>VZTZ01010930.1:16450-106692 GCA_013400955.1 Drymodes brunneopygia | reverse complement strand
CCGCCGGCTGGGGCGGCCCGGGGTCTGCACGGTACGACCGGCACTGCCCGGCCCGGCTACGGCGCGCCGTGGGGGCTGGGGCTTCTCAGTCGCAGTCCTTAAAATCAGTAATAGAAAGCTGCGATATCTGCTAGGGAAAATGGATTATCCGCAGTGTGAGGCTCTTGCTTTTAGAATAAAACGAGAAACCCTGCAATTTTCAGGGATTCTGCCTCTCCGCACTTCTTTTGGGTTACAGCACTTTGACCCGCGGGCCTGGCACCCGGGCTTTGTGGCCTGCCCTGGACTGAGGGGAGGTGCCAGTGTTCACAGCTTTCCAATATTCTCAAATCCATCCATGACTACTCCCCTCCAGACCATGATTTCTCAAGCTCTCATCCCTAGTCCTTTCCCAAGCTCTCTTCTGTTCGCATCCTGCTCTCGGTTGTTCCCTCTCCATGTTACAGGTTGGAAAGATGCAGATGGGAAGGAGATTTCTCTGATAAATTCCCACCATGAGGGGTGGATGGGAAGGAGCCAGAGCCTCCTGGACTATGCTTTAGGTCCATTTTAGCTGAATAGTAATTTAAAAAGCACATTGTTCACTGTAGCTGCTGCAGGGTTTTGCTCAGTACAACTGCTGTACTTCAGAAATTTGGTGCCAGAACCAAATTTGTGCTTTAAGTTCAGCTGAGGAGCAGCGGAACTGTGTTAGCTGTAAACTAACTAAAAAAGGAAGCTGTACAAAGATCTGTGCAACCTATAGTGGCAGATTCCTCTACTGTGAGATAAATACATTTAACTACTGTAACTTATTTAGTAACTTCCAATGTAACTAAAATACCCAGTTTTGACCCATGAAAAACCCTACCAGCATGTACCCTCAGCTCTGCACCAGGGGCAGGACAGGGAGCAGTTCTGGGACATAGTGCAGAGACACAGCACGGACTTCAGCAATGTTTCGAGTACACTTTTATTTTCCTTCAGTTTTGGTGCTAGAACTAATTCACGAAATCACACAATGTGAAGTCTCTGTAGGCCTGGTGTGTGTCATTTGCAGTAATCTGTTCTGCCTGTGCCTTTGCTTGTTCCTCTGTTCCCCAAGGTAGTGAGCAATGACAGAAGCTGTGGTCAGTCTTTCTCCTTATTTCAGCCATTTTTCTTCAGTGGTGAAGCACTGCAGGCTGTCTGCAGCTCTTGTTCTTTCTGCTGCTTCTCATTTACTTCAGCAATCAATTTGGGAAGTTGTTTTGGTTTGAAATAGAGGCAACAATTTTGACTCTGGTTGTGTTTTGGTGATTTGGCAATTATTGTTTACTATATTTTAATTTCTCAGGTTCAGCCACTGATCTGTTATGATTTTGCGTGTAAATTTAAAAGTAGCTTCCTGTTTGTTGCACTGTGCCAGTAACTATTGTGGAGGTTGGAATGATCCGGGTAGCAATGCTGGGACTGTCCAGTTTATGCAGGTCAGTGTAGTATTTCTTTTAAAAAACGCAAAACTGAGAGGTTATCAAGTTGTAAAGAAAGAAAAAACAAAACTAAAATAACAGTTAAAGTCAGGAAAATATTGAGGAAGAGTTGATAATGCGAGGGTGGTCTGGATTGCATGTAGTGGTCCACAGAATCAGCAAAGTCAAACTTCTGTGGGTGGTACCCCAGCTGAGCCCGTGCCTTGTCTATTCGAAATGTGTGAGTTACAGAAATGTTCATTACCTACAGGGCAAAAGAGTCAACACACAAAGCTGTGAATACACAGGCAACTGGAACAAACTGTAAAAGGTAGCAAAGACACAGTTAAAGGAAATGTAGAATATAAAAAACCCCACACCGTTACACCAATGTCCAAAGAATATTGTGCACATTATTTTTAAAATTTTCCACTCAAAAGGAGATTCTTGAAAGCACCAAGAGATGTTAAAAGAGGCAAAATAGAATCTGTAAATGCCCACAAAAATATTCTGCAATTGTTCTCTTGCTTAGGTAGTCAAAGAGGCAGATCAAAGCCATCTTGTAGGTGCCTAAAAGCCCAGGCAAGTCGTACAGGATACTGACCCTTGGAAGAGAGGAGCTGAAGAGGCCTCTCCCAGACTGCAAGCATAAGCTCTTTTCAAAAATCATGGCAATAAGAAGAATATATTGCCTAAATTGTACACAGTGCATGTATTTGCCCTGGAAACTGGAGGCTGAAGTAGCACTTGGTGGATTTTCCTTTCTACTGACTGAAAGTCTCCCTCATATTAACATGTATGAATCCCATGGGAATTAAGGAAAGTTTACAAACGCAGACTTTACCTCATTTCTGGTCAGCAGTGGGGGCAGGTCAACAACTGGTCTCAGCATCGCATGAAGGTGTTCCATGAATGTGGCTGCATAACAAAAGATTTCAACTTGAGGTAAGAACAGTAAATTGCTTTGCCATTGTGATTGTGACATATCTCACACTGTAAACGCTCATGAAGGATAATCACAGCCCTGAGAGCTCAAGGCACCCTTACTAACACCATCAGGACTACTTGCTCACAAAGGGCTGGATTTAATCTTAATTACTGTGCTTGTGGGAAAAGGATTTGGAAAAGGGAAAACGTTGGGCACAGATCTAGTGAAAATGTCATGAGGCTTCATAAAAAGAATGGCAACAGAGAACTCAGTTGGATTCTGTCTGAGCTGCACAGGGGGGTTGATTCTGGAGAGAGCAAGTAATTTACCTGTGCAGCAAAGCAGATACTCTTCAGCATATTTCATAAAGTCATGAAGTTCTATATTTAACTTTTTGTATCATTAACTCCACAAAGTTATACATCTGTTAGGTCCTACATAAAACCTGTTTTAGTGGGACTTGAATAAGAGATCATTCTGGTTTCAACATACTGCACAGAGGTGAATTTTACATTGCTGAACACTAGGTGAGCACTTAGCATATTATTTTTATATGTGAAAATGAAAATTGTGGGCAAATAAAAGAAAACAATATTATATTACAGTTAGGGATGAGGGTTGCATGGACAGGAAAGAGAAATGTTGATAAAATATTTTACCTGATGCATAGACTAAGCAAGTAGGAATACGTATCCATGGCTTACTGCAACCTAATCTTTCAAACTGAAAAATATTTAGAAAACAATGAAAAACCCCAGAAACTTCAAACAAGTTTTAAGGTTTCAATATAGAAGATATTTATGGAAATATTTACTATTAAAACAGAAAAATTAATCATGGCTCTTAGTATTTAGTATTTTTAATTTTTAAGGAGATGCCAGTTAAATGTCACATACAGACACTATGTCATTTTCATATCTTAAAAGAAGAAAAAAAATTATAATAGTCAAAATGTCATGATGCGCTGATACCTAATTTAACATCATGACCTGTTTATGGTTTTGCGCCTATCATTAACAAGAAAACGGTATTTTGAAAAAAATGAACAGTTGAATACTTAAGACTTATATCTTTTGCTCACCCAAAATACCCATTATTCCCATCTGTGTGCCCCAAAAATGAAGACAATAACAGCTCAAGACAGGGTCCTGGTGTAGATGGTCCTTTGGTCTCAGGGAAGAAAGTTGCTTTAATGTAGTATTTTGGGTGAGCTTTGTTACAGTGCTAATCACACTGGAATTCAAGAGGGAATTAAACCCACATTTAGAGAGTTCCATATGGAACTTTCACACCCAAAGCAAGCATACAAAATGTAACATGCACACAGAAGCTGGAGTTACACACAGTTAAAGAAATTAATGCACTTGGAGAGGAACATTGCACGTACAAGTGGAGTTAGCCATTCAAAAAGGTTGGATTTTTCGCCATCATGAATGAAATACACCTGGCCACTCTGTTAAAAAGGTAGAGAAGAGACAAGTCAGTAAAATTAATACTGCATGTTTATTGACTTCTTTCTCTTTATCTCACTCCTTATGAATAGCTTAAAAATAGTACAGCAATGTCAAATGAGTGGATACACACGCAAGTCACAAACTCTCTGTTTGTGTTTCACTCAGTTGCACTGCTGTGTGCAATGAAATTGGTGAACAGATGGTTTGTGTGATTACCATGCCTTGGAATGAATGATTTATTACAGATGTGCCTGTTCAGAGTGGCTGTGCTGACTGTGCAGAGATACCACTGGAGCTGGTGCTGGATCTCACTGGTGCTGCTGGCAGGTGCCCACCAAAGGGTGGGACGCGTTCTGCTCTGCATCTAGTTAAGGCTCACTGGAATCCAGGAGACTCCTGTGTAGTCAAGATCTACATTCCTGCTCTCCTTTTGCTTTCAAGGTTTTAGAAAAAGTAGTTTAATGTACTTGGAACCCCTTTCTGATATACTCTCAGGGCAATGCTTCTATATTTTGGATTGTAAATTTCTTCTGTATTTACAAGGAGGAGAACAGTTGTAGCTGTTTTTGAAAGCAATGAACCCAAATGAAATGTGCCTCTGTTGGCACATGGTGTGGGAAGAACTGACCATCACAGTTCAGAACATTAAATCTGGACCTGTACAGGGGAACGGGATGAATCTGCCTGAACTTCCAGTTTCATTTCCAACATAGCAAGCATTCTTTGCTCATCTTCCAGAAATGACAAATATTGCACTTTAAAAATGCAAAGATGGAGATATTCTTACAGAGTTGAATATTCCATCTCTTAACCAACACCAACAGCCAACACTGTGCCCCATCCCATGTTTCTCATAGCACATTTATCAGCTGAAAACCCAGACAACAATGTAAGCTGAAGGACAATAACACCAATTACTGCAGTGGTTACTATAGCACAGGATCCAGTGGCAGGATCCACTGTCAAATGAGATCTGTGGTGCTTTTACTGTGTACTTACAGCTATGAAGTTCTTTTCAGCGGTGAGTGCTACAGCAGCTAGAATATGAGCTTGTACAAAATTATCTACGTGTATCCAGTTCATTTGAACAGAAGGGTCCGCAAACTTGAAGCTAAGCAGCCTTCTCTCAATAATCTTCTGTAGATATAAACATGAAACCAAAGCAAAATGGGTTTTAGAATAAAGTAAAGTGCACTTTTTTGACCAGCTAAATGTAGCTCTACTTGAAAAAAAATAAAATACATGAAACAATTTAAAATATTCAAGGGAACTGCACATGAGAAAATGTCAAAAGGTGTATTGTAGTATGTCCTGAATTTACAAAAAATACTAGTCTGTTCTAGGGATAAGTAGAGTATTGTATGGAAAGGTAAGGTACAGTTCTGAGTGGATCAAAAGTATTCACTGACTTGGATCAAATTTATCAAATAGCTTTGGCTAGGAAAAACTGGAAGGTATACTGTGGCTGGAAGGAAAGCATCCCAGTTTTCATTGAACAGGTAAATTTTTGAAACTGGAAAACATGACAGTCGTGTAGTGCCTTAAGATTGGCTCAAAACAAATAAGCTCCAAATCAAATAGAAATTTTAAAATATTATATATATTTTCAAGGGGCTAAAAAAAAATCTCCGATTTAACTAAAATGACATTTTCCATTCTTAAATTATTTACAAGATGATAAAATATATTTGGGCTGACTCCAATGTTTGAATTTCCTACTTCAGCCACAAACCAAAACTATCTATTATGTGGTCAACTTGAATCCATTATTTCCTGAAAGCTGTGTATAACTTTATATTCTGCTATTCTTTTAAAAATAACTGGCTCACAGAATTCTACAGGGATCATGTTCTAAATGTCATCTGTTTACCCTCCAGTTTAAAAGCAAGTGAAAAAGTGTAAAATGTGAACACCTCAGCTGCTGCCCTTTTGTAGAAGAGTGCTTCAGACTCTGGAACCTGCTTCGTTGGACAGTGAAAGCTGTTAATAGTTGAGACTGGAAATAAGATATTTTGCTGTATCCCTTTTCATTAATATTTTAAACCATTTGGTGTAAGTTGCATGTAAACAGACATTTGAAATATCATGGATTGGCCTGAGTCTTACAGTAATCATTAAATTATAAAGCTGCATTTTCATGTGTTTGTATTTTTTAAAAAAAAGGCTTTTTAAATCTACACTCTGTTAAAAAAAAGTTACAATATCCTCAGCAGACAATTGAATTGTTGAATTGCTACTCAATAGGATCAGTCAATTTATAATACAAATAAGTGATGCTCCTTTCAGCTTTTTATGCATATCATTGAAAACTCTGCTGGGTAAAAAAGTCAAATGACATACTGCAAGCCTTGGCAAATGTCTCTGTTCTTCTGGTCCATAAATTCCTGGTGGGCGAAGAACACACGTATGGAGCACTCCACCTCCTAGAACATGGGATAAGACCATTCTTAAGACACCTTCACATCACTACATTGTATCTTTGTTTGTATGAACCAAAGGCTGGGGCAGCAGAATTTACTCTGATATAAATTCATTTCACTGCCTTAAAAAACAACATGTAGCAAAAGGTGCTGCATTAGTAGTTGGATATTAAGCTGGGAGAATCAGAGCATGCAAAATAGCAAGATAAGATTCAGAGAAGTCCTGCAAGCATAGTTGTGTTCCTAGAAAATACCAGATATTTAAAAATCTCTTTCTGATCAGTCCCTTGTCCCTGTGCCAGAGCACTGAATTAATGTGTTGGCTGTGGTGATGAGTTTGCTGAAGTGAGCAAGTTGTTAGAAAATATTTTGGACAGTGGAATGAAACCAACTAATCCCACACAAAATTATTGATGGGAAAGCAGTGACCTGTTAGCAGTACAAGGTAGAGCTGAAAGGTTCCCTCAACAGCAGGTGCAGCTCCCACTGGAGTTGAGGGAGAAGCTCTTTACAATTTCAGTGGGATCATAAAAATAAAATATTCCCAAGTACATCAGTTGGCTGTTTCATCATCTGCTAATAACTGTTCTTAATAGTACCTGTAAACATATAAAGTACTCAGTCCTGCTATGGCACAGGATCAAAATGGGATTTTTGGAACACTGACTGGTTCTATTTCATTGACAAATGCAGAACTGTGCATTGGTCCTAAAATTAGGAGGGGCTTTGATGTGAAGAGCTGGTAAGGAAATAAAGGGGGAAAAAACCTTTTCTTATTTTAAACAAAATGATTTTGTTGGGATGGAGTTCCCATCATGGAATTTCTATCTGTTATAGCCCTCTGCAAGTATCAAGTGAAGAGTCTTTTCTGTAAGTTGTCCACAGCTAAATTTAGCTCAGTATCACTTGGTCACATAGAATCATGTTGCACTTTACATTAATTTGTTTTGCACTGGCAGTTATAGTATCTCACAGGTGAGCTTAAGTATTCAAGAGTATAACTGGCTTCCTCAACATGGAAAACTTTGGGAAGCACTAATAAATAATTCCAAGCTCTAGGCTCAGGTAGCTACTTCAGATTTTAATATATAACTTGACAGGATGTGTAGTACGTAACAATTGAATCAATGTTCATGTTTTACTTATGTTGCATGAGACAGTGACATTAAACACTAGGTTTTGTTTAATTTATAGATGTCTTATTATTTTTCATTAACATACCAAACTGACTGCTACCGTGATAAAACCTTTTACAGATATTGTGGGAACTTAACACCAATTAAAAGTAATTTTTAAGTGAAAATATTTTAATTTGTGAGAGGGGATTGGTAACTTAATTTCATAACTGCTGGGCAATCTTACCCACTAAGGATTGATACAGGAGTTTGGGGAGGACCAAGAAGAGGAGGAGTAAATTCTACTATGAATTCATGCTCAGACAAAAGTACCTGCTAGTGGAGATCCATTTGCTCTTAATACCATCTGTTCTGCAATTGATTTGGTTCTGGAATAATGGTCAACGAGCTACAGAGAAAAAGCAAATACATTTGTATCTGTTCCTGAAATGACGGGGGAGAGAGGCATCTCTACTTCACTAGTTTTTACTTAGCAGATGGCAACAAGTATCTCAAAATACAGAAGTTGTGGGGTATTAGGTTTGGGGTAAAACACATGAATATTTCTAGGGTAAGGAAGTGTTTTTGTGTATGCAAATCTGGTTAATTAATTTCAGCACATTTGAGAAGCAATAAATATATGTATGCTTTGAATGCTGCCAGGAATGTAATTGATCACTACTTTGTAATCTGGATTTCTTCTTCAGGTAATGGAAAAGTCAAAAGTCATGTTTTGAAGTCATTACACTTTCTCTGAAGTATCCTGCTCACTTCCATGTGGCCTTGTCCCAGAGAAAATGTTATTTAAAATGTTATTTAAAATACTATTCATATTTTATCTCCATCTCTATTTCTTGAAAGACTGCAAAGTGCTTGATGGAGAGAGGAGAAAAAACAACTGCGTATGCAAAGCAGCCAAAAGTACTTTCTCTTTTTTAATTAAAGGCAATAAAACCATGTAAAAATAGGCTGCTTTTCTAGATCTGTTCTACATTGAATATATGTCATTCTCTAAGGGAAAACCAGAAAAATCATGTAGGTAATAAATAGGTAAAGAGAAACCAAGCCATATAACAGAATCCTCATGTCCAGGTGGAATATCCCTGATGTTAATGTGGCACTGTGGTAGTTATTTTCCAAAATCAGGCCCTTTATAGGAAAACAAAGAAATACATACTTTGATGTACATAAAACTGATGTGCCAAGGTTGTGAATAGCATCTTCAAAGAGTGTAAAGAATTTTCTTTTTTTCTTTCATACAATTACAGAGTGCTTTGGGTTGAAAGGGACTTCATAGATCATTTCATTCCAACCCCCTCCTCCATGGGCAGGGATGCCTCCCACTTGACCACATTGCTGGTCAATTCTCATCCCACCTGGCCTTTCTTGTGCCTGGATGCTGGCATCAGGCAAAACACCTTCATAAAAACTCCAGGCTTTTTCAGAAACATGAAAGTAAACAAGGAAGAAATTTGAAAATACAATACAACAAAATACCTTGTCAAGTGGGAAATATGGCAAAGATTCCTCATCCCCGTCTTCAATAGGAAGCCCTCCAAACACCACATTCACTGAGCTGGTGTAAACCAGTCGAGGGATGTTTTTTTCTTTGCAGGCTGCAGCAATGTAGAAAGCCAATTACTTTAGTGGAAAATTGTATGGGAAAAAAGTTTGTGTGACGTTTTTTCTAAGATAGTGTCAAATCTTAAAAGAGAAAATCCTTCCATTCTGTGGCTGGGTGAGTTGAAATGCAAAGCATATTTAAACGGAAGACATCAGTGAAGAAGGAAGTGCTTTACTCTCTGGCACATCCTAAGCTGAGTGCCAGCCTGTGCCTCAGGAGAGCTCCTCCAGCCTGCTGGGCATCAGGACAGAAGTCCTTGTGCTTCAGCGGCTGCCCACTGCCTATGCACAAGTTGTTAGCAGCCAGGTTAACTGCTACAAAACACACAGGAAATTGGTTAACTCCTTACATGGACATAGATTCTGAAATCAGTCAAACAAGGTGTTGAAAAGCTGAAGTAGTTGAACTGCAGTGCTGGCTCTCATATCACACCTTGTAGCAGAACTGAGCATAAACCCCCCGTGATGTGTTTCCTCCTTTTCTGCCAACAATGTAAAGTACTTGCTAACAAACTGAGTGTGCTGAAAGGGCCAATTGGCTTTCTCTAAATGGGATATGATATTTGATATGCTGTACTAACGCCCAACAGCACAGTTAAATACCTACCATCAAGGATTAATCTTGTTCCATTAATGTTTACAGTTTCAATCTCCTTTTTATGCAACTAGGAAAAGAAAAAAATTGTGCATTTTTTAGTATTAAATTCAATAGACTGATGTTATAAATGTTCCCAAATAAACATAATTTATTGCTTTGATTATTAAAAATGTCACTTAGACTGCTGTTTCAGACTTAAAGAAGTCTAATCATAATTTTTAAACTATACTTGTATTTTTCTTGTATTTTTACGGACTAGTCTGCTTGAAGCAAAGAGAACTGTGGTGCTTCTTAAAATATATGTCCAGTTATGATATGTCTTGCAGCAGTATGTTAAATATCTGTGTTTCAGTAGCACTTCAGTGACCAGTTGCCTCTGACCAGAGCAATGCCAATTATGCATTGCTCAGTGGCAATGAGTGAGCTGTTCTATCCAGACAGGGTAATTACTGAAGTTCCTCTTATTAAATAAAGTAAGAAAGGGGTGTGTTTGTTTGTGTGTGTGTGTGTGTGTGTACTTGTAACTCAAATTATAAAATTGTGACTCAGAGTCCTACATCCAGTGCATCCTTACAGCTTTTTACCCATTGGCAAACAATTAATGACTTGAAATACTGTTATTGTTAAAGTTCAGATATATGAAATAATTTATAATTTAGTTAAGGTTTTATTCCTCCTAGTGACCTTACACCTAGGAGATCCATGTGAAAGTTTAGGGAAGAATCAGAGTTTTGGAGGGAACCAGCCTCCCTTGTCCTTCCTTTTGTCTTCACAGTATTTCAGAACTTTTCAATGCCACTTCCATCTCACACGCCTTGCCAGGGTGCTGGTGGAACCTCTAATGGAGAGGAAATCACTCTGCAAGCTGCCTGGTAAATTGCAGCTGGCACTCCAGTGTGCACAGAGCAATTTACCAAAAGATCAGGGCAATATAAAGAGATGAAATCTGTCATGCAATGTTACAGCATCAAAGTCTCTCACCCTCAGTGTGGGCAATCACACAGAAAGAACCAAAACTATGTGGACTCACCTGCTCTGTTCCTGACATTCCATATGAAGCTACGTGAAACACACACTCAGCCCCTTCACAGGCTGCCAGTATGGCACTGTAATCCCTGATATCTGTCTGTAATACAAAAGAAAAGGTGTTTGGACTTCAAATCAAAGTTGCAGGTGAGCATTTGTCATACAGTGGGTTAGCACAGAGGAAATCCATATTTATAATGCATATATAGAATTGTACTTGCTGTACATCCCGGGACTCAAAACTGGGCACACCTCAGTACTTGCTGATAATTATACTTTTCTTCCATAGAACTCAAAGGACTTTAAAGACATTCATTAAGGTTCACAATACTCCCGTGTTTATTCTACAGGTGGTTAAACTAAGGTCTAGATGAGGGCAGGATCCTGAGGAGTCAAGAGCAAAACTGCTGCATGCTTTACAGGTTTTGCTGGTTTCCTCATTTCAGATATACTAAAATCCCCTCACCAAAACTCAAGTGGGATGTTCACACAGTTAGAAAGGTTACGGAAATTTGAAATAATTGGCAATTAAGTATTTGGATTCTATGAAAACTAGTAAGACATTACAGAAAAAGCAAATGAACTAACTTTGACTGTTGGGAAAATATTATTTATCATACCTGGATCCACACCACTCCATTGGGAATTGCCCACAAAGGCTTGTGTATGTCACACAGAACAACAGAAGCTCCGATATTGGCAAGAGCACATCCCAGCTTGTATCCACAATAGCCAGCACCTCCTGTCACCACAGCTTTCATATTAATTTTACTGAGTGCTCCTGCATGTCTGTTCTGTCTGTAGACAGAGATTCGGCGATGGGGTGTTGGTCCTGCACTCATTTTTGGTTTTGTGTCCATGAAATACTGCCTGGCACTTCCAGATACATGTAACAATTCCTTCTACATGGTGAAAATTGCCCCATAGCACTCCTGGATGCAGACAATTTCAGGGAGTTCCATGTTAGCAAGATCTAGTCACAGCAGCAAAATCTGACTTTAATGAAACCTGTTTAAGAGAGATAAAGACAAAAGCAAAACAAAGTTTACAGTCCCCAGTTTTCTGGCAAGACAGACATCTGAGGAAAGTAGTATTTCCTGCTTCTAAATACCATCAACTGAACATAAATTAGGAACACGCTGAGTTGTAACTATTGTCAGTGCTGGGGCTGAGATAGATGAGGATTTCAGGAGGGAAGAGGGATGCCTGATCCTTGTTATAACTTTAGAAGGTGTATCAGGGAACTAGGCTATCAAATCCCTCGCTTTCAAGGGGAACTCGAATAAAATAGCTGCTCAACTATAGAAAGGGTTAATAACTGCATTAAGAAAAAAGTAATAGTGAATCACGTATTTTCTGAACATGGGGGTTCTTGCGCTTCCAGGGGTTCCTCACCGACAGTCATGACATTTCAGAGGCTGTGGCTACCGACTCCCTCCGACACCCCCGTCCCTGCCCCGGCCGCAATTAAACATTCAAAGTCACCCGAGCCCCGCCGGGGCTTTCTGCAGCTCACTTGCAAATCGGCCGGGCCGCAGCGCAGGGAGTCGTGCTAGGGCCGGGCCCCCGCCCGTCCCCGCAGCCTCGGGCGGCTCCCCCGGGGCTCTCTCATCCCGCAGCATCTCTGGTGTCCCACCGCACCCCCAGGCTCCCACAGCACCCCTGGATCCCACTCATCCGGCAGCAGCTTTGGGGTGCACAGCTTTCCTGGGTTTCTGCTCGTCACACAGCATCCTTGTAGCCCACAGCATCCTGGGGATCCCACCGCATGTCACGGTATTCCTGGGTTGCCAAAGCGTCCCAGGGATCCCGGAGCATCCTATGGTGGTTCTTACCTCTAGGTGTCTTCACGCAGCTGTGACTGCTGCACAAGAGCATCCTGTCGGTAGTGAGGGCTCCGGTCACGCTGAGGTACCTGTTGAACAGGTTGTTCAGGAAAAAAACACCACCTCCTGCCTACTGGTTGGACAGTCGGTGGTGGGACATGGCTCATAGAGATGCAGAACTTCTGAGACACCTGCAAAACATGAGGAGTTCCCAAAGAATGTCTAATAAACAAATAGGCACTAAGGCCCCTTTCCACCTGAGCCTCTCTGTGGTCATTTGAGCCTGGGAAGGTGTGAAAAGGGTCAGGAGCTGCAGAATTTCAGTTACCCATTGCAGGCAAAAGTTAAGCTTTGAACATGTTTGCCTCTTTTGTTACAGCTGTGCTGTGCCTGAACGTTCCTATTAAATTTTAATCACTTAAAGACACACTGCAGTTATGTTAGAGTAGGAGTAACTCAAACAGGAACCAGAATAAACTGAGTCTCAGTAAAGACCCACAGAAATAAGAGAGCTGGCTATTCCCAACTGGTACTAAGGATTGTTCTAACATCACAAACACTGCATCTGTAAGAAACATAAATCAATGTACCAAAGCCAGTTACTGTTAATCAGTGCTGTTATAACAGTGATGTAAAAAGCATCTTACCCAAAATAATAAACCACAGGTTTGGTGTCACAGGACTGAAATGATGAGACTCCATGGGGACTTACAACCACAAAGCCAGTGAATTCCTTGGTTAGTCCTTACTGAGGAGCATCCAAACAAGGTCAGAGCCTGCTGTCTTGTGAAAAGTGTTGGTGTAATCTGGAATGCATCCTGAGCTATTAGTCCAGTAAAAGCAATATGAGAGATTTATGGCTAACTAATTTAGAACCCAATTGAATCTTTGCATGCAGCTAAAATGCTTTCACTGGGAAGGTTTTCTATTCTGCATTTCTAGGGAGTAAACCTAAAGTACTGTCTGCCTGCAGCACTTGCTGGGTCAGCTGCAGCTCTGTTGTGATAAATTGTGAATTTGACTGGTTTTAATCAAACTTGGATAAAGGTCTCATATATACAGAGCTTCTTTAAGTTTCCTGTCAATTGCCAGGAACAGGAGAGAGGGCTGAGCAGTGCCCCTGCAAAGGAAGATGAACAGTGGGAGCTCACTTTGTATGGACAAGGACAATCTCCAAATGCAAATCCATAATCAAGCAGACCCTACTGCTTTCACTGCACACAGAGCTATTCGTTTAGTGAAGAGAAAAAAAATAGAGTAAAAGAAATCTTTGCTCAGACAAGCTGCAGTGGTAATTGTGGTTGCTCACACATTTTCCTGACATTGTGTATTGTCTTTTACCTGTAACCTTTATTGTTCTAGGGTTGCTGTTGGCTCTCTTGACTATCCTATAGATTTAGAGTAAGAGAATCTCCATAAACTTACTGGTCTTAAAAATCCTGAAAATGCTAAAAAAAGGCAAAATGAATACAGAATGGAGATAATCAGATAGCAGATCTTTTCCATCATTGTCTTCCATGACCCACCGGGGCAAATTCAGCTCTCCTGATTCATGTGGCATGCAAGAGAGGGAGCAGCTGCTCCCTGGTCAGAGCAAAGCTGGTTCCTAAGAAAAAAATCGTAACATCTTTAAGGTTTGTCCGGACTCCACCTGGTGTGTACAGGTAGCACAGGGGGCTCACGTGATGCAATGCACCCAAGAGGCAACTGATGTAAGGCTTAGGCAAGGGGAAAAGAGAGAGCTTGGATTCTCACTCCTGTCTTGGTGCTTGGCTTCTCTGCTCATCCCGAAGTGCAATTCCCTGAACACACAGTGTGTGCCAGCACTGCTGCAGGGTTGTGGAGAATGTGATTCCAGGGAGCAGTAACAGCTGGCTGAACTCGCCCTTCCCACAAGCTCCTTAAAAACAGTATTTGCTTCAGTTATTATTTATTATTGCATTAAAAGGATATTATTTGATTTACAAACACACATAATGATATTTATTACATTTTTACAAAGCTTTAGAACAATAAAACTATTTTACATAAGTATGACTTTCATTCCTCTAATCACCTATTATTTATAAATATTTACTTTCCACATTTTTTGCACTGTTTCCCAGGTCTCTGTAATTCCTCAGGCTAAATGACAGTAGCTGTAGCCGTGGCTTCATCAGAAGAGTTGTTTAGTCACCCTTTTCTTCACTGGAGCTACTGGACTTGTTACAGCACTGTTGTCCTGTGACAGTTCCTCTTCTTCCACCTTCTCACCCTCCTGAATTATAATTTTTAGAAAATGCTTCCCAGCATGAAACAATCAATTAATGAAGATCCATTAAAACTATTCCTGCATCTCTTTGTAGTGAACTCCTTTGATGTACCACTGTGTTGCTCTTGGGGAACATTTCCTGATACGTCCTATATTTTCACTTTTGTAGTTGTTTTTTGTTTGTTTCTTTTTTTTCTTTCTTAATGAGGTCAGAGAGGTATCATCATAGTAATATTAATAACAAAGTCCAGAGTGGCTGAGGAATGTACTATGACCAGATCATTAATACTCAGGAACAAAATGAGGTTTTCTGGAACAGGTTGGTGGTTATTTGATTTTAGAAGAAAGAAAGAATGATCAAACTTAACAAAGTGCCAAAAACAAACACCATTTTAAGGAATGTGTGATCTTCTTGGCAGGTAGGTCTTGTTTTTAGATAATGATCCACAGAATCAGCGAATGAGAATTTCTTTGGTTTGTAACCGAGTTGATTTCGTGCCTTGTCTATTCGGAAAGTGTGAGTTACAGTGACATTCCACACCTGAAATCCAAAAGGACAATTATAGCTGTGGCTTTAATATCCAATTTTTTAGAACTTGGATGAAAATATTTCAACAATGATACTATAATGGAAACAGAACAGAAAACAGAGCTGTAATGCAGACAATCCAAAGAGTGTCCTTTATGAGAATTTTAGTCAGAAATATATAAATGTTATCTTTTTTCATATATTTACCTCATTCCTTGTCAAGAAAGGTGTAAAGCTAAAAACTGGCTTTAGTATCAGGTGCAGGTATTCCATCACAGTGGCTATGAAACAGAAATTACTTAATGAGACATCTGGATAACAATAAACTGAGACAATGCTGACATTGTACATCCTGTAATTCCTACTGGTAGAAGACACTGTTTAATTTATAAAGTACATGATGAGTTTGAGTAGCCTTTAAACTTTATCTGGTATAATTAATACCAAATGGCACAAGTGATTATTCTCAACTAAAATAATGTTAAGTAATTCCTACAGTTTGGGCCCCTGCATTTTATAAAGCCACTATGTAGCTTCATAGGAATAAAAAAATCGAACAACCCACAATAATTAAGAATGTATTTTATTTTTTTACCTGCTATATGAACCAGGAGAACAGGAATATGTATCCAAGGTTTCCTGTAGCCTAATTTCTCAAACTAGAAAGGGTATAAAAGGAAAAAATAACAGAGAACTTATACCAAATTGAGGGTGTCAATGAGGCATGAAAATGGAAAAAAGTAAAGAAAGTGTTGATAAAACTTGTATCTAAACTTTTTTTCCCAGCTAATCTTCCTATCTATACAGGTAGTAAGAAATGCAATTGAAGCCCACCACTCATTCTTTGGTGCCCACCTCCCACCCTTCATCTGCAATTGGACAGTTAAGGGGAATAAAAGGCCATTTCCAAGGGGGAAGTGACCCAGACAGGAATACTGAACTACAGTTAAATACAGGCCCATTGTTCTACTGCAGCCATTTTCTGTGATGGCAATGCAGGATCAAAACTTGGCATGCTCCTAGAATCCCAGCCTGATATTTCTGAAAATATAGTATTGTCTCTTTTTAGCTTCTAAGATAAGATTCTGGATGGGCTTTCCCTCTGTGCTGCAGCTGATGCCAGGACAAAGGGATAAGCAATGGCTGTAAGAGTCCTGCCAGATGCCAGTGGCAGAGCTTGCCCTGCACTGTGGCTTTGCTTCATGAAATTCTCTGTCCTGCAGCAGGTTCTGGACCTCCCAGCTAAATCCTCTCAAAGCAGTAAGGCCAAACTCCACCGTTACACGTATCCAAAACTTCTTTTAACACCAGCAGAACTTGGGGATATGCAGGGAGAGCAGGAGTGAGTTTAATGTTAAGTAATTCAGTAATTTACGTGCACTGAAGTTCACTTAGTTGGTCTGGTGTGCCAGTGACAGGACTTGTCACTGCAGCTGCTGGGAGCTGCAGGGCTGTGCAGTACATACCAGAGGCACAATCCACTCAGAGAAGATGACATTTTCACCATCGTGGATATAATAAGCCTGGCCACTCTGGTAAAGAAGCAGAGAAAAACAGCGACAAAACTGTGCACAGGATGGCATTTTCTGTCTCTCTCATACCTCCCTACCTGTCATGATTTTGTGAGCAACACACCAGCATACACAGGGTGGGTGTACACAGAGCAAACTGCCCTCACTGGGCTTCACTGTGGTAACCCTGCAGTAGTGGTAGAGCTCATGATGATTAACCATGGTGCAGTGCAGATCAGAGCTCAGTTTCCCCCTGTAGTAGCCCAGCTGTTGGATGCATTATGTTCTTCATGATGTGCAGGGCACAGAATCACCTTTGTGAGCCCAACAGAAGGGTCAGCGCTGATGGCATTTAACAAACACAGCTCTGAGGTCGAGTTCCAGCTGTGCTCTGGATGAGGAGTCTGCCCAGCTCTGAGTGCTGGGAACACCTCAGCACCCAGGAAAACCTGGGACTCTGGAAACGACATCCCAGAAGCCACGTGGCTTCCAAGCACTGAACTAATTGAGAACTCACAGAGAGATGTTCCCCTGGTGTCTGTATGTTCCTACCAATGTAAATCAACATAGGACCTTCAGGAACTGTGAATGCAGCAGCTGCTGCAATGTTGTCAGCTCTGTAATGCTTCACAGTCCTCAGATCGCTGTTGCAATTGTGACCAGTAGAACAAAAAGAAAAACCTTTAAAAACTGTCCATTAATTTTGTACATCTCTTTTTGGAATTTCCAGTTCTGAAAATTCAACTGGAATGCCTCAGAATGGTTGCTCTAAATTTTATGCACCTAGGATCAGAACCTATTTTCAAGAGAATAACAGGTTATATAGATTTGTATAATGGTGAATATTTTAAGCTAGTTAAAAATACAGTTTCCTCCAGTAACCCAGGAAATTATGTATTTTCAAAGCAAACAAAAACATCATCAAAATATGAGCAAAATGCATTTGCATTTGCACTGTCTGTGTGCTTCTGGAGCTACACGCCATTTTAGAGAATATAGCATATGACTTTTTGGAGACTCTTTGATCTCAAAACATCAAAAATTAAACCTATTTGAGAAGTCAAGCTACTGGGACACAATGATTATATTGTTTACTTACAGCTACATAGCCCTTCTCAGAGGTGAGAGCCTCAGCAGCCAGTAAATGAGCTTGCACTAGATTTCCTATGTGAACCCAGTTCATCTGAACTTTGTGATTCCCAAACTTGAAGTTAAAAAGGCTCCGCTGGATATTTATCTGTAGAAAAAGAAAATATGAGATGACTGCATTACTCCTTTATTATGCACTATGACATTGATTTTTTCTCAAACCAAATACTTGGAATTTGCTGTATTTGTGTACAATTACAGCACAAGAAACGTGTCACAAGAAAAAACCCAACTAGTCAGTGGTTTTGAAAATCAAAGATGGTTGTACTGATAGGCAGTGGCAAAATATAGTGACATTATATTGTTTAGCAGAAACTAAAGTGCATATTTAAAATACAGTATTTCCATTATATGATAGGGATGCAAACCTACTCCTTTTACCATGGCATTTCAGCCTTCCACTTTTTCTTTTCACTGAAAAGCCCAGCTCAATCCTGGCCCGCAGTGCTGTTTTCCTGCTATTTGTTACCCTGCACCACATCACCTGTCCCCAAACTTTCACCACATTCCTGTAGGAGTGGTTGAGAACTGCAATCAAGGTACTTCCACTTGTGTTATGCCCTTACAACTACTTTTGGTGTCCTCCAGAGCTGAGTACAAAACACATACGGCTACTCGAGGCAGGTGCTGCTGCTCTTCGGGTCCGTAGATGCCTGGCGGGCGAAGCACACACGTGTGGAGCTTGTCCCCTCCTTGGAGAGAGAGCAACAGGTGACTGTCAGACAGCTGTGAGAGCAACATAGGGCTGACACACACTGTCTGAATTTTACACTGTTGAAATGAAGGCTCATTTTGACCATTCTGTGTGGTTGGAGTTCTGAGGAATTTGATTTCATTGCTGTGTGAAATTTAATTCAGTAGCAATGACAGACCTGAGCTTAGCAGCCTGAAAACCCAAATCCCACAAGAGTTTGAATAGGAACAGGGTAAGTCAAACTTTCCTCCTACTTGATTGACTTTTGCTATTTATTACACAGGGAATTTTACAACTTCTATGTGTCCACTGTAGACATGTGCAATACTGGAAGCAGATCTCTCAATTTGCTATATCCAGACTCCTTGCTTGCTTTGCAGCTCAAGGACACCACAAAGGAATAGAACAGGTCTTCTAAACAGAGGCTTTCAAATGAGTTTGAATATTTTAAATCAAAATGAATACTCTAAGGTCGACATGTGAATGAGTGAGCAGATTCCTCTGACTTCTGAGAACAGCCACAATGACACCTTTCATATGGCCAAGAGTAACTGGTGTTAGGCATTTGCTCAGTAGCTGATCAAGGATGCTAAAATTGGATCCCCACTTAACTTACATTTGCCAACTTTTCTGTTAAGAGAAATCAGTAAGAATAGCAAAATATGTATCTAAGAGCAAAGAGAAATATTTCCCTTGCCACATTCAGATAGATTTTCAGCCACAACTATTCATGCAGGTTGACTTCAGAAGTCAACATGCCCCTGATATTACCAATCTCTTCAAGAAACTGGGACTATTCTTCCCCAGACACTTGTGAGCCTTGGCATTACAAGAAGAACCCATTGGACAGTGCTCACAGATTGGTATTGTCAGCACAGCCAATTATCCTCCAAAGAGAGGAGCAGAAGAAATAAATCCTTATTTCAGTTAAAGTATGCTATTGATAAATGAGCAACCAAAGAAAGGAATGCCCATTAGCACTCCTAATGATAGAAAAGCCCCAAATGCTTTATATGTACCTTTGAGAAAAGTTCCATTAGCAGCAAGAACCATTTGGTCTGCAATTGCCTTGGTTCTAGAATAATGATTAAGTTGCTATAAAAAAAGCAGAATAAGATAATTAATGAATCTGTAAAGGCAAACTTACTGTTTATGACTGACAACATTTCAATCTAGCCAGCTCACAGATGTCAGCTGAGCAAAACAAAACTAGAAATAGTAAGATTTAGTAAATATGTAGTTTGTTTATGACAATAAACAGATTTACACTTTAGTGGCACACGTTTAGCTTCAGAGTGAATTTAAATCCATTAGTATTTACTTAACTCACTTTTTGTGCTGAATATACTGAGAACACCTACAGTAAAACAAATTCTGCTCTCAGAACAACCTTTACACAATCTACACTTTGGAGCACAGTAAATGCCACACCATCCCTTGAACAAAGTACCTTTTCCAGTGGAAAATATGGTACAGTTTCTTCATCTCCTTCTTCAATAGGATTCCCTCCGAACACCACATTCACTGTACTGGTATATATCAGTCTAGGAATATTTCTTTGTTTGCAGACTACAGTGATACACAAAATAAATTATTTTAAAACAAAAATAAAGAGGGAGACATAACTGAACTGGCAGATTTTGTTTTTGAAAACAAACATTACAATTATAGAAAAAAAGGTAATATTTGAATTTGAACATCACCCTATCATTTAATATAATATTATCTTTCATTCAGCTGGAATTTTTCATCCCAAATGTCTGCTATGTGAATATTACACCTTGTGGTCACCAAATGTTTCATGATGAGGTACCTGTAACTATCATATCACTGGACTGCAGTCATCAACTGGGTAAAAGAATTATCTTGGTGGGGGAAAAATTCCTCCTTGAGAAACCTTTCTTAAAACATGTTCATTTAACAAATTGAATACAAAGGAGATGAGTAAGAACATTTGTTGTGGCACAGCCCTTGGGGCAGTGCTGTGGGGAGCAGCCACTCCAAGGCTTTGCCCTCGGTTCCATGAGCTGCCTCTTGCACCCCACTTTGATGGAACATGAAGTCACACAGGAGCACGGGCCAGCTCTGCCCACATGCCACAAAACTGCCTTTGTCTCAGTCTGTTCATGAGTGACAAATGATGTGTTAACAGGAAAACACACCCTGCTAGTGTATAATCAGCAGCGCTTCAAATACAAAGGAAATTAATGTTATTTGCAAAATAAAGACTTAATTATGGATTCCAGTCTTGTGTAGCTATGACATTGTAGCTAAATTGTGCTGCATATCTGTCACTGCAAACTTGAATAATGTAAATTTCCTTTTCATTTAACAGTATTCCTAAAGCTGAAGTGAATTAATATTCGAAGTCAAGAATCTTTGGAATCTGTAGAGCAGTCTGTCCTGCTGGCTCATTGGCTCATTTTAAAAATAATAAATGTTAATTATTGTTGTAAATATTTGGGAAAAAACCCAATAATAAGGTGTTTTATTAAAATGCAGATGAGCAGGTTCATGCTCCTCCCAGTCTCTTGGTTTGCTGGGAGCCTATGGAAATTTGACAAGAGGTGTTTCTGTGGGTTTGGAGGTTGGGGTAGGAAGGAGGGTTTGTGTTGTTTCTCTTCCCTCTACCTCATTTAGAGTTTTACTTGCCTGCTATCCCATTTTTGCACTTTTTCAGTAATAACACACTGGCAGCATGAAAATTAGTCTAAATAAAAATTGATTATGCCATTTTGCTGCCTTTTCCCCCCCCACATTTAGCTTTTGAGGGAAAAACAAAGAGAAAGTAGCTTTGGTATTTACAGTACACTCAGAAAACATTCTTTCTGGAATTGAATGTACTGCAAGAGACCAACTGGCATCTTCCAGGGAGAGTAGTTAAAAATCAGTGTATAATAAAAAGGGATCACAGATGAGCAGAAAGGATGGAAGGTTTTCATAAAATAATAGCTAAAAATACTTATACATCTACGGTGCCTGTTACCAAATGTTTATAACACAACAAACAGTACTGCAGCTCTCATGTTATTTCTAAGAGGAAAGAGGATGACACTTCTCCATTACATAGACTAAAGGGAAAAAATAATCAGGACGTGGAGGAGAGCTTTAGTTGGACTGCCAAGGAATAAAATCCAGGTTGGAAATCCATCCCCATCTCAAGCCAGTGACAAATCTACCAGCTTTAATGGGACCTGCACACCCAGGTTTACATCATACTCTGACAGGAGGGAGAGAAGAGCCTCATTTTACTGCCTGATCTCCACAGGAAACATCCAGTTAGAAAGTTTAATTCATGGTTTGGATCAGATGCAGAGAAAGAAAATGTAAGTACCTACCATCAATTATTATTTTTGTGCCTCCAACATTTATGGATTCAATCTGATCTTTCTTTTGAAGCTAGAAATAGAGTTTGCACAAGATTTATTAATCAAACAAGTCACATTCCAATATGGTTACAATAGCCAGATCTAGAATAGCTGAGGCCTTTTTGTGATACATGTTACAATTCTGTCTGACATAGAGAGATTTCTGGCAGTTTTCATTTTTATTGTCTTGTTCAGTATATGAGCAAAGAAAGCTGAAAAAGGAAAGGTAAAATGCATCTAAAAGGAAATAATAATGCTTCAATATTTTGGCAACACCCCAGATAATCCATGATATAGAAACAAGAATTACAGCCAGGGGTTATGCTCCCTGAAAGCTTTCACAAGTTCTTGTTCCAGTGGCAATCTGGCCTGTTCTAGAAATAAATTAGTAGGTTCATGACTTTTTTGATAACACCCTCTGTGAATATCACTGTTACTCAGCGTAACATATTGATTGGGGTCTGTTTCCTCATGACTGAGTTCACAAGAAGAAAATGCATCAGTATTAGTTTTAGAGCAATGCTGTCACTCTTCTTCAGATCAGAGAAAAAGGCAATACCTTCCTATCTAAGATGTTAAAACTATGATCTCATTTTTCCAGAATATTTTGTAGTACATTACTTTCACACTTTGACTTTATTATTTAAGGAATACCTCCCTTGTTTCCTGTATGGATGACTTGGCCTTTGTAACAACTTCTATCAGACATAAATATTGTAAAATTACATTCTTTGTTACGTGCAGACAATTCTTTCCTTTCTCGAAAATAACCAAGGAAAACTTCAGGAAAATGGTACTTGCTTGTTCCAATCCTGACATTCCACATGCAGCTACATGGAAAACACAGTCAACCCCTTCACATGCTTTGAACACTGCTTCATAATCCCTCACATCACCCTGTAAAATGAGAGAAGAATGGATCCTTGACAGGTAGAGCTCCTTACATTCTCTATAGAACTGTATTAATTATGGCTAGTAAGGAAAATCTAAAGATATTCTGGTCCATTTTTCACAGTACTTAACAACAGTTAAATAAGACATTATGGACAGGCAGAAAAAGCAATGACTAAGAATTTTGCCAGTATTTTGTTGCAAAACAAAGATGACTCTTGTTGGCTTCAATTATAATGCGTATTTTCACACTTAGTCCTGCAGCCTCCAGGCTGGCAAAACTTGTTTGACTTGAATGGGAGCAGCAAGGGCTGGAGGGCTGGAGAATCCAGCCCCAGGGACAATAAATCACAGCAGGAAGGGTTCAGCTGTTTGCCTGGGAATCACCAAATAAGAGAACCCCATTTCTGCTGGCACCTTGAGACCTCATCTGTGCTGTCTTCACAAATGTCTCTTTTTAAGGTTTATTCTTGGTGCACTGTATGATAACTTCAATTACAATTTCATACAAGAGTAAAAAATATATGTATTTAATACTTTGTTAAGTGTACATTAGTATACTATAATCACATTTATGAAATTCCATATATCACTGAACACACTTGTATCTAGTATTAAATCCTATGGTGGGGTTAGAATACTATGTTGCACTTTGTATACCAGGTAATACAACATTAACAGTACTCCGCATACATACAGATAATAAAATATAGTACCTTTGTTCTCAGAATTTAGATATTTCAAAATCTTAGATATTATATTATTTCCTGTAATGAAATTGATAGAATAACCCCAAAAGAAACAACTGAAGGTAATATTAAGAGCTAATCTAATCAGTCTTTAACTCTCAGCGTTTTTTTCCTGAGGTTGCCAAAGTATTTCACAAATACAGCTGACTTACCCTTCCCACCCTCAATGCAATGCTACAGGAGCTAACCAGTATAAAGAGTAGAGTATTAGCCATCTACAAATCAGTGCTCAAGGCTCAGACCTCTGAAGTGACTTATCAGTTCATTTACTAGGATTCCATAGTGCCATTTTCCAGGTAACTCTTTTATACTCTGTAATATTTATTCTTTCTAAATTGATTTATAAAAAACATTGGTCTAGTAGATCATTTGTGAGATCTCAAGTCCCCTTTAGAAGATGTAAATTGCCATCAGTCCACAAACTTAAATCAAATTATGTGGACTTACAGCATTAACAAATCAAACTTTAGATGTTTGAATGGTTCCTCAATAGTACTTTATCTCCTCCATATTCTGTAAAAGTTGTTTATGAAATTGAATTTAAGAACATCCTCGGTCAGAAAAGATCTGCCTAGCCTGATATTCTGCTCTCCCCAGAATCATCCCTCCCCCTCTGCCTCCCTTCCATCTGCCCCAGAGGGTGATGTAGCCCAAAGGAGAAAACCTGGCATCACAATGACAGCCTTCAGGAGCAAGGTTGTGTGATCCCTTCCAGCTTTGCCATCAACTCCCCAGTTCTAGTGGGGGTGGTGAATGTTCTTACAGTAAATGCTCAGAAAAGATCAGCTGAGCAATGCTCTGGGTTTATCCAGAATTTGTGTGACATGGCAGGAGCACCCAGAAAGTGCCCCCAGAGGCCAAACCTGAGCACCTGGAGCAGCTGTGAGAGGCTGGTGCTCCCCACAGCTGGGAGCACTGGGGGATGTGTCCTCCACATATGGCAGGGAACTGTCAAATACTGGAGACCTCCTGCGTTCCCCCTTTTTTCAGACACAGTAATTCCTTGAATTGTTCAAAACCAAAAAGAATCAGTGCTGATAAATGGGTGCTGCGGGAAGAGCATGAACAGGGCAAGCAAATGTGACACTTTTCCCCCAGAATACTCTTCTAGTCTTGAAACATTTTCATTCAGAAGATTTCTTGGGCCTAATTTTATTTATCTATTCAGCAGTTTCCAATGGAGGTAGTTTATTCTTGAGGCTTCATACATGCCTTTTACCCTCTGTATGAAAAGCAGCATCACTCTGTACCGAACTGACTCCTCATTCCTGATGGCCCTTCCTCCTTGTATGGGAGGGAGAGTGAACAATCCCTGTCCAACCCAATGCCACTCACAGCCTGTAGAGCCCTCCTGCTCCTGAGTCACCTCTTTCCCAGCCTGGAAATCCCAGTTTCCTCAATCGTTCTCTGCATGGCAGTCATTCTGCATGTGTAATCCCTTTTATTGCCCTATCTTGGCTCTCACCTTTTTACTTGAAATGATTCCCCTGAGCAGGAACTTTTGTCCCTTCATTGTTCACTGTTTCCCTGGGGCACTGAATGACACGTCCCAACAGAGCATCACTGGTGACACCCAGACACTGGGACGCTGTTTGCATTGCTCAATCAGTTACTTATGCATGCAAGGACCTTCTACCATGGCTGCTTCTTGTCCTGAAAGGCTTTTCTGTAAATGTTTTAATCAAAGGTCCTTAAGAGAAAGCCTTGATAATGAGCATTAGACATGTAACTCCAACACACCTTGAAAAAATCCGCTCCGTTTGGAATTTCCCATTTAGGTTTGCGTACATCAAACAGCACAACAGCAACTCCTGAGCTGACGAGGGCACATCCCAGATTGTATCCCAGGTAGCCTCCGCCTCCTGTCACCAGCGTCCTGCTGCTGCTGGGAGCCAGCAGCCCGGCAGGCTCCGTCACTTGGCTCTCACAGGGCTGGCTGCTGGGGAGCTCTTCCGTGGGTCCCTCTGGCATCACGACTGCAACGGAGAAGATCTCTTGAAAATTCCTGCATAATGCTTTGAGATCTGGGTAATTTCAATTACTTTCAAATTGCTCCTATACAATTTTTATTATCTTAATATGTTTAAAATGTATAATTTTGGTGATGGGCTTTCTATGTATAACATGTAATGAGTCTGAATAATTTTATATTCCAAGATTTAGTCTTTTTCTCATGTCCCTAAATTTCAAATTATATAGAAATGAAGAGAAATTACCGGATTTTAGAGCCATTATAATTACCTAGCCTTAACAGCTATGATTGCATTTTTGAATGCTTGGTTTAATCAAACATTTTTTCCTTGAAAAGTCATTACCGTCTCATATATTAATGCCAAATAGATGTTATCCTACTAGCCACGAAAATAAACCAAGACATTAGATAAGGAATAGAAGAAAGGATTCATTCAACTTTCACAATCCACTTTATTTCACATTTGGGTCTTCAGCAATGATAAAAACTTCTTACCATTTTAAGCTTTCCTGGTTATACATTAAATATATTTAGTTTTCTGCCCAGTTCTCACTAACTTTTGACCATATTATTCTCAATAGGGCATTCATAGACAGCTAAACCAACAAGGGGCAGAAGAGAAGAGATAAGCCACCTGCCCTGTGGGTTCATCTAGTTGGGAAAACTGATTAGAATGTCATTCTAGGATAACAACTCCATGGGAGTTACCCATTGGTATACTTTGTTCTGTACTACAAATTAGTTTATTCTA
The DNA here is from genome assembly GCA_013400955.1 of Drymodes brunneopygia. NCBI lineage: Eukaryota > Metazoa > Chordata > Aves > Passeriformes > Petroicidae > Drymodes > Drymodes brunneopygia. The sequence continues at coordinate 80,407 of VZTZ01010930.1, read as the reverse complement.
CATTAATCACTTCTCTTTAGAAATTCACTCATATTCCATACCTGAAATGATTGTTATTCCAGACCACAATATTGTCCAAGAAATTTAATTTTCTCACATAGAGAGCCCCTGTTGCCCTGATTCCATGTTTGGACTTTGCACATTAGGACCTAGACTCTTACACCCTCAAACAGAAACCCAGAAGAAATCTGCAATCAGCCATGTCACCATAAAGTGGGAGCTGGACTGGGTGCCATCAGTCTAGTACAGGAATATGGACCCAATCTCTGCAGATTATTTTGGTTTTTTCATAGTTGGAGAGGTTCTCATATGAGAGTTAAGTGCAGTTTGCTCTCAGCCATTTTCATGCTGAACCAGGCTTCAGCAGAGCTCAGGAAGAAACTGGACATGGCTGGTAACTGGCAGCTCTGTCACTTCCAAGGGGACAAAAAACTCTAGAAAAGTAACACAAAATGCAGCCACAGCACACAAAATTATGGACTGCTTTAGCCATTGCTTACTTAATTTTTTAAAAATTTTGTTTGTGATATTCTTATTTTATATGTTGGGTTTTAGATTTCAGACACAGGAAAGGACTGTATTCTCCCTGCTGTTACACAGTTTTAACACCAATGTCAGTTCACTCAATTCAGTAAACTGAGTGGCGTAACAGTGTAAAACACAAGCTTCTTATGCTGAAAAACATCCTGACATTTAAAAAATGAAAAATAATCCACGTTTCCAAACAAAATTTAAATTATAGCCAATGTAATACAACTAAAACAAGTATGCTCTCCTGTTAAGCAAGGAAACATCAGTTTGTATCTCTGGAGTATGCTGTGTAGTAGTCTTAAGCAATATAAAATTCTTTTGCCTTGTCTTTTGAGAAAAAGCATCTTTTTATACACTGTAAGGAGAAGTAAAGTCAAGCTTGTCACATATATTACAAAAAGACATTTGAGAAAAGATTTATATTTAAATACTTGTCATTAATATCTCTTTAAGGTTTAAGTAAGCTGGAGGTCCATTAAAGAGTTTAAAGTTTTCTAGAAATCTCTTTCTTAAAAAGCACTAATAGCATTTAATATATTAATCTGCTTCATGGATTTAGAAAATTGTTTTCAAATTTTGAACATAAGCAATTTTCTTTTTGAAAATGCTTCTTTTCAGAATCAGTAGCTTTATTTTTTCTCTGAATTTAGAGGAGCTATTCTGATTTATTAATGTACTCTGCACAATGAGCATAGTCACATCTCATGCAGCACATGTACTGTGAGTTTCTCTTAGCTCCCCTACTGTCATTTCAAATCTCAGAAATGTTCTGATTACTTCCCATAAAAAGTTAGAGTCAAACAGATCAGGTTTTTAAAAATAGCTAAAGAAGTAGTAAGTACCCTTGGTAGAATTCTGCTGTCAGTGGTCTCCAGTCCTTCCTGTCCAGGTGAGAGGGTGAGATGTCTCTGTGCTGGACAATTCGTGACTCAAGGGCATCAGGTGCTCTCAGGCAGACAGAGAAGTTCACGTGTGCTCAGGCCTTTTGCTGTTCTTGCTCCTTTGTAGCTGGTGGTTGGGCTGGGAGCCAAAAAAGGGCAGGGCTTAGTCTGTACATAATTTACGTTCCTTTTCAGGAAAAAAAATAAACATTCTCCACATCAGACCATTCTTTACAGGATGGTACCTCTCACTTACCTGGTAAAAGTATGAGACACTACACAGCACAAATATGCCAATGGCACCATCATTCTGTAGATAAACTACTAGAAAAGAAACAAAAATTCTGTTTGGCAGTGCTACTCAGCACTTTCATCCTGACTTTTCTATCTCCATCCCCAACCCAATTTCATGTTTGCAGAGAAGTTTAACTGTAGGAACAAGGGTTGTTCTCTGGCTTCTAAGATGAATGAAGGTAATAAACTACCTTGTACACAACAGAACAGGAAAAGGTGATGTACTGTTAAATAATGCATTTTAAATGAATTATGAATTAATGAAATGATTAATAATTATAGATATTCTCTGTCCAAAGATTTTAAAGCACTTTTAAAACATATATGCTTTTGCAAATTAAACAATGAGAAATCAAAGCCAACATTCTTAAATGGGTGTGTCTAAGTCTCAAAACAGTAGTTAAGATGCTAAAGAAACACTCCCACATCTAAATATAAATAACTACAATTTTCAGTGTTTGCATGTTAGAAATATCTCAAGTTCATAGATAACCAATTGCAATTTAAATGTAATTTAATGTTGATGTGCTGACAAGAACTCAAACTGACAACTAGGCAAATACATTTTAGCATAACATGCATGTTCTGAAGTCCCAATAGCTGACATTAGAACCAGAATATTGAACTTGTCAAATTAATCTGCACCTCTTGGATTGCTGGGTGAGTGACAAGCTCAGCTCACAGTAAAACTCCCAAGAACAGCAAACTGTCTGTTTTGAGCTGTCCACAGCATTGACAGCTTTTACCATTTAATGCAAGAAATAAAGTGCCCCGTCTATCCCTGAACTATTCCAGAACTCATTCACAAGTCAAAGCAGCTGGGCAGCTTATTCAAAGGACACCAATCCCTCACTCTCCAGTGAAATTTAACAAAGAATATTTAACTTGGCTTTGATTCCCCCTTTGGCAAGAAGGGGACACCTCAGAGGAGTTTTCAGAACTGGTATTTTGTACCTCTCCTGTTATGCTCATTCTCTTATCTTTAGTAAAGAGGGATGGTCATATTTTATTCAATGCATCCTGCTAAGTATTTCTGAAAGAAACGGAAGCTAAAGTTACAAGGAGAAAAGCTGCTGCATTAAGATTGGAGCTTGCTTTTGGTCTTGAATCACACCTCTATGCTGTCTTTTTCTAGTTTTTCTCCTATAACCAGTCATAGTTCATGTAGACACAACGAAGCAAACAAAACATACAGTACTTTTAGCAAATGACTATAAAATACAACAGGAAGGTGTCAGGGAGTTTGTCCATTTATTTACATGGAGGAGGTCCACATTTCTGAAATGCTGTGTTGGCTTATGAAAATGTTGCTCACATCCAGTCTGTGAAGCAATGTTGAAATGTAATTGCTCTGTTTCATAAAGGAATCCAGTACACTTACACAAGTCCATTTCAAATCACAGACTGGTAGAGCCAAGACTGAAATTGAGTAAGGAGGATTTGGCATAAGACAGACAAGACAATCTGTCTCCAGCACACAAAGCCTGGTCCCTGTGCTGGTTCTGAGCACTGCTGGGTACTGGACCCCAGAGGGGTTTCAAACCACAGCCCAGAAAGCAGATGTGTGGCACCAGGTCTGTGTCCCTGTCACTCAGCTGGTCCTGTGAACTTCACAGCTCTGCACTCCCAGGCCACAGAACAGGGGCTGTGCTCCAGCTGTGAGGTGACAGGAACCTGAAGAATGGTTTTCAAGTGTGGAAGATACTATGCAGAAAGAAGCATTTAACAGATAACCAGAGCACAAAGAGCTCGACAGAGGCGTGAGTTAAGATGACAGCTGGATATGTGGTGTGAGTCACAGGCAGGATGGGATGTTCTGCAGTGCCCAAGGGCAGAGGAATAGCAGAAAAGCAGAAGAGACTAAGCCCTCTCTTAAACCTACTCAAGGACAGGGTTTTGCTGAAATACCTGCCATACAAAAAATACCCCCTCTTCATTTGACTTATTAAAAATTTCTGTATCTAAGCCCTAAATTAGTAGAGTTGTCCAGGCTCTCCATGTGTTTGAGCGCCTGCTTGTGCATTTGTTCACATGCAGATGCCCCACCACAGGAACTGACACAGTCTGAACTCCGAGTGGTGAGACTCCTTTGGACAGGGTACAGAGCACTGATCCCCTCTGCAACCCCAGAGGAGTCTGGGCAGAGCTGTTGTAGGGTGTAAGGACTTTTCACTAAGGTAACTTATCTCTTTGTGACTACAACCTCCCTCATAACAAGGATGTCTAAAACAACAGAGAGAAGGGAAGTGTCAACAGTAATATATTCACGCTTTAAGGGAGAGAAGACAGAAAATGTTAAAAAGCGTTTAAATCAGGTCTTGGAATATTAATGGAAGAGAAAAAGAATAGAGTTCTCCTCTAATTGCATCTAGCTGGGCTTAGAAGTTTTAGTCAAAAAGATAAATAATGGGATCTGAATTCGGGAAACTTCAGAAAATTTATTTTTCATATAACCAAATGCTAAACATTGGTACATATCAAACATTTCTAAGGCATGAAGTCATCCTTTAAAAAGTTTACGTACACAATATTAATGCAAAAAGAAATGTAATATAATACCTAAATTGTTATGATAATACAGCATTCTTCACATTCCTTGCTAAGTTAGAGCAGTAAGACACAGAGGCAAAGCAACTTACCCATGTCATGCTCTGAGTCCAGGCCAGAAGGGAAAAGAAGATGCAGATCCTTATTCCTTGCTGCAAGGCTAAGAGATCAGGTTCTTCTTAAATCCCTCCATTCTTCATTAACATACATAAATATTCTCACTCTATCCTGCCTTTTTCCTGTTTCTTTGTGTATCTGTGTTACAGTTCTGCATATTTCACTGTTTCCTCATGGAAGGAATAAAGCACACATAAACACAGCCTTGGAATGTGCCCCGTAAAATGCTTTTCAAACGACTTTGTTCTCATTTCCTTTGCATTCGTGGTTACTTTGCATGTTACACAGATTGATTTACAGGTCAAATGAAATGATAACTCTGAGCCTGCATTGCCAAGTCAGGATGGAATTACAGGAAGAAACAAAGCAACTTCTCACAGCAGCAGTCAACATCCCTTGGCTCTTATTAAAGAAGAGGTTGCAGTTTACACAATTTTTGAAGGGAAGGAATACAAATGCATTGTAAATAAAAATACTGCATTACATTGTACTGGATAAAGGCATGTTTCTATAGAATTAGCAGGGTTCCCAGCTTGGCTTGCTGCACACAGCAATCACAGAAACAAGAAAAGCATTGAACAAATGATACAGATGCAAGTTTAAAAGAGATCATAACACCAATTCCAACAGGTTTGGTATTTCTCTACTTGTAAAGCCTTGGGACCACATTAGGAGTGGCCGTGGTGACAGAGGCAGCCCATGTCACTGAAAGGATAAAAACTTGTGGCTTACAAGGTCTGCCTAAGGTACTTATCAAATTCTGCGTAGAATTTAAGATTCTAACTGATGAAGTCTCATGTGATACGAGTCAGAGATTATCAGTCTCCTTATAAATTACTTCTGGCCAATGCATTCAATATCTAAAACCTAAATTATCATTATTGTAACAGAGGCAGGGAAGGAAAAGGGTATTTTCTGATGCTGGATATTTTCCAGAATTGAATTTTCCCTTCTTCCTCTCTCTTCCTATTACTTATTTTAACTAATCAGCAAGCAAACATCTCATAAGTGTCTGTTTGAGATAGTTTCACAGAGGACTGAAGTTCCATGGAATGAAATACACACCTGATATACATCTGATTTAGATGCATTAAAGTGATTCAATGAAAATTCCTATGACTGAGTTGTATTAACATTGTTTGAGTGCCTAAAGTCTTGGAAGTTTATAGTTACAGATCTAGATACATGCTAATAGTACAGAGAAATTCTTACTGAACACAATTCTAAAGGACACAACACACACTGCCATTACCTTCCTTTGAAGCAGCATGAATTGCTGCTGACTCAAATTCAGGCATATTTGGATGGAGGAATTTGTTACCCTGCCAAGCTGTCCCACCCTTCTCTTGGAAGCTGTCCCCTGAAGCAGCTGTGGCTGAACCATGCACAAAGGAGTTCCTGAACTGCCAGTCCTTGATAAGGGTTATAAACATCTGCACCAATTAAACCTAGCTCAGCAGCTGGAAACTGGAAATTATGGCAGTGTCACCCTGCTTTTGCAGGGTTCCATGTTTGTAACTTTGTAGTACGAGTTTCCCATGCATTTTCTGTAAACATGGTCATTGTTTTTCCTAACTGGCCAGGATTGTTTTGCACTTGTAGATTGTTTTTCATTCCTTTCCCCTGGGGTGGAGAAAGGTGATTGGCCATGTAATTATCCTGTAAACTTACAGAGGTGTTAAGCCCTTTCACCAATCCCTGATTGTCTTTAGAAACATATATAAATAAGAAAATAAAGAAGGGCAGGGCCCTCTTTGGTTGGTCCTGCCTGGAGATTCAACTGCTGCTCTGGAGCCCGCGTGTTTCTTCTGTTGCCAGCTGTGCAAGATGGCAGCACATGAGCTGCTGCACACAGAAGTTCCCAATTCCTGCTGTGAAAGCAGCTCTCTTCTGAAGGGGATCACACACACACACACACACACACGGGAGATGGCAACTGGTTTAACCATTTGTCTTTAATTCATTGCACACAAATCAGCATATTCAGTGAGTCACAGCAATGACATGACCTACAAACAAGTTGGCAGAAAAATATGCATTTGGTCAATTATAAAACTGCTCTTTTATTATGTCTTGAGTACAGTGCGTTGCATTCCAACAAGCACAAGCCAGGAAAGCAAATGACATGGAGCTGACAGTCACTAACAGAGTGTGACTCAGGTCATCCCCACTGAGGTATCTCCTGAAAACCTCCTGGCTGAGCAGCCCTCAGCCTGATGGGAGCAGGCAGGATGGGAGTTTCTAGGTAGGTAGTAAGGAGATAGAATCTGTATTTTAAAGGAAGGAGCCGCTCTAAGGAAGTAGCAGGACTGACCAGCCACAAGGCTTTGGCTGCACAGGCTAAACACACTTTTAAAAAAAGAGAACGTGGATGGAGTGCAATGGCTCAATCCTGTAACACCTGACTATTTTACAGCTTCTGTGCTTACACAGATTGTAGCATCAACATGTGCTCCTTACTTTTCACTGCATTTTCTTGAACAGGAGGCTTAGAAGGCCTTAGCTCACACCACCAGCAAAGAGAAGGCTCCTGAGTTCCCAACACCTACCTGGAGTGAGCTCATGCTCAGCAGAACCAGAGAAACGTGCTGTGCTCTGCCCACAGAAACAACTCCCAGTCCAAGTCAAAACAAACAGCTCAGTGATGAGTATTAATGTAGGCTGCCCCAAATTCAGGGTTACAGATCCACCGACAACCAGCCAACGGAGACACCCTGTAAATGCAATTGTTTTGATAAGAGTAAAACCTCTGAACACCAAATATTGTACAGGGGGGGAAAAGGCTCTAAATGAGAGCTTTGACAATTGCAATCTATCACAACAGACTGAAATATTCTGATGCTTATCCACATTTGCAAAATCCAACATGTTCATTATGATCTTGATTCACAAAGAGCCCGATACCATTTAACACACCTGCATAAGTGTATTTCCTTTTAAGTTCTTTTAAAGTACTTTTATAGGAATATAAGAATCTATGCTACAGTACTGTGACATATCTTAAATCCTTCAAGGAACAAATTAGAAACCCTTTTTGGCAATACAGAAAGATCATCCTTTCTACTTGGATTTACTGTTTTAACATTTTTGTTAGTACAAATCCTCATTTTATCAGTGATCATCATCTATACCCCAAACAGAAATGTAACCAATCCTATTAATTTACAATTAATATATTCATATCAAATCATCTCAGCAGTTGCACATATCCACAAATAAAATCACAGAGGGTGATGCATAGCACAAAGCACCAGTTTAACTGCAGTATTCCAGTACAGGCTGGCCCTAACATGGAAGGCAGGAGTCACCCGGTTCAGAGCATACAACACTAAATAAATACATTTAGGACAAATAATTTTTAATTCTTTATAGAGACAAAAGAGACAAAGGGACAGAAAAGACACAATCTCCCATATCACAATATATCCAGTGGCACTCAGGAGATGCAAATGACTCCTGAATAAATATAGATCAAGAATCTGAATTTTGAAGTCTGAATCCATTTTTATTATAATATGTATATTAAACACTTGAGATGAATTCCTAACCCTCTAAAAGACCACAGTGAACATCTACAAAACACAAATGAGTTATCATTACAGAAATCAGTAAAAAACAAATATATTTCCTACATCATCTGGTAGTGGCAAACATATTTATAATCTTTCTAGACAGGAAATATGTAAGAATAGAATTGCTCAGAAGATTGGCAGTGTCTGGTTATAGAAACATTACCAGGCTACATCAGCAACAGGGCATTACTTTCTTGCATGTCTGATCATTTCTGAATCATCAGCTATAAATCTTTCTTTACTGCCAACATGAAAAGCAAAGAGTCAAAGTAATTATTAGCAAAACTTCTCTGTGCAAAAACATGAATTACAAGCTTTGTTTTCTGCACTAAGGTTATTTCTTGGACTTTCTATGCAAAACTGGCACGAAGAATTCTCTTCCTAACACCAAAGCTGTCTGACCCATCTGTTAGGGATAATAAGCACCAGCAAAGAATTCTCAAACCAACTGACAAAAAAGACAATTTAGACATACCAGCAACTAATTGAAGACATTATTAATATGATGCAGTAGAAGAGACACTGAAGTTGTGACCCTGTATAACTATCGATACATCCACTTTTAAAATTTGTATTAGCTATATTGAAAACTATCCTCTACTTATATTTAAACCTCGTAGAGTTCAGGGCTTGATTTACTTTGAATCCTGAAAAATCTGCAGGTGCAGTGCAGCACTTATCATCTGAAAATTCTTGTCTTGCCAGCAGTTGTGACAATAAAGAATAAATCTTTCTTTCTGCTTGAAGCTGGAAGCTGTGAGCACACTTGGAAAAGAAGCAGGTTAATGGTATGATTCCAAACCTCTTCAGCACCTTTTCTTAGTCTAAAATTTAATCCTACAAGAGAAGCACAGGAATACTTTTTAAAATACAGCTCAAAATATATAAAATGCATGGGCTCAGTATCACCATTGACAAAAAAGTAATGGAAAACCAATACAATTTAAACTGAAAGTAATCAAGTTTCCTTCCTTACATATTTAATGGGGCTACAGTGCTGTGCACTTTCTGGAGAATTTTAACAGGAATGATTTCCTATGCACTTCACCAGAAATACAGTTTTTCTTGGAATGTTGAGATAGAGAGACAATTGTGGAACAACAACCTTTATCCCTGCATGCCTGTAAGAACTTCCTTGCTCCTACAGAATGGTTTTATATCCACTTCCTCTCCAAGCATCTCTTGTGACTGATCAGGCCTTAAATGGTGAATTCTGCAGACTCACACACACTCTGACACACTCAGGCAGATTCTGACATACTGATATACTCTGACACATTGATAGAGTCTGACACACTCAGACAGACCCTGACACACTCACACACACTCTTGCACACCAGGCTCCACCTTCCACTCTCCATGAACCAGGCACCAGCAGGTTGGACTGGATTTTTTTTCTCCTATTTGAATAACTGAGCAATGTTTTTGAACCAAAATACAAACTACAGCAACTGAAACAAGGATTTAAAAAAACTCAGTCTCACTGTATATCTGCCTTACCCAACTCCCTGATGAATATCTTGGCAGGCCAATGTTCTCTAGTACAACTCTGCAGTTGTCTGTGTGTCCACTGTTTTCCCTCAAACAGCTGTGACAAATGCTTCTGTCTTGTTTAACCCAGAGAAAGCACTTCCCCCCAGCAATTTCTCTTTTCCTGTGGTTTTTACTTTGCCAATCTAAAGCAGCAGGTTGGCTCTGAGAGAGGTTTAGTTTGTCCAGCTGCCTCTCCCACCACTCTGTAATGATGTTTGCTGAGGCTGTCTTTGCTATTCATGGGGTCTTTTTTCAGTCAGTCTTGTTCATTTAACAGATAAATCATGCAGCCCCTGCAGCAATTGTTATTAGTGCCATTACATCTGGTTCTAACTCTCTAATGTGCTTAACTGCTTGCTAGACCATTAGTAACTACAAATACACACCTGCCTTGCTCTTTTCATCCCAAATACAGTTCTCTTTGAGCTGTTCTTTGGTTATATGGGGTTTTACTCAGCTAAGAACTAAAATCACTACAAATGTTTCCAACTTTGGAAAAAGTCACTGCTAGAAATGAATACATTTAATAAAATATTACCCTTCTACTGAAATACATGAACTATATATAAACTATAACTATGATGCAAAAATGACTGTTTACCTGAGCATTTTTTTGAAAGCCAGAATTGTCCTTTCGGTTTGTGTTCCATTTTTCAAGCAATAATCTGTTTGAAAGAAAAACAAACTCCAAAGAAATACAGCAGTTTTTCACAGAGGCACAGAACACCTTGGAGTCTTTGCTTTGCTCTGTCCTTGGGTGACTTTTCACTGAGGAGGTATAATGCATTTTAAAGCTCTTTGCAGGTACTTCTGCCTGCTATAGAATTGGTGGTTTCTGGTTCTAGATTGGCAGTTAGAAAGGATAACAATGAGGAAACATAAGGATCAATACAATTTAGTTGTCCTTGACTCCTATTCTAGACAATTCTCCAGATCTGTTTTTTTATATAGCAGACATTCGGAGCCAGATATTCTCATCTTCATTCCATGAAATAATAAATATAAAGATTCTTGATAAATACGCACCTCCAAGATTTTGCCTGCTTTAAGAAACTTCTAGCTTTTGCTACCTCTTGAGTAAGTTTCTTTAAATCATCTCCTTCGAAGTCAGGGAAGACTGGATCCTAAAAACATAGTTAAAATATTTTAACTTGTACCTATTCATTATTTTCTGTTTCACCAATTTAACTGATCCTAAGCTCTAAATTTCCCTACTTGCAGAGAAGGACTTGATCTTACAAGGGGAGAGCAGAGCAAGTCTAGATTGAAGCTGGTTCTGTTCAGTAACATTTTTCTGCTGTGGTAATGCCTGAGATCTCATGCTGGAGAATTCATGTCCTAAGCCCTGTATAAGGATTCTTACAATTAAATGAAACAAGATGGCAAGGATAAGAAGACAGTAAAAGCTGAAGTTAGCTTAAAAACCACATCTTGACACACGATATATTTTCTACTTCTCTTTCAAAACCCATACTGCACTGTGTATTCCTGTCATGGGACTGGGCACCTCACTAAGGCAGTTAGCAGAAAGGCAAAGACATATTACGATTTCTCCTTTTGATTTCAATGTGAAACATCTTAGGAGTTCTGTATTATTATTTCTCATTATTTTTCTTATTTAAATAAAGTTTCTCTACTGATGAAGAGCTAAGTTGCAATGAAACAGAACAAAACAATTTATTTAACATACATCTTCACCATGCAGCCCCTCTGTCAATATTCTGTGTGCTGCTAATTGTCCATCTTCACCTCCAGGACTGCAGTGGAAGCGCCCTCCTGTTTGCGAAGCAAGCTCCTTCAGGAATTCAACAGCTCCTCTGTTAGCACAAAGTAGAAAGCTACTTAAAATTATTTCACTGAAAGCAACACTAAATTTCTAAGAATTCCTCAAAAAATATGACATCAAAACAAATAGATTGGAGGACATGATTATAAATTCCTGTATGAAATGTAGGCCATGTGGCAATTACCTGCGTCAAAGCAACTTTGCCCGTTGCCATCTTGGTAACACAGGCTTTTGACAATAAATAAAGTAGTCATTTTAAGAGATTTTTTTTGTTCTTGCAAAGTATCATATACCTGTCTGCACAGCTAAAACAAATGGTGTGGATTCTAATATCTTGTTTCTTTCTCAGTCTTTCAATTTCTTTCAAAATCAGACTGCAACTGGTGTCTGGTTTTCCATCAGTCAATAGATACAGTGCCTCTACACCTTGGAAACTGAGAGCCTTCTGAAAAGCAGAAAATAGGCTTAAATAATGGGTACATTTGTATGAAAAGTGATACTTCAGAAAAAAAACCTCATTCCAATGATTTAAGATAGTTTTATATCTACCACATCATTAATCAACTTTGTTTTGTCTTTTCACTCGTTAATAAGGAGAGCAAGGATATAAATTTGAGAATTTAAGTAGATAATTTGTAGCACAAGATAATGTATTTCTAAGCAGAGCATTGCCAAAAGTGGACTCATTGAAGTAAGAAAATTAACTGGTTTTCGAGAACTACTGACAAAAGTTTTTACATCATATTTTATGGGAGTTAAAGATGTTTAATGTCTGAAAATCAGGCTCACTAGGACTTGAATTATGAAAATTTGCTACAGTAATTGTCTCAGTGGACATCTTTGTACTACATGCATGCCTGCAGCTCTACTAGACTTGATTCATGATGAATGCCATAACATTTATATAGAGATTGTGCAAGGATGTCTTGAAGAAGAATAATTCATTAAAGGCAACATTTCTGATTCCAGTTTTAAGTCTCATGAAATTGCAAGTTCAGTTTTAAGTTACTATTACAAGTTAATTTCTACACTGGGGATTTTTATAGGAGAAAAGTTTCTTCACCTGTTACTGAAGTTCAAGAATTGAACTCAAAACCCATGAGATTCCAACAAATACTGCTTATTTAAAATCCCTGTTTGGGTCTGAGCAAGATATCACAGCCACAGTTGTACATAAACATCATTTTGAGCAACTGGCTATTTTCCCTCTCCAGTATTCTTTGAACACAAATATTAACAGAACTATTGATATTTGACTTTTTTTTTAAACTTAGTATGAGCAATTAATTCAAGTATCTATGAGCCCTGGGGCCAGCAACAGTGTCTTGATTTCTAAACTGTTCAGTGATTTGCACATAAAGATGTTGCACGTTTTGACATAATAATTTTCCTAGAATGTCACCAGTCAGGTGGAAGTGTTTTATCCCCACAAGACAGGCTGTGTTCTCCAAGCTGTGGCACACCAACCTGCAAAGCTGCAAGGATGCAGGAGCTCCCATGGGCATGGCATGTGGAAGCCCACTGCACAGCATCATGGCAATTTTCATCAGTTGCCTCTACAAGATCCTCTTTCCAACTCTCTGTATTTTCTGCAAATCTCAGCAGGTTAAACCTGAGGAGAAATATGACCCACAACATTTAACCCTAACCAATACAACAAGTCATTTTGGATAAGCCAGTTTTGGAATAGGTAAATAAATAAAATTCTAGAAATACCAAACACAAATTCAACAGTAAAAAAGAACAAACCAAATCAACCCCCCTCATCCAAGAGCTGGATTGAGATCTTCAGCCTTGGAAAAGTCAAAAAGCATCTCTTACTTTGCATGAACAGAAAATCTATGGGAATGCTGAGCCTAAAAGGGTAAACAGCATCAACCCTGTGGCAGAGGCTCCGATCTTAGAGAGTTTAGAAATAAAAACGAGTAAAATCAACAGAAAAAGCAGTTCTTGTCACATGCACATTATACTCTAACATATAATAATTACTTGAATTGTGTTTAGGACTGCATTACTGTAATTATTAAGCAATCTGATTACATAATAATGAGTGCAGATTTCAGTCTTTATCAGTAATTCACCATACCTGACTTCATTTTTTCTCAGCTGTTCCCAGATAAGAGAGGTAAGTTCTTTTGTGACAGGTGGCAAATATGGGCTCATGGAACCAGATGTATCAATCAAAACACAGACATTTGCTTCTAAAACGGTACCAAACAATCTTCGGCTTCCTGGGCCAGAACATTAAAACTAATTAAAAGTTATTAAATAGGCTTATTTTATTGAGCATAATGTAAATCTTCAGTTTTTAGGGGTAATTCTGGGCACATTTTTACATAATTAATCTATGTGGCAATTAGGCAGTTAAAAGGTTAACAATAGAAAAGTCTTCTACCATTTCAAATCTAGCACTATCAAGCATTAATTACTAGCTAATTGCAGCAACTTTCATTAAGGAATTTGTAGCTCCTTTACAATCCAGCAAAAAATTAAACAAGATCTTTATGACCAATAGAGAGATCAAAATGGTCTTCACCAGTAGTGATGCTGAACTTCTAAGCAGGGCACATTCTTAGCAAAACATGCAGATAATTTTTCTTGTATATGTTACTGTCTATATTCTACTGATGGAAAGCCTCTGCTCTGTATTCACGAACACACAAAGAGCAAAAACCAATTATTTGACAGCAAGATGTTTATCAGCTACACAGGTACTGAATTCTCTTATATTCACAAAAATACATTTTAAACTTTCAATGAAATGCAAGACAGAGAACCTTTATTCACATTGAAGGTTCAGATTTATGTTCAGATCTATTCTACCAGAAACAGCAGACAAGAAGGTTTTGTGTATATTTAAGTTGTGCTTTACAGAAGCACAGCTGCACACCAATACCTGAGAGAAGCCACTGCAATCTCTGGATGTAGCACTGCAGCACTTTCTCCAATTGTTCTGTGTAGATTTCCAGTTCTTTAGGGTGAAACTGCAGATGTTTCACAACCCCCTGGAAAAATTCAGTTTGTACAAGAGCACCTTACTTCAGGAAATCTGAGCTCAGCTGCTATTTATGCAATGTTGGCATTGGAAATCAGGGAGAATTTTGTCTTTACATCTATGACACAGGGTAAGAAAAATTCAGTGACTCTGTTGCTTGCACTTAACTGTCTGTGCTCTCTCCAGTCATTACAAAAACTGAAACTATCAAGACCCAACATTTTCCCAGTTTCAACTCACACATGATTTTGAAAAGTTTTACTTAAATTTTTAAAATTATTTTTCATGCTATATGAGCTGAAGAGATGCTACACATTCTAAAGAACAGCAGTTTGCACTTCAAACATACTCAATGGTCTCTTGTGGTGAATTAAAGACCTTCTCTAGCTTCCTACTGGAAGTATGATTTAGAAAGAACAGGGAAGAACATCACACTAGAAAGCCAGAAACATCAATCAACTAAAACTAAACAAATACAAAGCCTTTCAATAATGTAGGTACATGACATCTGCAAAAACCTACATTGATTTCTGCACTGGGGAAGATAGAACAGTATTTTGCTGATACTTTCTTGTGCAGACACCCCACAGTCTTCTCCTGGTGGGTACAGCCTGGACCAAACATCAGTCTGGGCAATTCCAGTTTAAGCTTTTTAATACTGTACTTGGTCAGCCACTTGTAAGACAAAAAAATAGAGCAACTGATTGTTGGCAAATATTAGAACAGTTTAAGAAATAACACATTGTACAGAATCACAATTAGCATTTTCTTTAATTCAGATGGATAGTTCCAAAATGGCAGTTCATTAGTAAGGAAAAAAATACCTCTTTGCTTGAACAGATTTCCTCTTCCTCTGGCAATGTGACAAAGGAAACAGATTTTCTCTTGCACACTGCCTTTGGATATTTCTGATACACTATACCTATTTAAGAAATGAACAAAGTACCTAAAAAATCACTTACTTTAAAAAACTGTCCCCTTCAAAAAATTCCAAACCAAATCCTCTGTAATCAACTAAACCATGATCACAGCGCTTTTCCTTGGAGCATCTCCGACCAAAAGATCCCAAGAGACTTTAAAAAAGAAAAACCCAATAGGAAAAACAGGCAAAAAGAGCCACCCACCTGCACCCAAACTAAAAATCCTTATCACTGCTTGACAAGTGAAACTCTCTCCCACTCAGTGCTCAAAGCATGCTGGTTATCAGTGACTGATCATCCTGCCAGTTTTATAATAAAGGTGCTGATAAGAAAAGGGCTTCACCCATCCCATCCTGATAACACATCCCATCCCGATAACACATACCCACATTTCTTCCTTCTTCAGTGTAAAACACAGACACAGAAAGCTCTGGCTGCTTCCTGGGTTTGTGCCTTCCTTTATTCTCAGTCTGAGGCCATTTTTTTACTGTTTGTGCTACAGGTAAATAATAGATAAAAAGACCCCATTAATTTAGGTCAGCTGGATAGAAGTCTTTCACGAGAAGAGCTCAACCCTGAGCTCAACCCTGTTCTTTTCTTCATATATTCCCATTACCACAATTACAAATGCTTCATTTCCCTTGATATTGATTAAGAAAAATCATATTACAGCATTACTTAAGAGGCTTTCATAGAAATGGAACCAAAACCTCTACAAAGATATAAATGACCATCAGGAAGAATGTCACAGGAGTTAGTTTGAAAAAATTAGGCATTTAAAAAAATTAGCATAATATTTGCTGGAGAAACCAATTAATTTTGTACAGAGTGCCTCAGATGCAAATATGAATCCAGATTTGTCAACACTGCTGCACAGCAACATCAGTAGATTTGAAGACTCAAATTTAATGTAAAGAAAAAAAATTGTTGATGTTAGTGAAGATACAAAGGAAAAACACAGGAAAACCACAAAAAATGGAGAAGAAATTAACTGGGCTTTGAGGGACCAACAGAAACTGGAATCAGGTTATGAGCTTTTCATATACCAGGAGCAGTTGGAAGAGTCAGCACTTCAGACAGCCTGACATTGGTGTTGTACTTTGCCTTTTTTACTAGATCATAAATTAATCCAGTGGAACAGCATATTAATTAAAATGGGATCTAACAGAATTAGTGGCAATGTATACATTGAACTAATATCATAATAAATCTCTGAACTGCTGAGCTTTATGGCTTCAAGTATGGAACACCGTGGGGTTCTACTTTCCACACATTTGACATTTCCTGATAAAGGACAGGTGTTCAATCCTAGCACCTGGGAAATCATTGCACAGCTGTGCAGAGTTTCTTCCTTGCACAAAGCAAAAGTAAACGAGGTGAATTACAGCTAAAACTCATCCCAAAGGAATTCCAAAACAGTCACAATGGTTCCTATAAATCTGAGTAAAGATTACAATTCTAGGTGTTTCTAAAAACTTAATTTAAATCTCTAACTTAAATATGGTCTTTTAAGCAAAACCCAGAAGAAACTGAAGACAAAAAGCCCCTAACCCATACAGACCTGGTGGAATTCCTGCTTTGGCACTAGGAGGACGCCATGCTGGTACTCTTACAGGAGCATTTCTCTCTGCACCACGGTTGTCTGTAACATCCTTAAGCACCTTCAATAAGAAAATAATAAATGTAAAAAGTGTTTCAGCTGGATCATAACTGCATTATTCTAACCTGGAACTATCCTTCTTCATTCTTTGATTCCTGCTTTACTTTGGCTTTGACAAACCCACAGACTGCCATGACAAGACATTAATTTGCAGTTTCTTGCTGGGTTAAGTAAAATCGCGCTGTTTTAATTATCTTGCCAATACCATCTTCTACCATAAACCTGAAGACTGATATCTACAGGGAGAGAAGTTTGGACCACTTTGCCAGCAGTCTAGTATGGTAATGGCCTTGCTTTACAGAATACAGGATTTAGTATCTTCCTCAGCATTTTACTGACTGTTGGAAATCCAGTGCTGACACCAGTAATTTCTCCTTTAGGTTGGTTTGGCTTATCCCTCTAGGGGCTCAGCAGTCTGCTAAACAGCACAAGCACTTGTTTAACCCTACTGTAGGATAAGACTTGCTGTGACACTGAGCCTTCAAGCAACTGACATCTAATTTAACATACAGCTCTACTATAAATATCACCAAACATCTCCAGACAACCCTGTACCCATTTTCTACACATTTAATCCCTGCAAAACTATGCTCTATTGTCATCTCTGAGTAATCAGTTTCTCCTGCATCTGTGAAGAGGTGTTGAGAATACGTCACTTTTGATAAAACAGCCTGGAAGAGATACAAAGCCTTTGCAACACTCCCACACCTACACTCCCATTTCCTACATTCCCACACCTACAATGTCATTCCCATTTCACAGATGAGACCTGAAAGTTCCAATAAGCACTGGCCCTTTATGCATATTACAGGTGTGCACACCTACTCAGAACAGACATATGCACAGTTAAAATGAACAAACACTAGCAAATCCCAAGGGACTCAGTAGTGCAACTCCATGGAAATAAGCACAGCAGGCAGGAAACAAATCCTGAATCCTGTTCTTGTTTTATGCTGGCTCTCTGTGAGGCCCAAGATATGCTACTGAGCTGCAGCTGTCTCATCTGTAAATGAGCAGAACATCATAATATTCAGTGCCTTCAGGACTTGCAAAATAGATGCAATTTGGTAAAGCACATTTTTGCTTTGCCTTTGTTTCCATTAAACATTATTTTCCATAAACATTATTTTTTTAAGGTCAGAGGAAGGATTATTTAGACACCTTTTGACACTACAGTGTGGTTCCATTATAATTCATTGCTTAGTAAGATGCACTTTTTGGTATGTGTAGCATTTTCAATGCAAACATAAATTCAAAGTACTATCACAGTGCTGTTTTGATTACTACAAATTTTCAGCTGAGCACTTCTCTCACCAAGAGGAGCATCCAATAGCTGGGTAGGATCTAATTAACACACAGTATATTAAAAATGAGACCATTTCAAACCATTCTAGCCAGACTCACAGCTGTGGGTTTAGGAGATGGCACCTTCTGTGGCTTTTTGTTCTCCTTCTTCAGAAGCACATTTGAGTCTCCTTCTGGTGTGAGGGGTTTCCCAGACCGATTTACTGAGCGTTGCTTTAAGGATTCCACCAGGAATGCACACTGAAATGGAAATCCACATTGTTTAGTAATTCATATACATGGAATTTAAGTAAATGACATTTCAAAGACAGGTACTTTGTATTTACTACTATAATAATAAAGAAATCCAATTCAATCTCCTGAACTGTCAGCTGAACAAACACTGTTGAATTTTTGTAGGAAGAAACATGCAATTTAAAAAGTTACATGTCATTCATACCTTTTGGGAGTAGTTCTTTGCTTTTTCCATTTCAGATATAATACTGGTAATATCATCACTTTCAAAAATACCTGATAATCAAATAGATGCTAATTAGCATGGGTTTTTTAAAGTATACAAAATAAGTATTTTTTAAAAATGTATAACAATTCATAGAACATGCTAAATACCAATGCAAAGAATCAAAAAACCTTTGTTTTCTTCAAGCCTGACCATTTGAACCTACCATATCAGTAACTAGATTTTAAAGAATCTTTGAAAAGGCTAACAGAAAATGGTGAATTCAAATAGAAAAAAACCCCAAACAAATTCCTTTATTAAGGATGCATTATAATGTTCTGCAACATGATTGAAAGTCTCAATAAAACTATGACCTGTGTTTACATCTCAGTGCCAGCAGAGCATTAGCATATCTTAAAAAAAGTAAACTACTTGATTTGGGTGTAAAAAAGCATTAATATTATTTCATTAATGAAAAAGAAGGATGAGCTGACTTTCCTTTCTTCATACCTGCTTCTCCAAACCAGTGGAACCTCCCTTTGGCTGCCTGTACAATTTCTTTAAAAGCCCTGGCAGTTTCCCTTGGGGTGGCGTAGCGGGCTGGAATAATCCCACTGCAGTCAGAGCCCTTGGTTACACTGAACAGACAGACATGGAGCTGCAAATCAAAACCTCTGCAAGCCTCAGCCACATAAGCACTGATTCTGTGCTGTAAGAGAGAAAAAAGAAACATCAGTGGTGAGCCTCAACCTCAGACAAGCTTCCACCTACTCCACTGGTTCCTGACTCATGTACAACTGCTCCCAGTCAGAGCAGTTCAGCACAGCAACATTCCCTGAACAGCCCAATGCCTCCTCAGTCCATGCAGATACCCAACAATTGTCACTATTGCTGGGAGCAGCTGGCAACAGCTCTGCTGCAGGTAAGGGGTGAGCAGGGGTGGATTTGAGAACCAAAGACAGATCGTGGACATCAATTTAGCCATGCACTGAAGCAAAGTAAGGATGAAACTGTCCATTTGTCCCTTGTTTTCTTGTCAACCATATGGGCTTTAATGATTTCTTAGGTTTGTCCAGAATTTCCAGAGGTTTGGAAACAAAAGCAGGAGACACCTCACTGCACACATGTAGAAACTCAAGGCTCTGCATGGGCTTAAAAGCCATGGAGCACATTCACTACAAACATGGATCCAAGCAAGGGATTACTGTGATAAAAACAGGAGCTGTCTCTACATAGTGTGCTATGGAGTTCCACTGGGAAATTATTTGTGTCTTTGTTCCCATGAGTCGTAAGGAAATGATAAAATACAAAAAATCATCTTGTTCAAACTCAGAAATCTATAGGGAAACAATGTCCAGAGCTGGAGTGGGACAGGAATCCTAAAAGCAGGTCTTGAATTTTCTGTAATTCATACATAATTATTACTTGCTAACTCCAATACATGAACAGCAATTGCAGAAATGGAAGTTTGGGATTTTGACAGTTGTGCTGCCTTAGGTATGTAAAGGAGGACTATTCTGCCAATGAACTGTGATGACAGGCCATAGGGGAAAAAAAAGAGAAAAATAAAGTTGAGATTAGTTTTGATAGGAACTTAGAGAAGAGTTGCCTACGATGACACTCACTGTTTCCTGATCAGGTATTCCAGTAGTCAGCAGATAGAGTCCCTGTGATTTGTGTTTATCTCTGTCTTTGAAGTCAACTTCCACAGCTCTCCTGAGTGCACTCAGGAAATTTCTACTGCCCTTGCATTCCAAGCTCAACATCCACCTAAACCAAGATGTTTACAGTTCAAAGAATGAAAAAAACAAAAGCTCTTGTTTCTGCTCAAAGTAATAAAGAGAACAAAGTATCTTAAATAACACTGTACTGGAGTCTAAAATTTTTGAAAATGACAGACGGCAAAACCTGATTATATAATGGCCCGAATGATTTCTGTACTGCCACCATGGCAAACTAGTTTTTAAAGTAAGATACAGAGCATAGAGAGGAAAGAATTCTCTCCTAATTTTGTGTGGAAAAATATTACTGTAGTAGAACTTACAGAAACAGAAATGAACCCAGAGGTATAATGTGAACACTGAGGGTGTGACTCCATAAACAGAAACCTGGGATGTTTTTCCAAAGTACATGGGAAAAACCTCATTGATTACCTCTCACATCCCAGTTGCATTTGAAGCAGCTTTCAATTCTTCATGTAACCTGTTCATTTCTTACACAGACACTTCTGTATCTGTGTACATATATATTACATATACAAATGAAATACAAAGTCACCAAGGCTTGTTAACTTTTACAATGCTGTTTTCACAGCAAACCACCATGAACAAGCAGTGCAGAAAATGGCAGCCTGTTTTTGTAACATGATAAACTTACAAATTTTTTTAATTGTTT
This sequence comes from Drymodes brunneopygia, assembly GCA_013400955.1. Lineage (NCBI taxonomy): Eukaryota > Metazoa > Chordata > Aves > Passeriformes > Petroicidae > Drymodes > Drymodes brunneopygia. The sequence goes on along the minus strand of VZTZ01010930.1, from coordinate 59,433 downwards.
GCAATTTTTCTCAGTGAAATTCACATACAAGGGATAATTATTTGATCCTACCTCCAAGCCTTTTCCAAGTTTTCTGGTTGGGAAGGAAGCAGTTTCTGCTGCCAAGGCACAATGTCACTCCCAAATCTTTCATGGAAAGATAACAGCAATTAATTTTCAGATTATGGTTTAGAACAAGCAAAAAGATAAATTCACTGGAAAAGAAAAATCTCATTTGGGGTATTAGAGACATAAAATTGCCTGATGCCAACTATTTTCTGTTTCAAACCATTCAATTATCCACATTTATCCATCATAAGAGGTCTGTGTGATTTTCTTTCCTACAAGAACTGGGAAAAGCTCAGTGGAAAGATTATGAAAAAGGAACTCCAACCCTCAGCTGCTGCCTGCATCTCTCTTGTGAGGTAAGGGCTCTGTTCTCACACCATGTTTGGAGCTCCATGAGCTGCTGGCTCTTACTCTTACCTGCCAGAGACCTGCCCAGCAGCTGCTTAGCAGATGTGCCACATTTCTGCCTGCCAGTGCTGAGTACAGAATTTTAGCACTATAATAAATTAAACAGTATTGGAGTTACTGTAAAATTTAAAGGGTGCTCTCAGTTATGGTACCTGAGACATCAAAATCCTCTTCCAGTAAGTTTCTGACAGGTGAATTAATATTGTTATAAACAATACACCAGGATGAGTATTTGTTACAAGTATTATGCAATCAGACCCAGTGAGCCTCATCCAAACCAGTGCTTTTTAATTACTAATCTGGTGTCCATACATCTGACCCATGCACTCACCCAGTAAGGACCAATCAGTGCTAGTCTTGCAAATACTTCACTAAAAACCATTAAAAATACAATGAAAAATCTAAAATACGTCTATTAGTAACTACAGTCTCTCAGCACACTTCTTTCTTTGCAATGTATTACAATTATTTTAAAGACTCTTAGTTACTTACGCTATAATATTGAAGTAATCCTTATTTGACATTTGTTCCTCAAGTAAAAGTCGCAAAGAATGTTGGATATGAGAGATGTAGGTAGAGTTTGTCACTGATATATCAACAAGTATAACCACCCTATATAAGACATATGTCATTCATTTAAAAAAAGAAAAAAAGCCTTATTTAATTGTGTATTCTTATCTTCAGCGCACTCTAACTTGTCAGGGAAAGTGTCTTCTACCTATGTATCAAAATGTATAAACACCAAATTGATATTTAAGAAAAATTCTGCAAAACATTAGGGGAGTTAAAAAAATAGTAAGAATAATGGAAACTTCTTTCTTTGCTAAACTATGGAATTATCAGGGTACTGTCTACTTGTAATGCCACAATGGCTGCTGAACCCCGAACAGCTCCTCCTCCTTCTCTGTGCTCAAGTATCTAAAACCCTCCTGAAATGTGTGGATGTTTGCCAGCAAGGAGAGTTGTTGGATACTTCACTGTCCTTTCCCAGCCAACACTCCAGGAATATACAGAATATTACTCCAAAGACAAATGGTTAAGCTTTGTCTCAGCACGTCAGTGCCAGAACAGTTGCTCAGGTATGGACTGACTGATGTTACATGTTTAGAGAAAAGTGTTAATGATGAGCTGCTCAGCATGGTCAGTTTAAAGTCTTGCTTGCAGAGACAATGCAGGACGGTCACAATAAATGGCCAGGGGATATTTTGGGAAAAGCAGTTTTGAAAAGACCCACAGATGTGACGGACAGTCAGTGGGATGTGAGTTCCCAGCACAATGCAGTGGTCAGGTGGGCTAATTCAATCCTTAATCAATGAGCAATAAAATCTCCAGTAACAGGGGCCTCAGCTACCTTCTGTCTGAAACTTCATATTCAAGGTCTGTAAACAGGAAAAGGAGCAAATGTGCAACTGAGATTGAGTAAGGCCTCAGACAAAATATATAAACATAAATAAACATAAAGTAAATAAACATCTCATCCTCAAACACATTAAGACTTCAAACCTCAGAAAACCCCCCCAAAATCAAATAGAATACCTTCTTTCACAAACACTTCCCCATACTCTTCTGCTAGCAACAGACAGCCAGTCAATTCGTTTCTCATAGATTCTTACAATTTCAGCAAGGAGTTTCTAGGCATGAATAAAGAAAATTTATGTTAAAAATTAAAAGTTCAAGTCTTTTATTGCCAAATGCTTAATACAGAAATAACAGCATAATAAAGAAAAAAAAATATTTTCATTCAATTAGACAGTGGCATTTAATTCTTAGTACGGATATGAGAACAGTCCATGAAAAAAACACACAATGATAAAAAAGCAACAAAGAATCTAAAGGTCTGTATCTCCACTTCACTTTTCCTCTTGCAGTACATCCCAAAACAGTGGTCAGGCGTAACAGGAAAAGAAAAAAAAAAAAGCTTGAAAAATACAATTTTCAAAAGCTTACCCTTTCTTCAATAGCATTTTTAGGCAGTGTTTGTAACAAAATACATCATTTAACATAAACACAATATTCTCAAACACATGTAATTCTTTAACACAGTATCATTTTGATATTAAGGTAATTTGTCCAAACTCAATACAAGTTATTGCATTAATACTTGTATTGAGTTAATACTTAAGACCTTCCCAAGTATATGCAGGCATTATATAAGGGCATATCAAGCTAGAAAAGGGCTCTGAACTCAGAAATAAAGCTATAATTCAGCTTGCTTTTGGAGCACAAAACACAAGCATCTACCAGTGAGCAAGGAGCCACAGAAGCTGCTTTTCATTTCAGCCACTTCACACTCTCCTTTTGGTCTGGCTGTAGGATTCCAGAGACTTCTCATCACTCCCCCTTTAATGAATTATTTGCCCTGCCTGGAAACATTCCTATAGCTCTTTGTCAGGACTGCCAGTGAAGTGGGAAAGAAAAAGGACTGAGAGATCACTACATAGCAAACCCTGGCTGCAAACATCCCCAAACAGCTTCTCTTTTATGAAACTTGTCCCGCTCTCCAATGATCTGCATTCTGATCTGGGAGGAAATCCTCAAGAACCACTACTGCCTGTAAGGACTCCAGTAGCTGCAGACTTACATAGACAGCTGTCTGCACATGAATCCCTGCAACACTCAGTTAACAAGACAATTAATGAGGAATAATTAGATATAAGTCTAGCCCTGACAAGGCCACATCATGATAGACAACTCACCTGGTAGTTGTACAATACTGGCAGGTCAACATGGATATTTTTCACAGTTCCATCATACCACTCAAACTGCATCATCACTTTCTAGAAGGATAAATAGCATTAACTGTTTACAGAACCCAACATAAGAAAAACTAACATGGAATTTCTTCCTGAGTAATTAAGAATGACATAAGTATTTGATTTGAATCTGTGACTCAAATTTCAGCCTGTAGAATTTCAGCTAACTTATAAAGTACTGATTTAAATTAGAAAAATGAAGAAGTAGAAAGAAAATAAACCACAAACCCAGGAAGAAAAGTTCCTCATCACTTGCCTCATGCAGAGTTGATGATACTGTTTTTTTAAGAATAGGTACAAAATCTTCCACAGGAGAGAAAGCATTGGGAGCCAGAACTTGATAAAGGTCTAACTTTTTAGCTATAGGAAGAAACAAATGCATTAAATAAAACATATACTCTATTTTTAATTCATGTTTCATACTTGTTAAGCTTTTCTTTCTGTGCTACCTTTCAATCCATATGTCTTCAACCAGTCTGCTGAGGTTTTGGCCAGGATGCTTGGTGCTTGAATAACTAATGGTCCTTTGTGCTTTGGAGGCTTTGGGAAGAAGCTGGAAGTTGTTCTATTTGCAAATGCTGTGGAAACCTAAAATGGATTTCAAGAAAAGCTCTTGCCAGTTTTAGCATAATTTATTTTTATCCTCAATCCTAAATATTCAGCATGGAACCCCGGTGAACATAATTAAAACTAAAGTGCTGAGAGTCCAACAAGCAAGACACTTTGAAAACAGCTATCACTGCTCCTCGTAAAAATGGGCTTTTACTGGGGATATAGAATCTTCTAAGTCATTTCAGAGTGACTTCTCCACAGGGAGTCTATGCAGTCCTTAGTAACTGTGAGGTTGGAAGAGAGAAAAAAAAATGCACAGCATAGGAAGGATGAGGGGAAAAATAGTTAGAAATTTTATTCACAAGTGACTACTTTGCCTCCTGTCTGGAATGTCTCAAGTCAGATGACCAGGTACACCAGGATACCCAATGGGAGCTTTCAACCTCGACTTGTCCCCATCACACAGGTACCTACAGTGCTTGTGACAGAGAACAGACTATTTTGCTAACAAAAATATTCCTCCCAGATTTGCATAACAGTGCTATCAAGACAAGCCCTTATAAGTTTGCAATGGATTTATCGTCCACCTAAATCACACAGGAATAAGTATCTTTTCACCAATTTAAAGGACTGTTGGAACTTCATTTATATGATCATGCTAGAGTCAGGCCAGTGCTCCTCTTAGATTGCCATTATCATCACAGGACAATGTTCTTTTCATGCATTACAGAGAATATTTACCAAACGTCTCCTTTACTGATTTTGTTCTTAATTTGCTCTTACAAGGGATGTTCAATAGAGAATATTCAAAGTTCACATATCAAAATACCTGATCAATTGTACGTTTTTTTTTTCATACTGCGAACTCTTAAAATTTCTAACTCTGATTATTCAAAGTACATCTGAAAATAAAAAGATACATACATCTGCTCTTTTACTACCAAGCAAGCCACCAACTCTTCTTTTAAAAGTCTGCTTGATGCTCTTGAGTAGGTCCTTAGCCTTCTGGGATTCCTGAAGTAGCAGATGAAAATCACTGCTATCAAAATTCTGCAATTATAAAAACAAAGGGGAAAAATAAGTTAACTACTGTTCAAACACCACTTGAAAGCAGCTTTCTCACTTTAGTGAGCAAACCTCAATACAAGACTGCATGGCATAGCAGAATTGAGTGTAAATGTATCTAATGCACTGCATATAGATTAGTAATCATTTATAAACAAGAGATTACTTTATAACTTTGAATCACTCTACAGTAAGACATTGCTTTTATCAGCAGTAAGTCAGTAAACAATAACAGAGAAATTATTGCACTTTTAGGAAAGGTTTTCAGTTGCAGAAAGAATTAACCACAGGTTTATTGAGCACATCCTCAGCACGTCTATGACAGAGACTTTCAGCACCAATTCCTACTATCAACTTCTACTCAGGTGATAATCATTTTACCTTCTCAAAGTAAAGAATCATCAAAAAGAGAGAAAAATGCTTTGCCTCTTTACCTGTCACCTACCTCTCTCTTGGAAGAGTAGCAATGATAACGGCCTCTTACAGCTTCTGCAAGGTTCTTTAGAACTGCCTATACATAAAAATAAGAAGAGAAATGGTTACTTTAATTTGGTAGTCTCTTTTGATAATGTGGGTTATTGTACTCAGCTCTCAGCAGAGACAGAGAAAAAATCTTTGAGATACATGTAGTGAGAAAGCCCAAATAATTATGTTTCCATAATTTGCTTACCAGTCTTATTTTAATGTGGCTGAAAAACTAACTCAGTAAAGCAAGTTACAAGATAATGCTCCTAACAATTTTTTCATGTGTGCAAATCCACTCTGAAGAGAATACAACACTAATTCAAAAACTCTAATGACTAGGCTAGCTTCCCCACAAGTTCATGAAAGAAGGCATTGCAGCTGAATAGGAAAATAAATGACAGGGCACTTAAAGAAGTTAAGTATTAACACAATTACTTACAAGAGAAGCAGGGTTGCTGCAATCATATGTAACAGTGTGAATCTGCACTTTTCTCCCCAGCGTACACTGCTGAGCATAATCACATAGTATTTCAAAAGACTGATCAGGGCTGATTAAAAAAATAAAGAAAAAATATATTAAAAATGGCAGTAATCAAATGGGGGAAAAAAGGCCATACTGAAGAAAACACGGAAGAAAACCTGGGAAAGAAATAATAAATAATGGGAATTATTTAGTTATTTAGCATTACCATGCTTTTGGAGGGACTTTCTCTCCCTCTTTCTACCATTACTGAGGTGTCACTACTGGAGTTTGGTGCTGTCCTAAAAATCTGAATGATAACAAACCCACTAAGATTCTATTCCCATTCATAAGAGCTTGTGAATGAAATGTTCTGAGGTATTCCTTGACAGCCCTGGAAGCTAAAAGTCAGGAGCTGTGGCTTTCGTCCCTCTGATAGAAAACCATTCATTCCAAAGGCACCAAAGAAAGTAAAATAATCTCATCTGGTATCATTTATTTAATCAGACATTTTAAGCTCTCCATCAGCACTACTAAGATCACAGAGAAGAGACAATCTTTGAATGCTTAATGCTATTTTACAGCAAAATCTATCTTATCCTCTGATCTTCCCAGAAGTGTGGACTCTTTCAGTGACATGCTTAATGACAATTAATTGAGGCAAAATTCAAGCCAGCAGGCTCTCAATAGATTACTGTGATAAGTGGTCTGCAAAGGAAAAACATAGCTTCATACCAGAAAAGAGAAATTTATAAATAGCAAAAAAGGGAAGAAATAAAGGAATTCAAAGGTATAAACTAAAAACACATAAAATTTGGATCTTAAATTTTGTTTATTTTTGTATCAAGTTCAGTTTCTTGTACCAATCCTGTATCCAAGTTAAATTTGGTTGTTAAGATAATGAACTTACCAGTTTCCTACAATAAGAACCAAGGAATTCAGTTCTTTTATTCTAAGGACATGCCTTAAGGCTTTCAGCAAATTGCACCCTCGACCAGGCTCCAGCTCTTGTATCCACTGTCTTGCTTCACGCAGCCTAGGAGAGGGGAAAAAAGAAAAAGAGTATGTGCAAGTGCTAAATGAGATCGATCACAACGATTATTACAAATGACAGGAGCAGCTAAGATATTTTATACATGAACAACCATTTTGAAACCACAGACTGCATGTCAAATTCATTGCACTTCTGCCCTCCTAAAATCACTGTAGGCACAAGATGAAAAACACTATCACCTCAAGAGATTGTTCAAATTAAATGGAGACTTTGAAACTTCTTGATTTTTTCAGAGAAATTAACTTACTTACACATGAACATTGATGGTTTTTGGACTCTCCCACAGTGGTGAAATTTCTGTACTGAATGAGAGGCAGTACAATTGCTTCTTATAACAAAGCTGTTCATCTAGTAAGCACTAATAAATAAAAAATTATGAATGCATTACTATCCATGCTGACTCCGTAAGGTTATTATGTAAAAGACTAAAACCAGTAATTTTCTAAAAATAGTTACAACAATATTTTCAGCTACCACTAAAAAAAGCTTTCAAGAAAAACTCATGGAGATTCAAATATTTGGTAAGGATAGAGACAAAATCTGCAAACTTCTGGCATTCCAACTAATTTGTTAATGAGGCAGGAGGCAGGGATATTTGTAGTACTGGTATCAGTTTTTCTCTTCAGTTGATGACCACATGATACAGCAGGGATATAGAATGCACATATTCACCCACCAAGCATTGCTAAAAAATGGTTAGGACATAATCATGGATAGGGCTAAACAACAGTTTAGACATTCAGGCTAAGCAAACCAGACTGTGTGGAAACTGAATTTTCTTGAAGGAGTTTTATTTGAAAGACACAAATGAAAAAACACAAATAATATAAACTGATGATAAATAATTCCTGAATGTGGGGAACTGAACTGTAGAATTGAGAAACTTTAACAATAACACTTCCCTTAATAATATTTTGAAGTATATACTGGATTTGTTTTGACCTGGACATTAACAAATACTTTCAAAGACATTTGGAGCACACTTTTCTACAACAGAAATTTTCTATTCTATTGTATATTAGGATTTTAAGCAGATTTTTCTCTAAATGGTACCTGGCTTCTAGTACCACAAAATCTTGATTATTATGTTAAAATTGGCAAAATTTGCTTTGTTACTACTTACCAAAAGGTTCTTCTGAAAATCCAATAGTCTAGGTCCATAACTCAAATGAGACACATCAACCAAAAGTCCAACTTTATTTCCTTTTATAACACCGAACACCTTAAAAGAGAAAAGTCATTGTAAATCTTAGCTTATCTACAATTTATTAATTTCATTGTTCATTCTATACAACACTATTTTTAAATCAAGTATTATACATTTATTTTAATTTTAAACTTTTTAGCATAAAGATGACACAGTGACAAAGTCAAGGAGGAAAAGAAGAAAAAAAAAAGAGTCCTCGTGGCTCCCAGTTAATCCTTACCAGTGAATCAGATTATCTCCTTCCCAAGACAACTTATTTACTAATTGAGAGGATAAATAAAAAATAACTTTGTCTATAGCATCTCCTTCAGGCTAAATCAAGCAACTTTATGGAAAGCAGATTTTGGAATGCTGCTTCTTTCCCTCTTCCCTTTGAGAGGGAGCTACATCCTGAGCATTAGAACCAGCAGGCACAGGGTGGTGAACCAGTTGTGCAAGAGGGGGCACAATGAACAACAGGACAGCTCCACTCCAAGCACAGGTCAAGCTCAGCATTATCTGCTCCCAATTAAATTGTGCTAAGAGGACCTGATGATAAAGGCTGCAAAGAGAAAGAAAAAGACTAAATCTAGAAAGCAGAAAACTGCATACCAATGAAGCGATCAGGAAAAACAATCCACTGTCAACATCACTGTGTATGATGTGGAATTTGTAGTAAATAATGAAAATACAAAGGCTTTCTGGAAGCCACTTTTCACTAGTACTCAAAAGCTAATTTATTCTTTAATGCCATATAGAGCTCCATTCTAAAAATATACTGCAAAATTCCAGTTACCTTTCTACTGTCCTGCAACAGCCACTGAATTCGGTGCTGGTAGAGCTCAATCACTCTGACAAAAGGCAGAGCACACATTCAGCTACAGCATTCTCCCACACTGAGTTTCAATGTAACAATCAACCATCTGTCTTCATCACACCCCTTTTCTTATAGATGTAAAATCTGTGAGAAACAGGTACTTTAAAATATGCTAAATATGCTCCTGTAGAGCTGGTGGTTCCAGGCCTAACCAATTAAATATTTCTTCCCCTAGAGCAGAACAACTTCCAACAGTTTCATATCAAAATAGTTATAGCTTGAGTTAAAACAAAGTGCTTCCTATCCACTAAAATTGTTTTTACTTTAACCAATGGATTTTTAATTCCATGTACATAGTGTACAAACAGAAAGTTGGCAAACAGAAAGTTTAAATCAACATTTTAAAGGGGAAAATCCATTTTGCTTTTTCAAAACAGAAAAGCTGCTTCTGTTTTATAAAAACCTAACACAGTGAGGTGTGCTGAAATGGCAGCACTCCTATCAATTGTGAAGACTAGCAAAAATGTTATGATTATTCTACAGCTTACTGAACCTATAAATTAAATGATTTAAGTGTCCTTGATTTCATACATTTAAAATTCACCTAAAAAACTTTCAACTTCCACATCACAACTGCATCCATGACTTGAAGCTAATCCAAGTTACACTAAGTACAACCCTCAACTGCACAGTGTCACATATGGAAACCTGACCATTCACTGGCTTTCTAAAATGAGCAAACTGCCTCACATCGACATCTGCAGGAAAAGCATCCTCCTTGAAAAACCCCAGACCTCAGTTGTAGTGACATACAATTATCCCTTACTCTAAATCTCAGCAGAAAAGATTTAATGTTGAGATACTCTGAGGTGCCCAGAGATAACAAATTAAGATTTAAAGCAATGCCTGCAGGAATGGAGATACAGAATCAGTTACACATCAAAATAGTAAAGATGAATACTTACTCAGAAAGTCTGGATTCAAAATCCCTAACAGTCTTCTCTGTAAACTCCATCTCTTCACCATTATTTCCTGAATTCCTGGAGCACTATGCATGGTTGACATCAGAGATGCACACAAGTTAAGACTGACTAGAGAAAAGGCAGTATTGTACTTACAAAATAATATTGCCTTCATTTACCAGATACTCTAGTGTTAATTGCAAGGATTCCAAACTGTAGTTTCTTATCCATTCTTCTGTTGTTTGCAGCTTTTGAAACTGTGTTGTCTTCCTTTGTCCTCTCTATAGATCAAGTGAGGAAAAATTACATGCAGTATGAGAAAATAAATGTATTGATTAAATGTGACAAAAGTGTAAGTCCTAAGGAGAGTTGCTGCTAGGCAGTGCAGGTCCAAGAACATAATTTTATGCTGGAATACTCTTTTGAATGTGGGATACAAAAGAAAAGAAGCTTTCACAATACACCCAGATTGTGATTTAAAAGAAGGGGAAAGAGAGCTTAGTTTAGAGCAGACAGGAATGAAGACAAGAAACAGGAGAGCTCAATAAAAGAATTAAAATAAATACCCCAGTGATTTGCCAGAGAGGAATAAAAATAAGCATCTACCAAAGACGACTCAGAGTTTGAAGTGATATATGTTGGCTCCTGCCTTTTGGAGGAAAAATGCTGTATCAACAGTTGATTTCATTTATTGTTCTGCTCAATTTGTTCACAGATTCATCTCCGCAGAGAAACTACATGCAGTTTCATGACATGAGTGATCACATCTATCAAACTGTGTATAAATGCAAATGTATGTAAGGAAGCATGTTATTTATCTATGAGTCCATTCCCCACTGTGAATTTACATTGGGTATGTAATACTGTACTAGTTGCTCCATTTTGTAGGAAAATTCACCTACCAGCACATCTTGTGTCTTGCTGCTACGTGTTCCCAGCAATCCCTTATCTGGTCCTGGATGAGGCACAGCAAAATCCTGCCTTGGTGGATGATCACCCTGTAGATGGAATTTTGTCAACCTACAAGACAATAATTTTATGAGAGCAATTCATTAGCCATAATATTCCTGTATTGTCATGAAGTCCTTTCAAGTTTTTTCTGTAGGAACTGTTCTATACTTTGACAATTGTTAAAGCATTAATTTAATATATGATGTTTTGAAGGGATATAGTATATACTTTATATGAATTATAATTTATTTTCTATCTAGGTATGAAGTCACAACTAGATTTTGTAACAGTTTCCTCACCCAGTTTTTTCCAAATATTGATCATTGTCCGACAACCATGCCATTTTCCTGACGTGTGTATCCATTGTATGAACAGACTTAGCCTTATTAAAAATAAAAGTAAAAACACAGCAATAAAGCAAAAAAGTTAAAATCTTCATGAATAAACGCTATTAAAAAGGTATTAATATTGTCAGCAACTTAAATGATAATTTATACTGTATGTGGGACAACAAACTAAAAAATAAAGAGAAGTTACAATTATCCATTTATAGAAAACACATTTAGGAACTATTCTGCAGGAGCTGCTTGTTAAGGGATTTTATGCAGTTAATTATATGTGTGCACAGCTGCTGGGAGACCGGCTACAGAGCTCAACCAGAAAAAGAGATTAACCACAGCAAACCTCAGAGCGGCGGCGGGATCTGAGCCAGCCGGGCTGGCAGCGGGTGGGCGAGCTGCTCTCGGGTTTAGGCGCGGTACGAGTCAAGCAAAAACCATTAAATCTCGGTTTTCTGTTGGCTGGGCTCCACCACCTCCCCCCGTGCCGGGCCACCCGGGCCCTTCAGCTCACTGCGGGTGAGAGCGCAGCCCTTCCCGTCCCCGAGACCCTCCTCACCTCACGGGGGAAAGAACCCTGAGTTCCCCGACGCCGCGCTGTCCCATGCCCGAGCCTGGACTCGACTCACCGGGGAGTGACCCCTCGGCTCCTCCGAACCCGCGCCGCCCGGGACTCACCTGACGGGGGAAAAGGTTCTCCCGTGCCCCTCCCTGGGCACCGCGCCAGTGCCAGTGACTCCCCAAACCCCTTCAGCACCTCCCGGCACTGTCCCGACCCTTCCCTCGTGCGGGACCTGGGGCCGGAGGGGCCCAGCCCGCTCCCCGCCCGCTGTTGCGGCGTTGCCGGTGGAGACGGGGCCGGCGCCGGCGCGCCGCTTCCCGCCGCCTGAGGGAGCCTGAGGGCGGGAGGCGAGGGGCCCCGCCGGGCGTGAGGGGACACCCGAGGGGAGACAGACACCCGAGAGGAGAACCTGTGTGCGGGGCAGGGTCGGTTCCAGTCAGTGCAGCCGGGGCCAGTCGCTTTAGTAGACAATTTATTTTGATAAACTTGCTCAATAACAAAAATACAAGTGAAGAAAATTATGTTCATTTTATACAGTTTGTATTAACATTTGTTCGGAAATCATTAATTCAAAAAATGCTATAACCAATAGAAAACAACTCTCAGTAAAGGCCGGGGGGCGCAGGCGGCGGGCCCGGCCTCGAGCCCAGGCAGGACAGGCCGCCTGCAGACACCATTTCCTTCATTATGTTCATCCTTCACAAAGGTTTTAAAGGACAGCTTTCGTTTTCCCGTGTGTGTGTGTGTGTCAGGGCAAACAGGAACCTACAGTCGTGTTCTGGAGTGGTTAAACAACGTCTCGAAAACACGGGGACGGCAGGAGGGCCCGGCTCTGGCCAGAGGCCGGGGCTCGGAGTGTGGCACACTGCCCGTGCCTTCGGGACACTGGCATCGCTCTCCAGCGGGATTAACAGCAGAAAAAACACCTTCAGTGGTCAGGCTGGTGTGTTCAGAGAAGCACACCCTCCCCAGGTCTGAGCCAAATAGCTTCCAGGCGATTATTTTAGCTGAGCTCAATGATAAGAAATTTATACAAACCAATTTACTAGTTTTCCTTCTGAAAGTATTTTCAGTTTCCAATCTTACATTTTGTTAGCCAAATAAATGACAAAGTGTGCACAAATTACATTATGATGGGGCATCAAACCTTCGGGAGGATTTGGAAGCAAAAGAATAAATGGAATTCTCTAGTGATGTATGAAATGAGCTGTCCTTCAAAAAGTTAAAAAATAATGGCTGGCAGAATCAGAAAGGTTTATGTAAACACTCAACACAAATATGGGATTACCTTTGGAGAAGATTCATATGGAAACATTTGCTTTTCACGAACTGAAAAAGTCTAAGATGTTTAGGCATGTTCAGTACGAACTTCCTGTAGTTCAAAACAAAACCTTGTGCAAATAAAACCTATAAATAGTCTTCAGCAGATTTTACAGTGATGCTCTTAGGTATGAGAAGAATGCACACAACTTTAAAACAAAAGTAACAGACATAAGTTTGACAAATGATTGCACCATAAAACAGTGTTTTATATACAGTTTACAAGATATGATTTTCTGCTATAAATTAATACTGTACTATATAGTACTTAGTGACCTCATTAAAAGCAACTGTTGACAGCTGTCTCTTCAATTACTGGGTTGGGTTTTTTTAAATGCATTTGGTTACATCTATTTCTGGACTTGAAATGCTCAAATATTTAATAAATCTATTTATTAAAACTTTGCTAACATTTAATAATTCATAGCAATAGCACTGGCAGATTAGATAAACTTCCAGTCAGCCAACCACAATCTGGGTATGCTCCAGGATAAGCGTTTCTTTTTTTTAAATTATTATTATGCTGATCAATTTAATCAAAGCCTATATCCACATGATGTTACAATAACTGAAATAAGTTAAGTTGGAGGGGCAGGAAGGCAAAGGAATCTTAGCAGCTGAGAAACTCTCCCCACCCCCCAGCTGTGTTCCAGCTACAAAAATCTTGAACTATTTACAAGTGTAACATTTCTGAAAATGTAATTTATAATCCAAGTTTTAGTGAATACTTAAATCTTAGAGCACAGAAGTGATAACACCAAAATTTTGACACATACCAAGCAGCTGCACCCTGCCTTTTACCTCCACCTCTAGGGGCCTCAGACTGCCCATGCAGATGAAGGCTTAAATTAGGAACCAAATTATATTTAAACCATGACTTCCAAGTAAGTGATTGGCTGTATTTACAGATTAGTATACTTTGGAACAATTTAGTGATCCATAAACACTCCATTCTACCTGTGAATGAGCTGACTGGAAAAAAAATTACTTAGAAACCAATCCAGTGGCAAGTTTAGTCAAAAATTTCCAAAGAAAACATACATCAACAAATAACCTTTTTGCATTAAAATACCTTGGGAGGGGGAGAGGGAAGAGATGGAGAAAGGCAGGGACCCACTATGGTCTGAATGGCACAGAGTTTAAAACAATCGTGCAAATTGTGTTATTTTTAAACACTCCAGTTTATCTGTTAAGTGATTATTTTGGAAACTGCTGATTTTATTTTAACAACAACCTCATCCTAAAATGAGTGTCTATTCATTAATGCAGTTCCTCTAGTAAGCTCAATGAAACAGTGCTCAAAACAGACAAATTTTTTTTTCCAGAATTAATCTCAGGTAAACTATGTATTAACTGGAAAACAAATACTGATAGCGCAGACAGCTTCCTTGGAACACCAACCTAGTAATGAATTAAGATGTCTGTGGATTCAATGGTTCATCCTTGTGTTGAGAAATAAAACTACTTTTAGTGAGGAATATTTACTCCAAATTTGGGTGGCCATTAAATCTACGTTTAAAATAACTTCAGTAAACAAGGCATACATTTTTAAACAATTATATTGCTCTTTTTTTGGCAAAGATGAATTAATATTCAGGTGAAAGTAAGTTCATCCATCTTTGCAGTGGAGTAATGTTTGCATTACTTTAAACATTGCATTTTATATGTGCTAGAGAAATGCTTACCTATGGTAAAATGCTGTGCTTGAACATGTATGAATGCTAACGTAACAATGCAGTAGAAAAAGAGGTTTTCTGTACAACAGTTGCTAATAATTTAAATAGTGTCAGTTTCCCAAAATTAGGATTTTAAGGTATGACATGATCTCACCTTCTACCCTCATATACAAATAAATTACCATAAAAAGAATTTTAGCTTAACTTAAAATTGCACCTAGAAAGGCATGGGATCGTTTGTACCTATTACAAAAAACTGTTAAAATCAAGGGCTGCTACAAAGAATGAGGTAAACTGAAGACTCTCAGCTATGTGGCCTTCAGAAAAATGGCTTTTTTCTATTGAGTTCTAGTTTTGCACACCACAGTGTTTTGCTAGCAAAGCATTCTGAGTTCTTTTCCAGGAACCATTTGTGTGTATATACATATATATACATATGTGTATATACACACACACACACATACACACACACTGTATACTGCATCAGCAAAATATATATATATTTATATATATATTTATATAAATATAAGGACGAAATCCCCCTCTAAAATGTTCCTTAGTATTTCCTAGAGCTTATGGGGGAGCAGGGGATGTATGTCTTTTTGCTGTTACATACATTGAGAGAACACGTTTTGATCTATTGGCTTCTTGGTGCAGTAATGCAAGATTGATCCACATTGGTGCCAAAGGCTTTGCTCATCAGAAGGAAGATGTAAAATAGTAATCTCCTAAACAGCGAGGCCAGCCTCACTTGAACTCCTCCGCAACCCTCTGGTCCACCACAAAGTTCATAAATACTTTGACTTCCAAATTGTTAGACATTAAAAACAGGAACAGTCCAGTAACATGGAGCATTATGCTTCTCAGTGTAAAGCATTCTTCACTAGTTCCTATCACAGTGCAGACCTGACTGCATTAAAGTATGCTCAGGAGATTAGTCAACGTGGTCTGTATTTGGTTATGGGAAAGGCTCTCCTTTTTTTCATCCAAAGTGCATAGTGAGAACAAGTCAAAGCATTCCTCTTTTCAGTCAGTGTTTGACAGTCTGATTTAGGCATCCTCCTGAGAATGCAATTCTGATGTCTTGCTCTTTTCCAAAATAAAGTTCTGCAGTGTAGTCCAGACATTCATCAGCCAGGTAAACAAACTTTGCCAGCAAATAGAAGTCCCACTATTGTAAAGAAAATGGATAAGACAAACAGTACATACGAAGACCCAACCACTGTGTTATTGGGTAATTTATACGGTTGACCTCCAACTTCATTGATGTAAAATCCTATTGGAAATATTAGGGCTGCCATGCAGAATAGAATCACTGCAAAGAAAAGAGAAAAGAACAAAACCAGTCACTGCTGTGTTAAAGTGAAAATATTTACCCGTTCACAGAGCACTCCAGAAAAACAAGCAAAATATCCTGACTGAACTGAAGAGCTGAGATCAGAGCTATCTGAGCTGATAACTTGCTAGAAATGACTGAGTAGGCTTTATGACACTTTCAAAACATCCCTCATCTACTCCCAAGAAAGTCTAAAAGTCCCCAATTTTGACTGTAATTTCAGTTCTGCTCACTAGATCATGAACTCTCCTCACAGAATAAAAAACTGATAGATACACTTCTATCACTATCTCAAAGTTCAGTCATTTGTTCTCCAGTTATTTCAGAGTCATTTTGCCCAGTCAAGATAAAGTAACATTCAACACTGAAGAAACTTTTTCTATTATCAGTTGTCTTTTTCCAACTGAAGTTGCCCTCTCCCATTCTTCACACATTCCTTTTCTATAAAAGCTTTGCTAAAAACAGAAAACACTCAGATTGTCATTACAGTTTTTTTAAGACCAAAAGATACCAGTTTCCTAAAGTTATATGAATGTTTCCTTAGATAATGAAATATTCTTAAAATTTCCCATTGGAATACAAAGAAAAGAAAGTTTTCTGATTCAGTTTAATTCAAGCTTCTTAGTGAAAAATTAAATTCAGACTCTGTGAATAAAGAGACCAAGCAATGAGGGTTTTTATTTCACTTCAAACTTTTGTATGTTTTGTTCTTGCAACTGACTCTGTGTGAAAGTACAAGAAATCCACAACTCCTGTTAAAGAATTATATTACGGATTTCAGAGGCCTTCAAAAGTATCAATAGTGGCCAAGATTTCCAAGAATCCAGGAGAGAACATCCAGTGTTATTTCCTGGGTGACAACTTCAGTGTTCCTGTAACACACCTCTTGAAAAGTAACCCTGTTTAGTTTGGATGTAGCTGTGCAGGACTCTGCTGTCTCAGCCAAGGTAATGACTTCCAAATGTGGCTCCTCTGAGAGGCAAGATATTGTTCACAATAAAAAAGATTAACTTTTGAACTGGATTGATTGTATATGCAAGAATGTAGAACTGGGGATTTTCAATCAGTATTAGAATAAAACAGAATTTTATCTCATTCTACCAGTTCAGTCAAGTATTAGTGCTTTACTCTTATTTCATTTCTATGTATATCAGTGTTGTTTTAGACATTATTTACTGTGAGTGGAACATGGCACTGCAATATCTATTACTCAACCAAATCTAATTAGATCTGGGGGGAGAGAGGAGCTGAACCTGCTCTGTTCTCTCACCAACCCCACAAATCCACATACCAACATCTTCTAACTTGAAGCACAGCTCACACTGGAGCCTCTCCTAGTCCTCAAACTCTGCCTTTGGCCACACACAAAAAAGAAAATTCAAGCTAAGTTACAATGCTCCTGCCTGAACAAAGTGCATCATATGCTGACTTTTTCAGCTTTCTCCAGTTAACACAGGCTGCTGATTTTAGTTTGTTGGTAAGGGACACAGGTGCTGTTCTTGTCTCCCCTTTCTTCTCCAATACTACAAGACAGAATAAACCCTGGGGATGTTGTTCCCTACTTGAGCCTCCTTACAAGTCAAACAAGCAACATCAAAAACTACTGGCAGCAGTAGTAGCCCTCACTGTAATGAACAGCTCCCCTGCAAGAAGTGCTGCAGCTGCTTTTGTTTCCAAAGGTGTGTAAAGTAAAATCAGGAGCTTGCCTGTTCTCTTTGACCTCACCAGAACAAAGTTTCTAGTCTTTACAAATGTACAAATGATCAGCTGGAGCAGCATCAATATTTTTTCATGTAGTTTCACTACTGCCCTTCCTCACTAAATACAGATGCTCCAGTTCACCCAGCTACAGTGCCCACACTAAACCCGTTTTTAATGGACTCTGAGCATATCCAAGACAAACAGTTTACCATGTATTCTATATATTAGTGCTTATGATTTCCGTGGACCAGGTCTCAGCTTTGAGGAAAAAAATACTCATATTCTAGAAGATACTGGTTGTGGGCATGATGAATCTGAATTCAGTGTCCAAGTAGGACTTGAGCATAAACAAAGAAGGTGTTTTCATAAATCATGATCCACATCAGAGTATCAGCTGCTCCTTGCCCTCCACAGCACATAAAGCAGCTTCCCCAAGCCAAGAGCAGCCAGCACCAGGATCATTCCTTCGGCTGCCAGTGCCGAGCAGGAAAACCCAGAAGTTCCACTGGAGGGGGCTCGTGTCTCGCTCGCACCGTGCCCGCACCGCCGGGGTATTCATCAGAGGGGAAGGGAAAGAGCACAGTTAGAAAACATCTGGCAACTGCACAGTTGCCAAAGTCCTGCTCAGTGCCACCTCGTTAGGCCATCTATTAGAACAGAACCAAAGACCCAGCAACCAGACGTTAAACATTAAACAATGAAGAAAGTTTTAATCTACACCATTATTGGTCCATGTAATTCCACATTACACAATCTAATCCTCAAAAAATGTTTCCTTTTTTAAATTGTATCTCTGAACCCATCTGAGGAAAGCTTGGGTATGTCTGCATCTGAATGGTGGCTGTCAAAAACCCAATTAGTTTTTGTAATTCTTTAGCTTGAAATTGTTTTGAGCATCTAATGACAACTTCAAAAGAAATCCAGTCTTAAAAAAAGGTCTGGTCTTCAGAGGGCTCACTGTAGTATCTGCTTGCCTCTGTAGAGACACATAACAGAAAGCAGCACCTGGTACAAATCTTTAATAACTCAAGAAGCACTTTATTCACTGGGGAACACCAGAGATAGACATTCACAGGATAGCTACTGTTAGTTAAGGATGTGATTATCCTGCCCCATTTTTATGTGCATTCCAAAAAGCAGTCCATTATTGCTCATGACCTTTTAAATCCTCAGGAAAAAAACCCAAACCAAATCCAGACTCTCTGGTAACTGCTGGAAAAAAGCTAGAAGTATGATTATTCTCTCTAGCATCTTCTCCCTTGATACATCTCAGAGAAGCACCTCATTCAGTAGTAGCAAACACAGAATTCCCTTTCTAGTTGCAGCAGATGGTAAGAGACCTGAACCTGTAGGATGTAAACAGATCTGGAGAGAGTTCTGTGAATTCCTGCAATAGCCAAAATTGCAATAACATACATGAGATCACGTAGGTGGCCTCCACAGGGAATAAGCTCTGACCTTGTTTCTAATTATGGAACTTAACAGTATCTGTCTGAAGGACCACGAAAATGACATTTGAGATTTCCACACCTTCACCACATCCTATCTTTTCAACCAGAAGACAGAAAACAAGCACCCTGAAAAGGCAAGAGATTTACATAAATCTGAAGCAGAGGTAGCAAAATAGGAGCAGTGTCAGAGACATGTGGAAAAATACCAAAGCCAGGTTACTTTTTAGCTACCAACTCAGGGATTCAGGGATGTGTCACTATGTCCCAGGGCATAATTAGTGATGAGATGGCACAGAAGCTGGGATGGCAAAAGGCACTTCTGGTATAGAAGCAAAGAACAGCTGATCAGAGCTTTGCCTGCTACCAACAGACGAGGCACAGCTGTGGGTTTGTAACACCCTGTTCACTGAAGAGTCACACAAAACCCATGCAGTGCACAGATGAACACTGACAAGGAACCCACTTTCCATTACAGCCTATGAACGTGGTACTACTGAAACACCACTGAGAGTTTTGACAGTATCTATGCCCAGAGTGACAACACCTATCACATCAGTAGGAATACTGACTCCTGAAAGACTCTTCTTGACAAAAAATGAAGGAAAACCTTCACATTCACCTTTACAAGACTTTTGTCACTCATGCAGTATGACCTGGAGGACAGCAATATCTCTCCTCTCTGCAAAGCTGTTTGCAGAGACATCAGAAGGACAAGTTTCTGTGCAGTAAACTCACCAAAAACTGGGGAATGAGGCAAATGCTGTGCCTGTAAATACCCTCTGGGGTCTATCCCTTCAGAAGTGCATAGAAGAAAGAGAACTGACAGATTAAACTTCTGTCTTCTTCATGTCTCTTAGGCAAACAAGAAAAACAAGACCGCTCTCAGCAACAATTCATATTTATAGGTATGCAGATGAAAATGTTTGGCTATAGGTACGTACTTGAAAACACCTAGAGTCATCCAAGATGACAAGATTACAAGCAAAAATTCCATGAAAAATTTAAGTTTAACCACTATATATAAATTCCAACATGAACTGGGCAAAAGTGACCTCTTACCAGGCTTTCCTTGCTGCTCTCAGAGTTATGAGGAAAAGGCTGAGCAAAAGGATTCCTTTGCCCTCAGATATTTACTCCAGACCCCCCTTGCATTTGGAGGAATGGAGCTGCCAGTCCCAGAGCTTCCCTTGGAAGCCCCAGCAGACTTCCCTGCCTGCCCAGGATAGCACATCCTGAGCTGTGCTCAGAAAGTTCTGTGGGAAGAATATCTGCTAGCAGCCTGCACAAGGACACTGAGTCTTGAAATCACTTGCAGATGAGATGTAATACAAATATGAAGTTTTCCCTACTTCATTCTAATGAGTTACACATGTTTTCATCTGAACAGAACTGGCACTTCACAGGAAGGACCTGCTCATGGTATTCCAAGTTGATTCCACATGGCTGCATATTTCCTAATACTGACCTACAAATAGGTTACTAATTTGCATTGCATCCAATGAATCACAGAAGTCACTCTCAACAACTTTTTGACAAATACAGAATTCTTCCTTCCATTCACTTCTATTTCTCAAAATTAATTTTCCTAACAAGTGAGTTCAGAGATAAAATTCCCCATCATCTTTGTTAACAAGAATGCAAAGGTCACAGAGTTGTATGTATTGGAGATGAATACCAAAGACATTGAATTTTATAATTTCAGCAATGCAGCGATCATATCTTAATAGAATTATGAATAATTCTGACTTGCAAAAGAACAAATTAGTGTGTTTCATTATTAAACATCTCATACCAAGAAGACAAGTGCTGAAATAAAAATGTCCTTCTATACTGAGACATCTAATAATGAACCTGTTGCAAGCCTAAAGAAATCTAAAGGAAAAAAAACCCAAACAAAACAGCCTTAAGGTACTAGACTTTTTTGGCTGGACATCACAGTTGTAGAAAACTAAAGCTGCAGGAATGTAAAGATTTGAGATATTTAAGAGAAACACTGATATCTAGAACTCAAACTCCCCTCTTTACCCAAGAGCTTTGACTCCAACTTACTGTAAGCATCTTAACTTTATACAGCATTTTGACCTGAACCCCCCCACATATATTAAATATACATGAAACACGTACAGATAAACAGGTGGGCTGGAAAAGTTAGGATGGAATATTCAGTAATACTGAGGTCTGCTATTTTAATCATTCACTGGAAAATAAATGAAAGTCAATCACAATGGATACAGCATTTTAATAGCTCCATTGTCTGCAAGAGCTGCACTATTAATTTCATATGCTGTGTAGCAACATTGTCAGAAAGATGGCTTTGATTGTACAAGTGCCTCAGTGAAGTACCTTCGTTGAAGCTGAGCACTTTTTAATATTATTCCCTTCCCAAAAACAAGGTTAAATCTTACTCAGATATCATTAGATGTCACAGAGTTCCAGTAAACCTTATTTATGCCCGTGTAAACCACAAACTTGCATTTTCTAGTTAGTGTTCACACTACCTTTAGTGGTTTGTCATAATTCAAGTCAATTTAAAAGCCCTCAGGTACTGAGTTTTTTCATGCTGTCATCCCCACCATTAAGGCACCATTTCACAGTTGGGCTAAGCCTGTAACACACACCAAGAAAAGGAAGTTTGAAAGTTATTCCCCTTGCTCATTACAACTGCTTTTCTTTTGTACTGAAGTAGCCATAGGATATGTTTGCCTGTGTGCAAACACAGGGCTGCTGGAGAAGGCTCAGCTGTGAGGAGTTACACTGGTGCTCATGCAGAGCAGAATGAAGGGAGGCAGAAGAGCACTGGCACTCCTCCCTCGGGCTAAAGCACGGCTGCAGGTCACTTTTGGAAGCAGAAGTCTCAGTGCTGTGAAGCACAGCAGATGCTCTGCAGTGGGCAATCCTCCTGCATAGCCAATTAGGATGCAGATATTCTGAATAAAGCAGCTGCTGTGAGCATGAAGCAGGACTGAACCAGCCTCAACCCCAAACGAGGTACTCACGAGACACCTGAGTAAGGGATGGGTTACCTCAGATGTACCAACGGCCTGCTCTGCCTTGGAGAGGGAATTTTCAGTAATTGCATGCTGCTAGGATTAAGTCCTGGATATATGAGAGTGGGGAAGTATAAAATACTACAGCCACTCAAGTCAGGACTGACCTCTTCTATCCCTGCTCATTTTCTTAGATCAATTAATGGCACTGCCAAAGGAAGGTAAAGGGGTCAGGTCTTCCTGTCTTTCACACCATTATTCCCTCTCAATTACAGTCACTTAAGATACCAACCCCTTTATTTCTGAAGACTTATTTTTCCCTTAGATGTGGCATTCAAAGAGAAGGAATGTTTTGCATAGCAGGAGCCCTAAGCACTTGCTCCTTTCCAACACTGTGGTGTTATTTCAGACTCCACCAGTTTATCCTGCATACAGGTCAACTGTGCAGTTGAGGTCACTTACTTCCAGTGAAAGCTATCCAGCGGGCATATTTAGTAGCTTCTCTTCGCCAGTGGGAAGCCACCAGCAAACCACATGTGACAGTTAGTGAAATGATTCCCATTATGATGAAAAATAACGTAGTGACCCACTCGGGAGGCAGCCGTGGAGGAATACAGGTCCTGTCACGTCCATGGATGGTTTGACACTGTCGCACAAGGCCAACTGTGAGAGCACCTGAAAATACATAGCAGAGAGGCAAGTAAACTTTCAAAATCCTCTCTGAGGGGCGCTCAATTGCAAACCACAGCTCAGAACTGCCCCAAAGTAAGGGATTCTTTCTTTGATGAACCTTAGTAAGCCTTTC
Organism: Drymodes brunneopygia; assembly: GCA_013400955.1. NCBI lineage: Eukaryota > Metazoa > Chordata > Aves > Passeriformes > Petroicidae > Drymodes > Drymodes brunneopygia. Next base: position 36,536 of record VZTZ01010930.1, on the reverse strand, counting down.
AAACACAGAGGATGAGGGGCATGCTGTAAACATCTGTCTTTATGTTCCTTCATCACACGCCTGCACAAGCTGAAGTGAGATGGCTGCAAGCTGTATCTGGTTCCTGAGTGGCAATCAAGGTCTAATCAAAGGGATAAAGCACTTGTAATAAAGCCTGCCAATATCTGCTAACGTGGGAGCTGAGTTGCATAGAGGATCACTCCCTCATCTGTGCAAGATGAAGTACTTCTACAGTCTAATAAAATGAGTTGTAGCCCCCCCTAAAATGCCTTTAATTGTCTAATATCTTTTTCCCTCATCTGTAAATACAGCTTTAAGCCTCCAAGAATTGCAGCAGAAACTACATTTGATTCATGTATGATTTTAAAAACTTTTTAAAAAATCCACTTCTTGACAAAAACTCATTAAAAAGAGTCCCTCCATTCAAGACTGATCAATCCTTTTGATTGCTAACAAGAGTTACTACACACAGAAACTGGGCTATCTACACAAAAGATCTATCAAAAAGATCCTAGAAAAAGGCTAAGCTTGGTACAGGAACCATAAAGATTTAACCAAAATGATGTATTTTCTGTTAAATAATAATAAAAAAAATCTTCTTTTAAATCCAAGTCAGTGCTTTTAAGACTCATAAAGAAGCTTTTAGTTGAGCTTTAATAGTGAAGTTATCTTTCTAACCCCAATTTAACATGCAAGATTAAGATCCATTTCTTCCAGTGTCTCTTATACATTAAGTTCTAGATTTCTCAGTTTTGTCCTGTCTTCTGAACTGTTGTCCTAAATAATCACTGTTGGGTTTTGCTCCTAATGTAGATAAAGGATAATTGTGAGTCAACATCTTTCTCCACAAATTACTTCAATTAAATATTGTTTTAGTTGACCAGTTTCAAATAAAAAGAGGACAACTTAGACACAATTACAGTAAGACTGCGAAGCTTAGGTTTAGCATGTTCTTTGGAGGGAGAAACATCTGTCTTACTTTCTAGCCTTTTTCTGGGGAAACAGCAACATGAAACAAAGGAGAAAGCCAATAATCAAAAGAGTAACCAGTCCTAGCATGCATCTCCTGGCACCCTGGAGCCAGTTTCTACAGATCCTCTCTGCAATGAGTACCAGCAGAATCAGCTTCTGAGCTTAGAATTGTTGGGTTAAGAGGCAGCATATCATGTTTTATTAGATGTTTAGAGTTTTATTAAATGTACTGCTTCACATCCCAGGGAATGAGAAGAACCAAACCCAAAACCATTATCAGTTCTGTTGAAGTATTCTTGCAACATTTGCTTAGACAACAAAATTTCAGTCTTATTCAAATATATCCTTTTAATTACACATCCATCGACTGAAAAATTCAGGGACGAATTTGCAGCTAAAAACTGAACAACTACAAAACCAATAAAGTTGGCATTTTCTACTCCAGATACATAGCAATCACAACATTGCTGTGCACCAGGATCACACAAACCTGAGCCAGGGTTACACAAGCAATCCTGCCCAGCTTCACGCCTGCACAGTACAGTTTTACATGAACTGCTTCTCTTCCATAGCTTGCAATGTTTTCATTGCACATCAGCTGCTGGGACAGAGGGGAGATGTGCCTGTGTCCTTAAAAGTCAAGCTCCCTGGAACACACACTGCAGAACCTCATATAAAACACTGAGCAGTTTCCTGTAGTTTGGGGATAAAGAGGCTATTCACTGCAGCATCACAGAACAGGAAATTAATCTCAATCACTCTGTAAGACCAGGATCTAACAACAATTTTACTATCCTTACAGCAGAAGTCAGTTTTTTCTAATCAAAGAATGACTTCATAAAAATGACATCATACACTCAATAGATATTTTCGGAATTCAAAAACCTCTTCTGACTTCAGTGGCAATAATTTAGTGCATTTTTAACTTTGGCAAAAGCAGCAGTGATAACAGTCACTCTGCTGGACTTGGTTCTGTTTTGTGTCTCAACTGAAACTGAAAAACAGCTGCTGTAGGTGAGCACGTATTAGCAAGAGACAGCTATTTCATTTTGTAAATGCAATTTGCAGTTTATAGTGAAGATATTTTTCAGTTAACAAGAGCACATTGAACATGTCAGATTCATAGAGAACCAAAGCTAAGCCCAGCAGTGCCATATCTAGAGGAAACAGAAGAGAATTCCATCTTGAACTATTATTTTTCAACACAATTTCTTACTGTCAACATCTGCTACCTCAAAAGATGATTTTCTCAAAAAAATCCCCACCCAAACAAAAAAAACAGAACTGAAAATAAAGAAAACGAGAATAAAAATCTCTGAATTGTGAGTACCAGAGTACCACTGCTTCTTAATACACAAGGACAGTTGCAAGAAACTATTCAGAGGATGGTTTCCTAAACATCACTTCTGGTGCCCAGGTGTATCGTTTCACTCTGGTGGGGTTTTTTTGTTTTGTTGTTAAGGTCAGGGTTTTAAAGTGTCGGCAATTAAATTTCAGAATCTGACATTTTGGAGGAAATATACTGAACTTTATGGTTAAAATCTTGCTAGAACACACACATAATTTTTTCTTAACTCTGCTTTATGGATTAGAAATCTGAAGTAGATATACTCCATATTCAAGGTTTTGAACCCGGAGTGTGCAGACTCTGGGGAGGAAAAAAGGGAGGGCAAGAGGTCTGTAAACCATTTCTGAAGGTTTCATAAAGGTAACTTGAAAATCAACCTCACTATTTCATAAATTCAGTTAAAGTTCAAGTTTAAGTTGACTATACAGGAATACCTCACTCGTGTACATAAACTGGGCACAAGGAAATGAAACCTCAGTGCTCATCCCATAGTGACAAATCTGTTGAATTCAGACTTCAAAAGAAGTCTCTGGTGTGGAAAAACAGTATTTATTTGCCATGAAATTCAAAAGGAGAGTGTGTTTATATGGAATTTTATTCTGTTGGTCCCATTCTAAAGCAATCAAGAAAACAGTTGCCAGGCAGCTGCAAACAAACTTGTCACAGAAAATCTTGTTTCACCTTATCCAGTCTATCATTGAAAAGAGGGGCAGAGATATGAAATTGCAGAGTCCTTCTGCCTGCAGTTAGAGAACAGCCCAAGAGCCCATCTCAAAGCAATCACCAAGTTCCACCGATCCAGAAATAAAAGGTTTTTAAGTCATCCTCTCAGAACTACTTCAGCATAATTGCTGAAAACCTAAGCACCTAACGCAGGTCTGGAACAAACAGCACAGCTAATGCCAGTAGATTAAGCAGCTGAAAGATGGATCCAGCCCTGAACATTTGCAGTGGAGCAAACACAGCTGCCCATCCACCTTCCCCTGCCTGCATGGCTCAGCCCTGGGGAGCCAGTGACAACCCCGAGGTGCAGGGGCTGCTCCCCAGCTCTCACCTGCCTCTCTCCCCAGAGCTTCTGAGACTGGCATTATTCAGGTCAGCACAGCTAGAGCAGGAGGTGATTAGGTGATATGCTAATTACTGAAAATGAAATTCAACCTTTATCAAATCAGAGAATGCTGCACTGAGTAAATGTTACTGAAGTGGTCCTTAGTCTTTTCCAGTAAATCTATTCCCTGAAGTGCCAAAGCATTTCAAACACATTAAACAACCTCTCAGCAGTGACAGTCTGTGTGTAACCAGGGCTCCAGTAATTTCAGAGAAAGGTTTTGTGATCACCGAACTCCTCCAAACCACCAGTAATTCTCTTCTGCCAACACTGCACATTTTTATTAGAATCAATGATAAAAAGACTCTTCAACAAATACATCAATGCTGGGGAGCATCACCTATTTAACAATTAAGTTTCACAAAACCATTGAGGAAAAGAGGGGGAAAGGCACCAAAGCAAGGAAAGGCAAGCCCTCATCTTCCCCCCTGTGCAGATGTGCAGCTGCCAGGGAGCCGACCCCCCAGTCCCACTCCAGCCCCGCGGTGCTCTGCCATCCCTCTCCTGTTTCCCTGGTAACTACAGAGCCACCAAGGAGGAATCACACTCTACAGAGAGAAACAAAGATTGCTGCAGCCCTTTAACTCCCCCTCCTCTACATCACTTCTGAATTATTAAAAGTGGCACAGTGATAGCACGGCTGGAAAGCAGCAGCATAATAATGGCCACTCAGATGTTCACTGCTCATCTGTTATCGGAGTGCCGGGACACGCGGGATCAAGTGTGCCACATGGACATGGGAGAGGCCACTGCCATGAGGAGCTTGGCTCCACAGCACAAGAAACAGTATGATAAAAGTAAGATGCAGTGAACAAGGTGGGGCTCAAATGTTAGAATGTCCCAGAGCTCAACAGCTATGCTGACACATGAATATCCAAGACACAAACCCTCAGAACTGCTCTTGTTCAGCCTGGGGTACCTGCTTCTCCTCTGCACTCCCCTCCTGTCCCAATTTGAAAATGAGTTTAGTCTTTACCATGAGTTTAGACAAAATGCTATTCCTTGGGTTTAAATGCATCTGCAGCCTCTTATATTCCTTGACAACAGCTTCCTTCTCTTCCCATATATCAACCACATCCTTAGCAAAACGCTCAATACTAACATTAAATAAGTATTACTGGCCAATATGCCTTGTGAGGAGTTAAAACATGGAACTGTCCCCAGAGAGCCACCTGCTCTCCCTCCCTCACCATCCTGATGAAGTGGGGTGGTGCTGCTGGAAATGCCAGCTGTGACTGGCAGACAGTTTCTGCTCAAAGGAGACACTTTTCTTTAGTGTACTGTGGACTTGTTAAACCTCTTTGCTAAGTGAAAAGCACAGTTTAGAGGTTTCTTAATGAGGTGCTGGTGACATAAATCTTAGAGCACTGCCAGTGTGGCAAGGACACTGCTAAGTTTTATGTTTTAGTAAAGAGCACAGTACATGGAGCTGTGTTATTTGGGCACACTAAAACATTCATTGCTGCTGGTTAGGTAACAGTCACATGCCAGGCAATGACATTTGTGAAGTTAAGGGCAGCTCAGTTAAGCCATTCCCTGTAACTCTCACTGGGCCACAGACAAGGACAGCTTGGTTTTGGAAAATTTCTAAGTTCTACTGAGCTGATAAACTTGAATGGGAAAAGGGGTAGGTCCACCTAAGAAAAACAGGCTGCAGCAATGAGCAGAGCTGTAGCTTGTTGCCAGTCCCAGTGGAAACTTGAAAGGTCTAAAGAAAACACAGTGATTTGCTCATGGCAGACTAATTCTATGCACCATCAAGCTGGCATTGGCCAGATTGCCTCTAACACGTTTGCTGCTCCTTGCCTGCAAACCGAACTCTCTGACAGAAGACTGCTTTCAACGTGAGCGAAATGTAGCCGAGGAATTTCTGAGACGAACAAACAACTCAGCATGGAAAGAACAGCTCCAATGCACCTACCCATAACAGCAAACAAGGAGGAGGGACTTCCAAGAAGAAAATTTTTGAAGTCATCAAAGGAATTTGGCAGTTGAAGTGGGATGTTTCCCATTCTCACACATGGAATTTATTTTCCTGCAATAGGCACTTGAAGTGATGTTGCTATATGAAGGGGGAAGAGAGAACGACTTCTTTAGGTTTATTTATATGTATTTTGTTTTGGGCAAAATTTCTATGAATTCTGTGGTCTTGGAAACACAGGGCTCTCCCTCCTGCCTTTCCCAAAATCCAGGGAACAGACACTACTGATCATTCCCTACCACAGTCTTGGAGGTACTCCATACAGTTAATTCTACTTATTCTAGTGCACAACTCCATCAGAAATCAGGCCCTGTACCCTCTTACGAGACTAGTCACGCTCAGAACAAGCAATGCAGAAGGTTAGGGGAAAAGCTATGCCTTTGTAGGATAAGCACCACCTCTGGTGTGAAGGGGAAAAAGATAACAGCATCCTGCTGGTTTGCAAAACCAAAGAGGAAAAAAAAATTAACAATGCTGGGGAAGACCACCTGATCCTGTAGGGCAAGGCCCATGTTGTAAGAGTCAAACAGAATCATGGGGTCTCTGAACTCAGGTCCCACTGAACGAGGCCCACAGGCACAGCTCACAGAATTGCTTTGTATCTACAATTATTCACAGTTATAGCCTTGTAAGTTACAGTCTTCATCTCAATTTTCAACCTTGACCCACTAAAGCAATTAAAAAAGTTTACAGCCTCAAATAGCATCATATCAGAGCATTTTTTAAAACAGCACATACACATAATAAACTGCAACTAAGTATCTACAAGCAAGTTGAACACCTTGTCTTCCACATTTGTGCTTCAGTCATTGTAGAACAACACAGTAACTGAGTTATACCTAAATAGCTATAAAGGGTATAGAAAAGAATCAAAAGATAAGATCAACTGCCAGTTTCTAACCAAGCATGAGAATACAATGTCTGGTACCATTCTTACATAAATAATTACTTCTTTTGTGAAGGATGGAGGTAGTTTGAGTAGATGCTCTTTAGCACTTATGCTGCTAAAATAACTTTGAGGTTACCATGCAAGTACAGTATTCAGGATGCAGCAGAACAGATTGATTCTTTCACTGCAGATATTCCAGTACATTGTTGAGGTAGTAGATTAATAGGAAACCAAGGCTCACTAAAATAAGATTTATGAATGTTAAAGGATGATCTACAGGAAGGCTGAAAAGAATAACACAGGATCAGCTGCAAAGGCCCAGAATACAGCAGAGTTCAAAACAGATTATAAATTATCTTTCCTGCCTTTTGTATGCCAAATCTTATGCTTTTGGCCTTCACTCCAATTTGTCTCTCAAATGATCTAATAGGTATCATAACCCTGGGAAAAAAGCTTTAGAGTTTCTCACTTTGAAGAGCAGATGCAAGATCAATTCATACACCCACTAGATTTCTATTGGTATGAAACAAACAGCTAAAAAATATTTATACAATGTTAAAAAGTCAGTTTTCAATAAAGACCTAGATTTACTCGTCAAGTCCCTGCTATATCTAGAGGGCCTCTTTTAAGAGCCTTGTTGTAGGAGTCCTTGTTGTAAGACTCTTGATGTAAGAGTAGGTTACACAATCTGTTATTTCTCTTCTTCTCCATTTATCCTCTTCTCTCAAATTTGATGCTCTCTTCTTTCCAAACCAACTTTGAAATGTATGATTTTTCTTGCTCTAGAGATGTAAAGGATGTTTACTTGCTTCAGGAACCAAGTGTTCTTAAAAATATTCATACAGGTGAGGCAGTATCCCTGGCTTCAAACCCAGCTTATGTTAGCTATGAGGAACCTATTAATTTAATTATATTTAACAATCTAATTTCCAGAGAATTTAACTTACTAGGTACCATTTTTTGGCACTCCTTAGAAATCTTACTGACTTTTAAAGAGAAAAATTAAGAATTTTACAGTCTAAAGCCAATGTTAAAAGAGTTGTGGAATATTAACAGAAAAGCCTGCCTTGCTGCCGAAGAACATCTGGTGCCAAGTTGCCTCAAAATTGTTCATTTCTGTGTTTGTATCATGTCTAATGCAAACCATATCTCCCCTCCACAAAACCCACAGTCTTCTCCCTCCCCCTTCCTTTCCCAAAGAGAAAAAAAATCAGGGGCCATCTATCGGGAAAGACTTACACATATTAGAAAAGTTTATTACTACAGATGACAATCATTACGATAGATTAGTTCTAAGGGATGCTTAAATTGCAGACATTTGGACCAATAAAAAGTGAGTTTATTTCTGAATTCTAGCAACTTTAAATGCCCTGCTGCTTGTGTGTTTGGTTTATTCAATGTTTTTTTAATTTTGCAACCCCTCTTCTTTTTTTTTGAGATGGACCACCAGACTCTCTAAGAGCTACCCTCAGGCACTAATGCAGGAACAACTCTCCTGACACAACAAAGGCTGTGTGTTCTCACATATCAGAGCCAAGAAATCTGCCTGTGATGAAGGTATTCTCCCTTCAGAAGAAGGTATTCATTCCTACTTCAGAAGACAGCATTAATTAAATTTTGGTAAAAAGGATCTCTATTAAGCTGCATCCTTCTGGTTGTTTATTTTCTAGCACTATAAGCATTTTCACAATAGAATGGTTTTGTCAGTGACTAGAATCTTTAGTTTCTGAAGTGGTAAGGGTCTGGAAAAAAAGACAACTTTCCTTCTAAAATAAGAAAGCTATGTTTTATTTAGTTTAAAACACAAACAAAGAACCCAATTATTTCCATTTTTCCTCCAACAAAAGCAGAGCTACTCAAAGTTGACAAAATTCACTGCCTAAAAAAAGAAAGATCAAAGGCAGTGTCAATATTTAAAAGTGATTTTTGTAGTCAGCCACACCATTTTGTGCCATATGTTCAGCTGAAAGCCACAAGCTATGACACCTACAGCTGTTCTGCCATTTAACATCTGATGAGCTTGTGTTCTTTTTAACAGTTAGTTATATTTGGCTTCAGACAGAGCTGTAAAATGATACCTCTTTATCCAATACACCACACGACCCTACCCCAGCCTTCTCAGAAATGGTCTGCTCAGCATCTCTCACAATGTAAGGCTGATGTACAGTCTCTGAGGCTGCATCACCAACAGGAGCCAGTGACAGAAGGTGGCCAGGCTGGGGCAGCAATGGCAGCACCAGGGTTTGCCACGTGGTACAAACACAACGCAAACAGAACAACACAGAATTTCTGGATCTCACAGTGCAGCAGATCACCTTCCACACAGGTGTCTTATAAAATGGTCTGTTCACAGGCTGGCAATAACTGGACTGCAGAGCCCTCCATTTTTAACTCCTGCATATCCAAAAGCATCATTTCACCGAGTTAGCTGAGTTTCAAACTTATTAGATATGCTCGAGCATATCAGGATGGATACACCAAAATTCCCAAACTACACCAACTAAAGTACCCTATTGTTCTCCCTCTTTTTATGCATGGAGAGAAAATAAGTATCAACCTTCCTGGTTACAGCCTCAAGCAATTTCTCTAACATAGTGACAAAGGCATTCAAGGTAGGGGTAAAATTCAGGTCCTGGCTCTGACATCAAGATTGCTTGTGCATTTAACAAATTAAATTCAGGAGGAATAAGGATCATCTTCCTCTGTCAGACATAACTGTTGTGCTTTGCACTGATCTCAGCTTGCATCAGACATGCTCCAAGGACACCCACTGATCTGGCTCTTCCACGGCCTCATGAATCACCCAGTGGTGAAGGTGAAAAGAGAAGTGTTGAAATGGCTGTTGGCATTTATGGTTAGAAACACATTTGCAAAGTTTCAGTGTCTGTTCTGCAAACACTAAATACACCTTATGTGCTTGAATGTTTGCCTACACCTGAGCATAACTTTCTCTTGGCCCACTACTGACAGAGTATTTTAGGCCCAGATTGCCTGAAAGTACAATAGACTAAACTAAATAAGGAACAAAATGTTCAAACCCCAAACCAAATGTACTAACAATTGTGGCAGCCTCTTTACATCACATAACTGGTGGCAGGATTGTATTTATAGCAATGAGGACATGAGAAGGGAGGTTTGCAGGTAGAAGTAATCCTTCATTAAAACTACTAGAAAAATTGGAAAGATTAAGCACATTTCTGGTCTTGCAAGTCCTTCTTTGGACACACAGGTTACCACCACCGTATTAGGATTTTTTATGTCCCCAGCTATCTCTGTCTACTACACTTGCTTTTTTCATAAGGCACTTTTATCAACTGAAGAACAGCAGCTATTTGCCCAAAGATGTATTTCATTGCAACTACAATAGTATTTCAAGTACAATAAAACTTAACCTTAATTTTTATTCCTAAAGGCACTTTTAAACTGTTGCCAAATCTGTGTATGACATGCTTCTAACAACTGGGAATACAGGTTAAACTGCACTTCAAACAGGGAGTGGGTAGAGGGCCAAGATTTCATTATCTGCAAGTAACACTTGATGTGCTGAAAGACAGACTGAGATATAGCTTAACTACATGCAAGTTGTCCTTCAGGATTGCTGGCACACAGTTTCCTGGCTAATTAACATTTTAAGCCCCCACCAGTATAAAGACAAACTGGAAAATAAACCAAACTAAACCCCAACCTTCTTCTGCAGTAATCATTCTCAAATTTAGGCATTTACTTGCTGTTCACATCACAACAAAAACATTAAAAACAAAGAAGAATAGGAATGCAGGAAGCATATTCAGGATTTATCCTGAAGTACATACTTTCTTATTGCTTTTGCTAGGGCAAGTCCTTGTTTTAGAAGCCTGCATAATTTAAGCCTGAATTACTTAGGCAATTAACAGGTGCTGTCTGTGTGGTGATAACACTTTCTCCCTTATCACAAATTGGCATCTACAAAAATAAACTGTTAGAGTTGGGAGAGTTCTCTTATTTTTTTTTTTTACTAGTATAAGAGAAAACAGATCTTTCCTGAACAGTTAAATTTGCACTTTACTGAAGTAAAATACGACTTCATTGAAACAGCAAGGTTCAGTCCTATCTGACCAAGTAGGACTGTTCTTAAAAAGCAACCAGATGTTATACAGTGCTCCAAAGAATGTATCTGTTAACAAATGTTTATACAGTTATACTGACATTCTGAAACAGATTCACTTTAATTTTAGATTTTATATAAACAATCAAGAGATGCCCTGTTCTTATCACCAACTTCATCTTACTGAACATCTACTTATGGAGAACATTTACTTCAGATTACATTGGGCATAAGTCAACAGACTTCCGTTTGTGAAACAGTAACTGCTACTCCTGGCCTTTACTCTCTTTATTTCACCATTTTTCATGGATTGAGCTTCAGGGTGCTTCTTGAAATTGCTGAGTGACCCAGTAATATTCTACTGAAAGAATTTATGGGACCACATTAGAAATTCTTAGCCTTTCAATCTTTTCAGGTTTCCTGTACAATCTTGTTGCATAGTTTTTAAATTTAATTTAATGTGGGTTTAAAAAACAAAGTGAAACATGCTTCTTCCCACGAGTTTCTACGACGGAGAGCACATCATTAACGCATGAATTTAGATGCACAATTCATTTCAGAATGCAATTCAACATAAGGAAAATAAAAAAGATCTGTCTTCACCCCTGTGACTTCTCTTCCCCCACAGCATGAAACGCCTACAATGCTCCTCACATCAAGAGGTACAGAGGAAGCCGCAGTGCATTTTCTCTTCTACAAGAAAGGAAATCAGAATCTTCTACTGTTGCAGTTCTGGAGCTGACACTTCCACTGACCGTGGGAATACTCTTGGATTACTGTCTATGATTGAGAAATCTCTTAATGCTCAATTTAGAGCATTTCTATTTTGTAGAGAGAAGACTGAATATATCAAAGCAAATTTTCAAGTCAAACAAGTCACCCACTATACAAAAGTCATCCTTCAGGAAACTTGAAGCCCATGACAACCCTTTAAGAGTATTCTTCACTTTACTTTGGTATAAAGACATTACAATTAAAGGTTGTGTATGTTAGACATATTAAGCTCACACTGATGAAGTTACAGACTAAACCATTCCCCCTTACTTGTACATTCGCCCTGCTTATCAACGACGTCAAGATCCCTCTCATTTCAGATGTATGCAAAGGTTTTATTGCAGAAAGAAAGCAGTTTCACTAAGATATCCTAACAACATTAGTGTATATATATGTCATCAATTTGAGAAAAGTATGAAGAATCTAGGTTCAAAGCAGCCCTTCTGAAGCATTCACAGCAAAGCAGTTCTGAGGTACACTGAATGATCAGTTGTCCTATTCTGATCCCACACCTATTCCTTAAAATACAACTAAATTACACTGCTGCCAATAGCAGAAGGTGGTCACAGCAAGAGAAGTGGAAACCAGGCAAGAACAACCTGGGCAAAAGAACAGAAAGCCGAGGAGTAAGAACTGCAAGAATACAAACTGGGAAGCTGGCTCCATGATGAGCACTACAGAAATAAACTGCCAGACTTTACTGTCTATGAACACTGTCATTTGATTATTAAATTCTTGGATGTACCAAACTCAGAGACAGCCCAGCCCTCCTAATGCAGTGTGCAAACAATGGCACAAAGAATTGCTCACCATCAAGTCAGTTCAAGGCCTAATGTGAACTGTCTTCAACTGGACAAGTATTTAAACATCCAAGTGGGGTATTAATCACTACACCTTGAGAGACTGTCATCCTTAATGATCCCAAAGTGCTCTGTAATTTATGGTACAGAACTGCAGCTACCATGAGGTTCTTGGGTGGCAGCCAACTGTTGCCTATTGCACTGTGTTGTGCTGGCTTTGAATACTGCACTGAATTGCTGGGAGGCTTTTGATGCCCTCACAAGGGAGCATTTCAGTTCATCCCAAGGACCTAGATGTAACAGACTGAGGATGTTTTGCTCAAAGACAGGAACCAGGCTCTATACACTCTATGAAAGTTTGAACCTTGAACTCCTAGCAGCAAGTATTTCCTACTGGATTAGCCGATCCCACAGAAAAACCATCACAACCAGATGTTTCCTACGGTACCCAAGAGAGACCAAACTCTTGTCATCAACTCTATTTACAAAATTTATAATATATACATACAAGACAACATATCAGACAAGAAATAAAATACGATATCATAGGAAGAACCCAGAAGCTTCCCACTGAGAAGGGATATAACCTATGACCATTGATTCCATACAGATCCCTATAGAACCAGGCCAATGTGAGTGCTTTGCCAGTCTAGCTTGTTTCCCTTCTCCTTAAAATAGACACGTACCCTGCACAGATCCTCTTCTTGGCCATATCTCCAGTTTTTCAGATCTGTGTATATCTCCATCAGTCAGAGGCTTGGGGAAGAAAAGTGAAATTGAGCAAAGCAGCTGGAGCATACATAAGGGGATTGCTGCAAAATTATCAAAGAATTCCTTTCCTGCATATAGCTTGTACTAATAAAAAACTCTGACAATTACTAAATTTGTAGGCACTCTGAATTACAATAATAACTTACAACTAGGTAACAATAAAATGATTTTTAAATTTAAAATGGTACAAACTAAAAATTTTAAATAATTTTATAGTTTTCCCAAATTACCCTGTAGAAGACTAAAACAGCCTCCATATTCTATTTGTTCCACCGTACTACAAACATCATTTTGTATCTGTTTCTAAAATAGATAGCAGCATTTATTCTCTGTGAAGTTCAATATACTTCCTCATCCATGAGTCACTCTAGTTACATTTTTCTGAAATACAAAGGTCTCAACCACTGCTGGAAAAGGATTCAAAACGAGGTGAAGAACTCCTGCCTAAGATGAAGATCTTACACTCTGCACTGCACTGCATGAAAATAAATGGGAAAAAGTTGAGCTGTGGTGAGGTACCTATGAAAAAAAAGTAGGTCAAGCTTAAAAGTTTGACCTACTGATCTTCTTTGCTTTAGCAAAAGTACCAATGGAGTTTACATAATGCTGCTCACATGTAAGTGCTGGCTGGAAACAAAACGATACAAATGTTTTTAATAAGCCCCAGTCATTAACAGGATTTCTTTTTTTATTATTTCAGACAACTTTAAATCTTTGTTTTGCAGTACACAGTATTGAATCCATACTTTTAAGACTCATACATTGAAGTTACTCTTGCGTTGATTTCAGTGTAAGTTTGTGGCAACAAATGTTAACACCTCAAATCAGGTCTAAGTTGATTTAAAAAACAGAGGAAACTCAGGTAGCTTCCTGAAGCCACAAAGCTGAAGTGTCAACAAGGCACCTTTCCCACAGACAAACCATCTGTGTGTAAAGCAGCTTTACAGTTATATACTTCTTGAGTAAAGCACAGGATGGACAAAACCAAATCTGTATCTGCACATACCGAATAGAATTTACTTCTGTAGGAACTTCTGTGCACACTTCTGGTAAGTAAATAAAGACATAAAAGGTTATTCCAAATATCTGAAACTAAAGTACCTTATCCAAAGAACCTACTATTATAAAAGACAAATGAAATGCCTGTTATTCTGATTTTCCCCTCAGTTTAATAAAGTAAAACTTTGACAGGAAACAAAAGTTTAAACGAAATTAAAGCTTTGCTGCTAATGCTAACAGAAGTTACAGTGATAAAGATACCACCTCTCTTTTACAGAGGAAGAAATAGGGGTACCACCACAATAACTTGCCAACATCCAAAGTCAGTCATGCCAGATGCTGGATTTGAAAGTTACCAGCTCCCAGATCTGTACTCTATAATCAGGTATTTCTTACCCAACTCTAATTAGAGAGTGAGGAATTCAACAGGATTTGGTGGAAGGCAAACTAATAGTTTTGTACCTAAAGAAAACAAAACGTGCACCTAACAGGAGCAGCATTAGTTTGTATTTGTTAAAAAGCAGATGTAAAACATCAGTTCCTCTATGGACAAAAACAATTGGCTCTCTCATGTCTTCCCTGGCAGGCTCAAATAACCAGGCTGACACAGCTCTCTTTCATGAGATTCTTCCTACACATAAAATAGTTCCATATGTTTAAATGCTGAGTGGTTGAGTAAGCACAAAATTAATTCATTACAACAATGCCTTTCTATTGATTTTTCTTGTGCCTTAAGGCCTGGTCGATTACAGAACCCAAGCACAATTCAAACACTCTGCTTTGTCACATTTTTACATCCACTTGAAAGACATCTACAGACACAAAGTGGAATGGAAATGTTCCTTTTAAAGATGGCACTGACTCTCCCAGTCCAGGCAGAGCCATTAACAGGCCACTCCTGTTAGAGTATTCAGATTATATGGGGTTCAGAATCTTGTTCGTGTTTTGTTTTTAAGGCATTGGCAACATCTCTGAAATGCAAGTGCTGCTGTCAGGGCATCTTAGGAGCTGCAGGTTCTCATCCCCCACTGTGGGGATCAGCAACACATCACAACCCACCACCTTTCCCTCCTTCCTCACACACCTGAGGGCACCCATCAAAGAAATGTATTTTCCTGAAAATTATGTCCCAGAATCTAATTTTTACACTGATGTTCAGATGGCTTTGGAGATTGCTTTTCAGCACTCACCTCTAGGACCTGATGGTACATAAATCTTCATTCTCTGTATCATCCTCTTTTTTTTGTATTCTCAGCATGCAATCCAAACAGGTTCATGAAAGGGCAAATAACTTCTCCTGTCACAGTCACTATATGATAGCACAAAAAACATTAGGAAAAAGTAATTTCGTAGAATTGCTTCCTATCATGTCCCATCACTCTCTACTGAGAAGAGCTGGGAGAGGCATACTGTGTTTGAAGTATATTGCAAGGTGCTTAACAAATGACCACCAGAATGCTTTTACAGACAGTTTTTGAAAAGCCAACTCTCCACACATCACAGAAACAAACCACTGTCTCCTTCAGAGGACAGCACAATGGCTGCTCTATACCATGACTTGTCCTCAGGGGAGCATTGTACATGAACAGTTTCTCAGCACAGGCCCCAAAGGGCAGAAGTCACTGGTAATATGCGATACTGACTTTTACATATCACTACTTTCTGAGCAGAAAACTTCATTTAGAACAATAATGCCAGCTGAAACTCACATTTACACCCTCTTTAAGTTGTGGATACTTTATTTACTTTATCTCTTCTATTCTATTTAGATGTACTGTTTCATTCGAGCACCTTCATGTGGTCTTGGGTTTATTCCATGTATAGTCAGTGCTCCAATTAGAGAAAAATATTTCAGTGGTCTCAAGCTCAGCAGAAGCCAGGAATCACTGCTTGGTCATACCACCTGTGATAGTTCATTAAGCCGATACCAACAAAGCTACAGTTCCTGTTGGAACTGTGAAGCAGAATTCCTCAGGAAGAGCTATGACATGCAGAGGAATAACACTGAACATCAGTAATTTTCCACTAAGTACCAGACAACTTATTCCACAGGAGCAGGGAGTTAACTGCCTCAGGAGGAAAGGCCTGCTGCACAGAGCCTGCCCTTCTGTAAGACCACTGCATCTGAAATCATCCCTCACAAATAAAAATGCAACTGAGCATGCAAACCCCAAGAACTACACATAACACTTCAGAAGATACATAGAAAGGCAGCATTGGTAAACAGACAATTTTAAATAAGTGTCATATTCTAGAGTTACAATTCATTCTCACACTGTTACTGCACAGCAAGATACAGAAGGCCGTTTAAATGAAGAGTATAACTCCTAACACAAGTGACCTTGATATTTTTGTCACAGATGCAAGATGAAATTGGAAGTTCTGCTAACACCAATATGGCCCAGCTCAGCTCCGTTGGGCACATGCTGAGTGGCCTGGCCATAACATTCTACTGTGTGCTCCCTGCTGACCTACGGATCAGCATAGGAGGATGTGATATATCCTTGCTTTAGCAGTTTCCCATCAGTTAAACACCCCTAAATCCTCACATCCATGTTAACTTAACGACTGCCATAAAAAGGGTACACGTTGTTCTGTAAATTGGAATCAAATGAACAATCATGCTACATAGGAAGGGATGACTAAGCCACATAAACAAACTGATAGCTTAGCTTTCTGAAGGAGATTTTACTTGATTAAATTATTCTCTTGAATTACTTGACCTATCCTAACCCCATAAAAGCATTTCAAATTGTCAACCCCCCCACATGTACAGCTTTTAACATCTCTAATTTCAACTGTGCATACTATTCATACCCTTTTTCCTATAAAAGAGTTGAGAGCTGAAGCTAGAGCTGCTTCTATCCCCCTTCCTTCCCTACTGAAGACAAAATATCAAAATCATTAAAGACCGTCCCACACAAAAAAAAGGAACATATGGAGAGAAAACTATCAGCTTATAAAGTTCTTTGCAGAAGTGTAGAGATACAGGAGCAAAATTCCTTCCTACTGAAATCAGTGGCACTTTAGGCATTGGCTTAAATTAAAGCCAACTCTCTCCTTATTTCTCACACAGAGTGTCAGTTTGATAAGAAAAGGCAGTCAGTGCAAGAATACTGAGCAGCCACTGCTTTCCAGATTGGAGTTATCAGTGTTCTGTACAGGCACAGCATGAATAACAAAACCTCACTGAGAACTCACTGTAAGAAAGATCCATTTAATTTTCATCTTTGCTTCACCATCTTAAAGATGTACGAAATACCTGAAATCAAGTTAATGAACAATTCTTACGAAACTACATGAAGAAAAAGTGCCCAACAGAGACTTGGACCCATGTTCACAAAGGCATAGTTCCTCTGGCCTAAAGACAGATAAGCATCTGAGATCTTCAATAAACTCAGTTGCAATCCTTTGCTGATAATTGCTGGGGAGAAATTTTTATAGCCAGCATTTTTCAAATGACTATAAAACTTATCTTTAAGAGTAAGATTTAGGAGACTAATCAGCCCTTCTATATTGATTTAAAAAAATATTGAAAACTATCTAGATTTCTCAGAGAAGCATTAAAGCCAGTGATTTATTTTGCTATCCAATTTAGCTGAAACTCATCACTGTCTCTGGAGTAAGAGGTACATATTGTTTAGCATCCAAATCAGAACAGATTTTTTTTTTTTCCTGAAACATTAGCCCAGGTTCCCAACCTTAGTGGCTGTAAACAGCTCTGAATGAGCCAATGCAGCGCTGCCTTCCCAGGTTGCCAAGACCTCTGCTCTCTGCCATCCTCAAACAGCTGCAGTATTGAGACCAGGCTGTTCCACGCTGCCTTTCAGAACCCCTAGGACAGCAGCCAAGCAGAGAAACACTATTACTCCCCTTCCTCCTTGGTACTAGGCTGACTTGTAGAAGCAGAATCTAGAAGAATTCCCACAGGAGATGAACCTAAGAAGGCAGAGATAAAGCAAAGAAATATTTTCTTTTACCAAATAGTTCCTTTCACCAGCTGAGTGCAGGATGCTCCAAAAAAAACCCTGCTTCTTAGTGGCACATATGGAAGCTGGATGCCTTGGATGTGCTCCAAGCACAGTAGTCTGCTGAGAGTCCCTGAATGTCACCAGCAGCTGGGACAGGTTTTACCATCAGGGCTGTGCCCTCCTGTGCCATATCTCTCCCCAGCAGTCTCTGGGTAATGAATAGCACTCATAAAAGCATGCATCTCATAATACTACAGGAAGTCCTTGGTTCAATGGGCATCTCCACACTGCCTTTCTCCACAGTCTGGGCAAACAGCTCAGTTAGAAAGTCTAAGCACCAGAAACACACATTTGTATTGCTTTTAAGCACAAATCTTATAATAATACATTGAATCCTGTATCAATAAAAATAAAGAGTTACTAGGGGTGACAGCTCTCCTTTATGGTTTTATCAAGACAACAGTTTGTTTGGCTTCAAAAGAGAGCAAAGTGAAAAAAAAGGCTTAGGTCTGTCAAAACATTCTTTGACTAGTGAAGTTCTTTAGAAAAATCCATACAGATTTCATGTTTGCCAGCCCAATTAAAACTGTTAGTTGCACCTCAGAAATGGCAGATGATTCTTAAGTAATCATCCACTAAGTCACTAAGAAATAATGATTGCTGCTTAAAATATTTTAGGAAAAAAATTTTGTATTATGAAGAGATGCAAAACGGTGTTCTTTAGGAAAGAACGTAATGGACTGTGTTTAGTTCCCAAAGGACCATTTTTACCATGAGCACTTTTTTCAGAATAGTTTTTCTTACCTCATTTCTATACATCCAGAGAGACTCTAACATCTTACACACTGCACAGGATTTGCTAACGTGAGGCAGGACTTCAGAAAGACATATTTAAATATTTGAAATTAGTACTATTTTATTTGACTTTAAGCCCCTGAAGAAGGGCTCATTACTGCAGCACTCACTGCTGTTAGGTGGAATTACAAGAGCAAAGAACCAACTATTTCATCTAGCCATAGGCAGGAAGATCATCACAATTAGCTACAGGAGGAATGGTGAAGTCACCCAGGGAGTTCCTGAAGGCTGCACTTTGGGAAGGGACTCATTCCCCTCCTCTGAACCATGCAGGAAAGTCCAGGTTCTAGACTAGGTAATTAAAAGCAAATCAAATAAACCATAAGTACAGTCTGGTTACAGTACAGACACCAATCCCAAGTAGTTTTTAATATTCTACTTCATTAGAATAAAGGAAATATGACACAATTTGAACCAGTTCAGTCTGTTCACATGCACAGAATATTAGGCATGGAAGACGCAAGCCAGATGAAGAAAATGTTTTAAACCCTCTGCAAGAATTTATGACAGAAGTCTGTACAGTCAGACCAGTTTTCTCTATACCAACCTGTGGTTTGCTTGGAAATTTAAGTTTAGGAAAAGTCACAGAATCACAGAATCTCCTGAGCTGAAAGGGACTTAGACTCCAAGTCCTGGTTCTGCACAGGACAACCCCAAAAATCACACCATGTGCGTTTTCCAAACACTTCCTGAGCACACACAGGCTTGATGCTGTGACCACTGCCCTGGGGAGCCTGGTCAGTGCCGTCTGATACCCAACCTAAACCTGACACAGCTTCATGCTGTTCCCTCGGGTCCTGTGACCAGTCAAAGTGGTTAAGGTCGTTTAATCTGTTTGCAGTAAGGATGGCTTCCTTTCCCGACAGGGAGCTTTGGGTTCCTGTGGGACGTGAGACCAAAGAGCTGCCCTCCTCCTGTTCTCTCTCCCTGCTCCACTGATCAGAACACGCAGGTCTTTATCAACAGACTGAAATAAATTGTTCATAGAAACAATTACATCATTAGTAAAAAGACAGATGCACAAATCCTTGTTCTTTTAAAGAAAACAATGTCACACTCTAAAATAAAAAACACATGGGATCTCGGCTTAAAAGCTGATATAAATCAGCGTGCAGGAAATATTCTGGGGGGAAAAAAAAAAAAAAGATGAAGGAAAGCAAGCACTTCCCCGCAACAAAGGAAACGTCACTGTAGTACGAAAGACTCCAAACCTGCCGCAAACTAAGCAAAGACAGATCTCAATTCCCTGTCCAAGGTGACGGCACCGGGGAGGCACAGGCAGAGGATGCTGCCCTCGCCCTCGGCTTCCCAGAGTCAGAGCGGGTTCGGGGGCTTCGCAGGACCCCTCGGGAGCCCGGGCTCCGCCGAGGCGGCCGGGAGGCATCGCCGGGGGCTCTGCCCGGGACTGGGGTCCCCCCAGCTGCCCCGGCCGCTTCACTCGCCACTGCCCTGGGGGAGCAGCCCCGGGAGCCCCCGGCACCCGGCCCAGCCGCTCTTCGGCCCCGCGGCCAGCAGCCCCCCGGGCTGGCCTCCC
>VZTZ01010930.1:0-16312 GCA_013400955.1 Drymodes brunneopygia | reverse complement strand
AGGGCGGGTCCGTCGTGAGGGGCGGGCGGTGCCCGCGGACCCCGCCTCGCCTCTTCCCGGCCCGGCGAGCTCCAACATCTGCCCTGCCACCTGGTCCTTCGCGGCCCTCATGCATCGCCATCCCCAGAGGTGTTCTGGAACCGAGAATGAGCCGCTTGGCCAGTACCAAGGGTTTGGGGAACGGTCATAGGTTTGTGTTCACCACAAAAACTGCCTGGCGTTTCTCGTGTCACTGCTCTCTATCCCTTTGCAAGGTTGGGCATGAGCTGAAATTCCAGAGCTGCTTCTGTAGCACTGATGAGAACAGGGGATGTGGGAGGACTGAGGTTTGGCGGCTGTGGAGCCCCTCAGAAGCGCTGCACAGAGCTGTGTCCGTGCTCTGCCTTTGGAAGGAAATCTAATTAATTGTGTCTGGAAATCTCACCCAAATACAGCCATTTTTGATGGCATGCTTTTCCAGGGATTCAGCTATACAGAACTGTGGGGAATCTGTAGTCAGCAAATGAACAATGCACCAAATGTGGGAAACCAGCCCGGTTTTGGCCAGTATAGCTCTGTGCCTTGGATACTGTCAGTCTGGTGTGGGAATGCTGAAGTAAATGAACCAAACAGTCCCCCACATCTACAGGCACTTGGAAAATACCTAATTGTTTGCAATTTTTTCCTTCCAACAGTGAGCACCCATTTTTCCAGAGCAGCACAACTGGTCTATACAGAACATGCCGGCAAGCCAAGTAGGGAATTGTCTGTGCTGTTTATTTTTGTGTAAGTATTTTATGTAGATGGCAGACTATACAAACAAAATGGAGATATCAGTAATCTTAAGGTGTTCAACAGCAATCAGTAGGATTCGTTATTTGTAGGACAAGCCCTGTAGTTACCTCCCGTTGCAATCACCTATACTTGACAAACCTTCTTAAGGGTGGAGAAAATGGTAAGGCTTTTGATGAAAAATAGCTGAAATTATTCCCTTTAAACTAGAAAAAATGTGTGCTTGGAAGAAATAGGGATCTGAAAAATCTATTTGCTGTAGGCATGCAGTATTTTCTTTTAAGTCCTTAATAGCTGGAAACTCCTATGTTCTGTTATTTTGTGCCCTGTTCCCTACCTTCCCTGAATATACTGCTGTTAGTAATGAACACTTAAGTAACAGCACAATAGTGCTCCTTCTCTTGGCAAAATGTGTGCCTTTTTAAGAAATACGTTCATAAGGAAAAACTACTTTCAGTGTATTTATTTGCAGAAAGCAAGTTTATGGAGTCTTTTGGCAGCAAGTCAGCACACAATGCCTGTCTAAAGAAGTAACTAAGGGTGAGAGGCTTAACTGTTTGGACTGTTGGAATGGGGAGAGCACCTGCTCAAATGTCTCTTTAAACCTTTTATTGAAGAATGGTATCACACTTTCAGCTAGTAAAGTTTTCCTCTCACTTTTCAAAGGGCGGTTGACAGCACACACAAACTCTCAGCACACACAGATTGCAACATTGATGGCAGATATTAGGATGGATGAACAAGGATTAGCTCTCACAATGGTGTGGGATAGGCCATATCTCAGATAACAAGCCTTGTTGAAAAAAGCTCTGTAGCTAATGATAGAAAGCTGGAACCAGGTAAAAAGAACCAATAGTAATATTAAAATTTAATAGCATTGAAAATATCCTTGTTCTGCATTTATGCTTTGAGCCTGTCTCTGATTTATTTACACTTACACAGATCAAAAGAAACTCAGTTTAAAATGACAGAGAAAAGAAACTAGCACAAAGTGTATAAAGCTCAGTGCCAGCATTCCACTGTGATGAAATACCTGTGATCTTAAAATAGCTGATATGGTGACTGTTCCATAATCAGATCAAGATTTAAGTCTATACATTGTTCTCCAGCAAAAACAGATTCCCTATTCACCAGCAGATTTTTTTCCAAGAAATATTTTGACTATTACCTTTATGTAGTATCTAGACTTGAATAATATGATTCTTTATTCAGTGCATTATTGTTCAAGTAATTTCACTCTACAAGTTACACAAATCTTCGCAAGGCTTGAAATTAATTTGCTTTACTGTTTGCTTTTTATTTCTCTTTATTACACAGAGTAGTTTCAAAGTGGCAATAGACTAATCTTAGTGCTTTAACAATCCACACAGGTGTTCATTTGCTAAATGTTTTAAACCTGAAATGAACCATATCAGTACTAGCAGACTATTACCAGTTATTAAAGGTTTCTTGTGGAACATCTGACACCTGTATTAAACTTGAAATTGAAAGCTCTGTAAATGTGAGTGCTTCACATGGGTCCCCAGCCCAATTACATTAAACTCATGAACTACAGTTCAGGGATGATACTGTGCTATGGTAATTCCCAGCATGAAATTGTCTCTTAACATTGAAATCTATGAAGTGAAGACAGGAGTGTAATGAAGTAATTTAGAAATTTACTGGCTGTACAGTGAAAATGCTATCTTTAAATTAGAACAATTTTCCTAGCAGTGCCTTTATAGTTTGGGCAGTTCTTTCTTCAGAATTGCAAGTGCCAGGAAGAAATATCTACTTGCTTGATGAAATAAAAACCATCAAGTGGAGTCCTTAGCCTTTTCGTAGGAAAAAGGCTTTGCACTTTTGATCTATTAAAATCGGTGGAAAAATCTGGAGCATAAATTTGAACTAAATACTTTTTTATTATTATTGTCTTAGGACATGATAGCATTCATCCATTCCCTGAAAAAAATCCCTTTGATACACAAAAGTATATATATACTGATTTGATTGTTGGTTTGTTTGGGTTTTTTTCCATCTATAATTAGAATACCAATCATTGAATATTAAGAATATGCATCACTGAAACAAAGTAGTTCTATTTACAACAGTTTGAAGAAGACAAGCTTCAAAAACATTTTCAACAAAGGCTACAAGGAGTCAAATTATTTACAGCATGTGATGTGTTTGATTTACTGCAGCAAGTACAAAAAGGTTTAAAGTGGGTTGAGGACTTGTAACAAACATTGTTCCTTTGTAGCTGATCTTAGTTTTTGGAACCAAAAGAAACAAGTTGAACGTGCTTCGTGGAGCACCTGGATCTAACTCAGCACATGCCCCATGAAAAAAAAAGAGCTGAATTTGTTCAGTTCATGTTTAGCATGAACTTGTTTAGGACCAAAGCTCTAAAATTTTGCAAAAAATGTAGTATTTTGTAGAAGCTCCATCTCTTAATGATACCACAAACAGCACACTTATTTCAGCATTAATACCAAAGCACAGAGCATGGGGCTTGAGAAAAATAAGATGCACAAATGCACTAGTTAGGATCTTCTCTTGCAGTGAATTAATTTTATCTTCATGGACTTTTTTTTCCCCAGTTGATTGAGTATAATCTCTAAAGTTTCAAACTGAAACCTAAAAGAACAGTTTTATTACTGCTTGTGGCGTGAACGAGTTGTGCCACTCTGCTGACTTTAGGAGGTGGCAGAAATTAACAGAGCTAGTGGTAGGTACTAATGTCTGAAAATCCTACAGTCACTCACCAAACTGGCATGAAGGCATGTTCTACTCTCCATGCCAGCAAGAAGAAACAGGGCTGCATAGTCTGTGTCTCCTCAAAATACCTTCAATGGCGCAAGAAGGTATCTCCATAAAAATCTTCAGTGGCTACTTGCTGCTGGAATGCCTCAGCTCTCGCACGCACCTCCTCTTAGCCCCAGCCCTCTCCTGACAGTGTCTGACAAGGTGGCCATGCACTGGTTGTTTTGAGATTCCCCCCCCTGCCTCCTTTGTGAGTATAAATTCTGGTTGGCAATAAAACCCCTGAAGTCAAAAAGGCCATGTCCATTTGTAATGGCCACACATCAAGACAATTACAAGCAGCTGATGATACCAAGATGGAGCTCTTGCTACAATCCTATAAAAATCTTATCTGTTTCTTAATCAATTGAACTCCTGACAGTGATTAAAGATTAGGACTTGTAAAATTAAACAGGAAAAATAAGCACTGTTCACAAGAGCCATGGCATACAGCTTTTAAGAATATATTGCTCTCAGTGCTAAGGGTGGTCCATACAGTAAGCAGAATTAATCTAGATGGGTTACAAGGCAGTTCCAAGTTTTCCCGAGGCACAAAGTTTTAACAAAAATAAACCTCAGAGGTAGGAGAAGGAACAGAAGAGATAATTAGGCTAGAACAGCAGAAAGGAAGCTTGCACAGCAAGGGGCTTTCCAAGAGATTAAACCTTTAAGCTTATGTTTAAATCATTTGCTACCCTGAAGGAGCAGAAAAAGAAGAGCTTGTTTTTCTGTTGCCTGAGCTGCAACTTTGCTATTGGAGACCAAAGGAAAGAGTATACAAAGGACTATGGATAAAAGAATTAGTTTGATAGCAGGGGATCTTCAGAACTAAAGAACTTGTCTTTAGAACAGGCATTTGAAAAAAAAAATAAGATTCCACGATTAGCTAACTAAATGACTGTGGGAATTATTGCATGTTCAAGTAACAGCACGCTGTGTATTTCCAGTATGAGTGGAAACACCAAGGATGAAGATGATACAGACGTGGATGCTTTTCAGTATAAATCTTCACAGTTACGGTGTTGTGAGTTCACTTATGTTACCAGCAATATCCAAAATTTGGCAAATATCTGATACAGGCCAGACAGTTGAGCAGGCACACTGTGATGCTGTAACTCCCTAACGATGCTGGTGCACTGTGCAGTCCTACGTTCAAAGCCAGGGGTGTTTGACCTCCTTCATGCTGGGCTGTGGGAAACAAGACCTGTTCCTCTTCCTCCTGCCCTTCAGGATCATGTGTATCCTGTCTGTAAGAATTTGCTTTGCTTCAGAACAGCTCAAAACTTGGCTTCTTCACACCCTAAATTTCCTATGATGGATCTGTTTTCTTTTAATACATGCCTAGACTTCAAAAAATTGTCCTATGATATTTCAATTTATATATTAGCTATATATGGCTAATCCCCTCAAAGATGTCTTCCAGTGCTACTTGTGGAGAAGTCACTGAAAAACAAAATCCCTGCTAGTCCCAGACAAGTAGGAACTGCAAGGTCTAAGAAAGTCTGATATATTCAGCTTTGTTTGAAGGCAAGTTTCTTCATTTAATTGATATTAGGATGGTAGAGACAATCTATCAAGAATTTTCCTCAATATACAAGAATACATGGATAACCAGTGGCAATTACAGCATTTGTCCTCAGTGCAGTGATTGTTTTTATATATGTATTTTTTTACATTGACCAAAACTCATCTTGTTTTCACACTGTGGTTTTTACTTCCAGTGTACAGAACTTGACTTATCAGCCTTTTAGATACCATTTTCAGTGAAAAAACATCTACACAAAATGTATGAACTCAGCACTTTATTTGATGAGTGCAAGCCCACAATTACTCCAGATCAACTTACTGAAAGAACCGAATTCATAAATAACAAGTTAGTCATAATTCATTTAGAACATAGGTGACTTAGAACTCAGGTCCATCTTGAATCAAATCCATCCCAGATTTGTTTTTACAACTCATCAAGAAAAGGAGTATTTCCCAAATCCCCAGTAGCTGCCATTGATTTCTTCCCACTGATGAACTTCTTTGCAGCCTGAAAATACATCAGGAAAGTGGATATGAGGAAATATATTCACTACAACAGAGTTGATGCTATTCATAGCACCAGCTTCAAGTTGCTAAAACAAAGATCAAATCCTGGCACTACTATAATATACCATCGTGTAAACTATCCTCCACTGCTCATTACTTTATCATCTAAACAGAAATGGCAGATTGACAGCTGGATATAAAAAGGCATGAACTCTAAAAATGGTTATTTCTAGAATAATTATTATACCAAAAAGTACAGTGTATCTCATTACTACTAAAGTTATTGCTAGTTACTGCTGCAATACAAATAAGCAGTAACTGTGAAAAAAATTTTGTCTCTCAGAATTTCTCTTTATGATGGATTTTTAGAAATTTGCTTCAGGTAAAAGCAACAAGGTACTGCAACAATGTGCAGTAGCAACGAAGTTACATCAATTTATCACTGAAAGCCTAATTGTTTTATTAAACACACCCATTATGCTAGACTCAGGAATCCTAAAAACCTTGACACAGAATCACCTGCACTGGAACTAACATGATCTTTTTCATGAATATTAGTTGGCAGTTTTGGTAAATTTAAGTGAAGAAGATGAGAATTTTACGTAACTCCCAGCTATACTAGTGTTACAGTGTATTGGATTAAAGAGCCTTCTGTTAAAAAAGTAAGTAAAGACATCAAAAGACACCCAGCTGCGATTTGTAAATGAGCTGCCTTTTCTGTTTTTAAAGATAGTATATGTGTGTGTTTATAAACATACAGAAATGAGCATCAGTTTTCCATAAAAAACCCAACACAGTGATTAGGGAACACCTGTAGATGCTGACACATACTTACATTCACAACATCAGCAGTGGCTACAGAGTCGATTTTTTGAGCAGCAGCAGATGGGGATGTGTGTGTGCCAGAAACCAGGGACTCGGAGCCAATTTCATTCAGCAACCCTTTTGAGGTCTCCACTGACATCAAATAGTTGGCTTTCAGCCGATTTCTGCAATCAAACAAAGCATCAAGAATGAGCAAGCTTGTAAGTCCTGCTATTACCTTCCCTACCACCCCATAAAGACAATGACATTTTGGTCCTTTTGAACTTTTCAAGACTCCATTTTGAAAGATTTCCCCTTTTCTAATAGAGAAGGATTCCATGGTTAGGAAAGAGGCACCACAAACAGTCCAAGCATGAAAATGACAGGTACTTGAACACCTATTGCCTCCCTACACAGTCATAAGATCTCTAGCTCAGGATTTATTTCTGTCTGAAGTAACTAATGCAGTTAGAAAACTATGAAGTTTAAACCTAATTTTCTCATCAAGAACAGATTCATGCAGGGCAATTTTGTCCTAAGTGACAAAGAAGCAGTGAACGTAAATGGTCAGGCTCCTCCTGTAATAGTTCCATGTTTTGTTAGAAGACAGCGAGTTTGTTTTTTTTGTTTCTTGCAGAATCACTGCTACATATGAAAACCTTATTTTTATAAGCCAGTCCTTCTATTCTGAAGACAAAAAGATAGAAAATTATGTATGTATTTCTGATTGAATTGCGAGACTACAAATAGAACTGTGTTTGGTTTTTTTTTCCAATAAAGGAAAAAGAGGAATATAGGAAATGTATGAAGCCATTGCTGAAGGGAAATGCCTGAAGAAAAAAAAAAAAAGAAAACTAGCCACAGCAGCACTGTGTGTAACTTCCTAATACTAGGCAGCTTTGTTAAAAAAAAAAGAACAAAACAAAAAACCACAAAACCCACAACACACAAAACAAATAATGCCCAATATTAAAGTCCAGAATCCACCATTTAGCTACTAGTGACTAAGGCAGAACCAATCATGTCTAGGCTATCGTATTTTGTGTAACTATGCTTTACATGGAACCTTGTATTTGATACACGCAACAGGAAATATTTTCATTTTGCTACTTGAGTCTGTACTATACTATTGTTTTGCACAACTGCATTTTTAAAAGCTCAAGGCAGTTTAACACTACTTGGAGACCCCCTCCCCAAAATATTCCTAGGGGCAAGTATTTCGAGCAGTTGGTGTAACATGACTAATTCAGTGCTTTGCACTTGCAGACCCTCATTACTCTTTTTCTTTGAAGATGGCACAGATTGCTTATTGTAATTGCTTTGGGAATTGCTCAGTGTAACTGTAAAGGGAATTACCTAAATAATCCAATTTAAGATTCTAATTCAAATACATCTTAATACTAGAGAGTATGATTAAAACGACAGCATCTGCTGACACTTGCTAATTTTTTACATTGAAACAATCTTCAGAAAATATTAACACTTCTCTGACAAACTTTTATTAGGCAATAAGACTACTGGAGAATCATTACAGCTTTGAAAAAGAATATTGACAGGGGCTCAGTTTTAATGCAGAACTGTGAGCAGCTCCCCATGGAAATCATTACAGGATAAGCTGTGCTGTACAGCATAGTCTGAGTGTTTCACAAAGTAGCTGCATGTTAAGAAACTTCGCAGCAGAACAGAGTTCTTTACACTTACTTTGCCATTGTGACATCAGCATCGGTGACACCGCCCTGAGCAACTGCCTTTATCTGGTTCAAAGCAGCTTTAATCACCTGAGGAAAATTAAAACATTTAAGATTTCTTCCCACATTAAATTTCAACATCTTATTTCTATTATCTGACATGTTGGAAACTTCAAGGGAAGAGCAGCTGACAATGTGAGGATCGTCTGTCTGAACACGATTCTGAGCAGTTTTATAACAAAACTAAAACACTGTAATGAATGCCCAAAAATGCACAAAAACCAGTGGGGATTTTAACTGCACCACAGCATTAATTTATATGGTCTCACAGTTTTTCATAAGTGTGCTCAGTTCTGCCAGCTTCAAGAGACAGCATGTTCTTCAAGAAATACTGAGGCTTACAAATGTAAATCAGCAATTCAAGGCATTTTACTGACTCCAGTTCATATTATGTATCTGTCCTTCCCACAAAGCAACTCTCATTCCCAGCTTGCAGAGCTCAGTCATAACTGAACATGCTGCATTCTTATACAGGAAAACAGATGAATTTCCTTTCTTTTTTTTAGATGAATCAGTCACTATCTCAAATCAAAACACTGTTTCAAGGTTATGTTGTTAATACTTAAATTCTAATCAGCAACTCACCTCCCCAGCATTTGGAGCCTGGGATATGGTATAAATCCCAAAGAGCCCAGAATCAGAGTAATTAACGTTAAATGCAGAAACCTGCAAAACAAACATTATCATCACCTGTTTCAAGTATCAGAGTAATTCAGCATCAAGCATTGGAAAATAATTACTATATGGATCTAAAATACCATAATTCAAGAAGCTAAACCCCATCTGTGCTGAGGAAAGATCAGACTGAAAGCCCTTCACTCATACACTGTAATGTGTGCAAGAACAAACTAATTAACCTTCTAGCTGAAGATAGTAAATTCTCAAAAGATAATACATGTTTTACTGAAAAATCAGAATATAGTAATCCTTTGAACTTACATCAAATGGCTGGCTGACTGCTTTAGCAACAGCCTGGGTCAATTTGCTGGTAACCTTGCTTCCCCTCTTGATAAGGGGCCCAGCATCTAAAACATACTGAAGGACACTGAAGGCATTTGCTTCTGGGCTCCCAATGACAGCTCCTTCTGCTACAATTGCAGCATGGACAAGGCTGTCACCAGTCTGTTTCCTGATTTCTCCTAGAAAACAGAATAAAAGGTAATACAGTGTTGAATTAGAAACTACTGCACATGCAGAGGCATGGAAAAGAAACATTTCCCTTTAACAAGAGATGTCAGGGCCTGAAGTTACTGCATGTCCACTCAGAAGGCAGCATAAGGCTGCAGGTAATTTTAAAAAGTCCTTTACATTCAAAATTTTTCTTGCTATCACAAAACCCAGTTCATTACTATGCCTTATTTGAACCTGACCCTAAACCATACACAGTGTGGGATGATAAAACTCAAGATAAACTCCATATAACAAATACCCAGAAAAACAGTGTACTTTCTGTTCATAATAATATTTATGCTGGCTTATAGAAATTGAAGTTATTCCAGTCAAATATTAAATGCTGGAAACTTTCTTTTTCCCCTTCATGTCTTTACAGAGACATCTGATACTCCATCTAAACAACAGCTGTTGGTAATGGTACAAGACACGGCTCTGAAAGAACGAAGCATTGCTTTGACTTACAACATTTAACACATCTTCCCTAAATAGAAACCCTACCTCCACTTCCTGACAGCCCTTAACCGACTCTTACAGGAATCTTACCAAAACTGCCAAGAGAAACCATACACCAGCTTGTTTTTCACTTTATAGAAAAAATGATGTCACAGGTAAAACTTTGTTGAAAGAGCTGGGTTCAGTTTTATCCCAGAACTTTCAATGGTGGACACTTCTGCTTATTTAAATGGGATATCTACACTGTCCCTTCCAACACCCAGCATTTAGTGCAACTGTATAGTTTTCAGTTGTAATTTTGAATACTACTACATTTCTAAACAGAAAATCAATCACTCACAATAAACACAAGGAACATCCTTACCCCCTTTATAAACAGCCTTTGCACCAGGAGCACCAGCACCACTTCGGATATTTAGGAACTGCTCTGCAACTTGCTTTAAGGTAGAGTGCTTTATACCTGCAATACAACAGTTACTCCAAGTAATTCAATTACATTGAAAAGCTACAGCAGTTAAATAAAAGTGTTTGAAGCCTATGGTAACATTTTACTTCTACAGAGAACTCAAATTTCTCCAGCAGTTTCCATTCAGGAACATACATACCTATTCCTACGAGAGCCATTCTTGAACTTGTGAAGTTGTTCTGTACAAAATGGTGAAGCTGCAACAGTAAATTCATATTTTAGGATATTTTGTTTAAAGAACAAAAATCGTGTGTGTTACTGACACAGCCCCTTATACTTCTTAAAGCAAATTCCAAAGCTTCCAAAAGGAACTGTCTATAGAATGTAATTTTACTGTATTCCCCAGTGACAACTACAAGAACACCTGCATTTCATTGACAGCCTTACTGTCAACAGAAAGCCACTGACATTAACCATTTCTCTAAATGTTAATGTGAGTTCTGTACCCAGTACTAAAAGCTGCATGGAAATAAATTATTTTAACACCAGATCAATAAGATAGTAAATATTGACTGTATATATACTAAATTAATTTTCTCTCACAAGTGTCACCATCCATTCCTGACAAAACAAACTGCAACAGATATACAGCACAACACAAAGAACCCTACCTGTTCAGGAGTAATTTTTCCAACTCTGTAGTCTGGACAATACAAGGGGTTTGCCAGAGCATTTTTATAAGCTGCAGCATGCAAGTTTTCCAGCACTCCTGAGAAGAACAAGTTTCAGATAATTAACATAAGGGCCACATGTAATGGAGATTATGAATGAAACTAAATGAAGGAGAGCTGTGGTCCACTTTAAGGACCATAAGATTTGCAAAAGCAGGTCCAGAAAAATCCAATTCATATGGAAGTTTCATCCAAATCTTTGGGCTGGAGCAATCTGGCCTGAGGCTTTCTATTCTTCTGTAACTTATTAAAAAGAAACCAAAACAAACTAATATCTCATATATGCTCAACACCTTTTGGCTTCAACAGCAAGCTATAAACAGAATCAGTGTTTGGAAGAAGGGGAGCAGCAGAAAACAAAATCAAACCCCAACATCCTTTTAATTATCATCTTCACTGTAGGCATCCCTTGTTCTTGAGAAAGAACAGGCTCTTTAGAATATTACTTGTAGCTTTGTGAAGTGTCTCATCCATCTCCCTGCTCAGGATGAAGGATGCTACTGTCTTCAATTCCCTTCTCATCAGGTTTTTTTGCATTCCAACAGCATTCTAGTAATTCCTGTTTGATATTCTCTTTGTATTTGCTTACACTTTTTCCTCAAGAGAAAGATTCCTTTCTTCATAGTTCTGTTTCTGAACATAACTGAAAATATTACATTACTATGAAAACTAACCTGCAGTTGATACAAATTTAAAAAAAAGATTACGACTAATTTAAAAAGATAGTAGCACTTCAGTATAAGCCAGAGATTTTTCTAACATTACACTGTCACCTTCAAATGGTTACAAAGGTAAACATGCTTCAGAGTGGTACAAATTATGTTTATTGAGCAGAACGGCCTAGGTGATCTTGGATGACAAGAGTAAATAACACAAGATATACTGGAATAGGCTTGATCTGACTGAGGCTTTGTGTTGTGTTTCCTCTTTGTTTTTCCTTAAACACAGAAATCTAAATTTACAATCCCAAAGCTGGAACCCATTTTAAGTGTGATGAAAATACATATTGTTTTTATACCAAAATAAACATACAAATTCAAAAAGTCTTTTGTAGGAAACTGTTTTCACACCAATGAGTAATACCTAAATATGGTTTTCAGAACACAAGCTTCTGCAAATACATTGTCAAAAACAGTCATGACTTGCACATTTTTTGGTTGTACTCGAAAAGAATTAAAAATGTAATATGGAAGCTGTCAAGGAGATCATGTAAGCTGTCTTCAGCATGTTACTTGCTAAATGTTATCACTACCTGGAAAAACCTGTGTCTTAAAAAAAGTTTCAAAATAACAGAAAGACCATACCTATCAACAAGCTGAAAAATTCAATGTTCACATGACAGAGCAAAGGAGAAACTATTTTTTCCATGTTTTTTCATTTTGAAGGAACTCCCAACAGAGCCAATACAGTGGATCAGAAAATACACTTACCAACTTGAGGATTCTGATGTGCAATTGCTTTATCAACTTTCAGTTGTGGCTGAAGATCAGCTACTTCCCATGGTCTGAACTCTGGTGCTGTGGTGACATTCAGAAGATACTCCATTACTGTATCACTAGATAAAAAAAGTTACAAAGGCATTAAACACAATAACATGTACTTCTCCTGCAGTAGGAAGCAATTCTAACTAATCTCTAAGCAACACATTGACAACAAAATGCATTAGTCAAACCAGAGCAGTTATCAGCACTGCAGTACAAAGTAGGATAATTCAATTCTGTAGCATTTGTATGCTCAGTAACGACACAGAAGTTGAATATTAATATAGTAATTTACTGATTTATTACACAAGCATGGGAATAGATATTCCTCCCACCCTGTAAAATGACAGGTCTTCAGTACTGAGCAGTTTGTAAAGAAGGCAGCAATTCCCTTTATAGCCCATCCAGATACCTACACATAGTCTCGCAGACATTCAACAGAGTAAGCCATTTTCTCTCTTGTTGCGTGCACACTGCATGAGAAAAAACAGACTCCATTTCAGCAAAGAACACAGAAGTGAATTTTCACACATATTCCCCACTGACCAAATTCATCAGCAAGATACTGACTGGAATAACTACTTAACCTTAAATCTGTCTGGGATGACTCTTTAAACACATACAGAGCACAAACAGACAATTAAAACTCACATCTTCGGTATTCAAGCAGTAACACGGGTCTTGTGACCATGAGAATTTAAGATACCACAATAATTCATGGTAAAACAGCAAATAAGGTTAAATAGCAAAACACGAAGAAAAATTTATGTATTAAACAAAACAATTTAGAAATTACTCTCTTTGGGCAGAAAACATAGTCTATCATCTCCTTTTGCTTCAACAAATTTGTTATTGACAGGACCAGAAAAGGGTAGAGTCTCAAGTCATAGAACACTGTTTTTAACCAAATTCTAGATAAAAAAAAATCCTACTGGATGATTTCAAGATACACTGAAAGAAAGCAGGCACAGTGAGATCCCTCTTTTATTTCTCTTAGTCCTGTTTTCTAGGCTTAAAACCTTCAAATCACAAAAGCCAACTACTGTCTGTACTGTTGCAAGGTTGCAGTATGATGAACAGTTTCTATTAACAAAAGACGGAGAAAAAAAAACTACTGACTTTAAGAAGTTTATTCTCAAAGTCTGAAAAGAAAACTAAGCTTTCTAGACAAATAATATTTCTTCTATGTGCACAGTATTTATATTTTGTTTATAGAAAGGTGTTTTTATAATACAAATCATGAGTGCACTCTTAAAGCTTAACAGAACAAACAGTACAAGATGTTCCTTGACAACATTCACTACTCAAGTACCACTTCCATACTGAGCTGATCCACCTACACATCGTTGTGCTTATTGTCTTATGTTTCCTTTAGTCCTAGAGCTCATTTGCCCCTCACCAACACAGGTTATCTTTCCATGTGGGTACAAACCTCAGGCTGCCCCCAACAGCTTCAATGCCACGAGTGATCCGGAAAGAGGAAGCTCCTTTAGTGGTCTATTAAAACAAACATTAAAAAAAGGCAATTTACAATGCTAGCTGTTTAAAAAACAGATTTTGAGTTGATGGCAGCAATAAGAAAAGCTACTCAGAAATATTCCACATGTGCACAAAACTGAGTTTGTATCAGCCACCTGAACTAATTTTACTGCATCTTAAATAAAATGAGTTATGTTCATATTTGAATATAGATATACTATATTTATCCAGTTTAAGACACCAGAAGAGAGCATAATTATAAATGAATATTACTTCCCATCTTCCAGGAAGCAGTATCATTTCTCCTGTGCTGAGCCACATAACAACTAGCACTGTACATTGTTCTCCACTTCGTAAGATCTCTTACATTAAATTTTACCATACCATGAATTTTTACAATAATAAACCTTTGACCATTTCACCTCCTGTCAACATAATAACAAAGGCAATAAACACCTACCAAATTAGATGCAAGACGAAGCAGGTGTGCAGTTCCCAGGTTACTGGTGGTTTCATATCTGCTGCCTGCTTTAATAAACACACCAATTCTTGAAGATGGAGAAAAGTTTTCCAGAGATGCAATAACTAAGCCATTTGGTAATTTTGTAATCTGTATTAAAAGAAAAAAAAATCTTGGTTTTCATACAGTGGAACTACTATCACAGCTCTACTTTGACTGAGTTTAAAAAAAAATAAATTAAAAAGAGAGGGGAAAAAACAACCTCTATTTTTATACTGACCTCAAGATCCTGAGACTCTGGAGATAATTTCACTTTTTCTGCAGTTGCTGAGGATGAAACTTTAGGAGCTACTTTAAGTGAGTAAAATCTCTTCTAGAGGAGAAAGCATAAGAGAAAGGATTTCCTTAATTAGTTCATCCTATTTCCTTACATACTGAAAAAGAACCTGATTTTTAAGAAGAAATACAATGAAGGACTTCAAACACTGGAGTAAAAACAATGACTCCCTTGTAATTTCTCTGATTATTTTTTACATCAGACAGAACCTGTGCTATGACTTACACAAGGACTTTGGAATTTCAAGAAACAGCACTGTCAAAAGGCTTTCCTCCCCTGCTCTCTTTGCTGCTGTGCAATAGGTAACCCTCCCAATCCCATACAGTCTGTAGGACTCCTGCAGAGCAATTAACTGAACCAAGAGCCACAGCAATCCACATAAGCAGCACAACACCTTGCAGGTAACTTTAAATTCCTTAGGTGTAGGCAGTTCAGCTCCTGAAGAGTCACCTCAGAGCTCTAACCTGTCTGCACTGCCTGCTGCACTCAAAGTGGACATGAAGGCAAGTCCCCAGACTGCAGTCTGGACCTGCTAAAATGGGGCCAGAGGAGGGCATGAAGATCAGCAAAGGACTGGAGCACCTCTGCTACACAGACAGGCTGAGAGAGCTGGGGGAGTCCAGCCTGGAGAAGAAAAGGCTCCAGGGAGACCACATTCCAACCACGGAGTACCTTAAAGGGGCTTTTAAAAGAGATAGAGAGACACTTTTTATACAGGCAGATAGTGACAGGACAAGGGGCAGTGATTTTAAACTGTCAGAGAGTTTAAATTACATCTTAAGAAGAAAGTCTTCCCTGTGAGGTGGTGAGGCACCGGAACACGTTGCCCAGAGAATCTGTGGATGCCTCATCCCTTTAAGTCTTCAAGGCCAGGTTGGATGTGGCCTGGAACAACCTGGTCTAGTGTAAGATGTCCTTGCCCATGGCAGGGGGCAAGAATGACATGATCTCTAAGGTCCCTTCCAACTCAAACCATTCCATGATTCCGGGATTCTAAGAACCAGAAGCAGTCCTTCACATGAAAGAGGTGAATATCACAAGAGCAACAAAAATTACAAGACTACCGATTTCAAATCTGAAATGCTATTACTTTCCACCCACTTTAGAAGTTCCTTATGCTATAGATCTACATAATACTCTGATTTTCACATTAGAAAGTAACTTAATTCCCATACACAAGGTGAAAACCGAGTGACAGAAACACCACTGCACTCGGCTGTACGGATGCCAGTGATGTAATTCCCATTGCTTTACCAGGGACTGCTCATTGTATGAATCTAGGAAAAATTCCTTTCTTCCCCCACCAAGGCTTTGGTAAAACACCTAGTTTTAAACTCTAAGTCTACTTATTTATGAACTACCACTGAATATCTAAAACTGACTCACAAACACGCTGTCACTCAGAGGTCATTCTTCATCCCACTCGAGCGCATTTGCAGGGGAGATCCAACACAGGTTTTATACCAGCTGTCCGCCAGCCCCACGAGAGCCTCTGAGCAGGACAAGCCCTCTGCTCTCTCCCCGCCTCCGGGACACGCCAAGCGCCAATGCCAAGGGCACCACCTTGTCACAAGCAGCTGAAGCTTCTCCAGCGCGGCGGGATCCCCTCACCTCCCTACTCTCCGTGCCCCGCCGGCCGCAGCCGGGCCGGCTC
>VZTZ01010929.1:201812-218599 GCA_013400955.1 Drymodes brunneopygia | reverse complement strand
CATAGGCTGGGCTGGGCAGCTCCAGGTGGCTGCAGAGCCCAAACCCTGGACTCCAGCATCTCCCCCACGCCTGCCCTCGCTGCAGTGGCAGCTTCCCCCTGGCTCCCTGGGCAGAGGTGTCCCCAGAGCCCCCAGCCATGTGCCCCATCTGCTGCTGCCAAGGCGCCCTGCCAGTGCCCAGGACAGGAGCACAGCCAGTGCCACCTCTCTGAACACCTTCAGCAGGATCTCTGCAGTGAGGCCAGGTACTCCGTGATGCCAAAAGGAGCCATTTGTGTCCTGGTGCCCCCACAGAGCAACTTTCTCTGCTGGTTGGGAAGCGAGCTCATGCCCTGGAGAGTGGCCACGGCCTTGGAGTAGTTTTGGGATAAGGGAAACAGATGCTGCAGGGAGCATTTCTGCAACCACCTCTTGTTGCCCTGCTTTTGCAGGGTTCCATGGTTGTAACTTTATAGTATTAAGTTTCCCATGCTTTTTCTGTACACATGGTCCTTGTTTTTCCTAACTGGCCAAGATTGTTTTGCACTTGTGGAATTGTTTTTCATTTCTTTCCCCTGGGGTGGAGAAAGATGATTGACCATGTCTTTGTCCTGTCAACTTTCAGAGGTGGTAACCCCTCTCACCAATCCTTGATTGTCTTTGGTAACATATAAAAATAAGAGAATAAAGAAGGGCTGGCCTTTTGGTTGATCCTGCCTGGAAATTCAACTGCTGCCCTGAAACCCACGTGTTTCTTCTGTTGCCAGCTGTGCAACAACCTCTCACGCTGATAATTTGCTTTCTTCCAGTCTCAACCAGCTTCTCAGGTGATGGTGCAAGCAGTGTGGGGGGAGCCCCTTCCCTGGGGGCTCACAAGGTGGATCTCCACCTGCAGGAGAAGGTAATGCTGGGGAAGGAGGGAGTGAGGAATGCCATCCCTGTCCTGGTCCTTGGCAGGGCAGATGGATCCTGCTGAATGGCTCTGTCCCACCAGGAGTCCCAGCAGGGTTTGGGGACTGCCACCAAAGTGGGTAGGTGGGGACAGTGGGTGGCTGGAGGATTTGGAAGCTGGGGATAGCTTGCTGATGGCCATGGGTTGGTGCCCCTGGGCAGGTGGTCTGGGGTCTCTGTGGCTGCAGACTGGCCAGTGGCACCTGAATCTGCCTGCAGGCTGAGAAGCTGCTGGAGAAGGAAATCGAGTCAAAGGAGAAAGATGTGGTGCTAAGAGATCTGCAGGAGGAGATTGCAGCCATGGCAAAGAAACTGGCCCAGGCAGCAGTGAGGAACGAGGCTGAGCTGAGCCAGGAGCTGCTCACCTTCAGCCACGAGCTGGGAGCCCAAACAGAGGAGATCAAAGCCCTGAGGGAACAGGTACTGGAGGCTTTCATAGGCACTGAGCAGGGAAAACACCTCTCTGGCACAGGTGTGTTTGTAGTGTGACAGCCAGGTTTGGGCAGGAGCAGTTTGTGTGTCTGGAATCAAGGGAAATGAGGGAGGGAGGTTTTTTCCTTTCCTGCCTCCTTCCTCCTTCCTTTCTTTTGTCCCATCATTCCTTTTTCTCTTCCTTGAGGCATTGGGATTTCAGCAGGTACAGCCAGAACATGTTCAAGGTGGTATTTGAAGCAATAACTGACTAATATAATAAATACATTTATTTTAAAAATAAATTTAATAAATAACTAACTGCTGAGTTAGTCGAAGATGCTAAAGAGCAGTCCCACCAAACCAGAGGTGCCAGATGTCCCTCTCTGAAGGGGCTGTAGCAGAGCCAGTGAAGGTTCTGGTGAGGAGCACAGGTGTGAATCTGTGCTTTGCAGATCAATGAGCTGCAGAAAGGCTCCAGCCAGGTTTTCAGCCATTCCCTCCATGAAAGAGACCTGGAGATTGGGAGGCTGAGGAGAGAAAGTGAGAAGCTGAAGAGGGACCAGACTTTGACTGCAGGTATTGTGTCCCTGGAGCTCTGGGGCAGGACATGAAGCAGTTTGGGACTAGCTCTGGATAAGGAGCAAGCATTGGCCAAACTGTACAGGCACCAAATAATTCCTAGTGGCTTGTAAAAATCAGCAAAGTATGGTTTGGGTGGGAAGGGACCCTAAAGACCTCCTCATTTCACCCCCTGCCATGGGCAGGGACACCTTCCACTATCCCAGGTTGCTCCAAACCCCATCCAGCCTGGCCTTGGACACTTCCAGGGATCCAGGGGCAGCCACAGCTTCTGTGGGCACCCTGTGCCAGGGCCTCCCCACCCTCACAGAGAAGAATTCCTTCCCAAAATCCCATCTCAGTGTCACACCTGGGTGACACCTGACAAGAGGTTTTTTTCCTCAGGTCTGGTGAGCAACATGCAAAGGGAACTCCTGCAAAAGGAGCAAAAAATCCAGCAACTCCAGCAAGAGACTGAAAAACTGAATAAGGAAAACCGAGAGAAGGACAAGCAGCTGGCTGTGGTTTCAGCCAAGGTTGGCAAGCACTAACTAATGAGGGGCTCATTAATTTATGGTCTGACATGGGGATTAAGCAGGTGAGAAGGGTGGTGCTTGTCTCTGGTGAGGATGGTGACGGTTGGGATGCGGTGGTGATGGTGCCATGACCACATCTGGGTGTGCCATGGTGCCTGTGGATCCAGGTGTCCTTCCCCAGCTGCATCTCCCTCCTTGCTCTGCATGAGGTACCTGGATTCCTGTGAGCACAGCAGGTGTTTGTGCACACAAAATATTCCTGCCAAGGTCCTTCCAAGGAGCCATGGAAACCTTGTCACTGTGCCATGGGGCTCCCTGTGGCCCGGCCTGGATTTTTCCATTAAAAAAAAAGTGACTTGTGCAGAAGGTTGTTCCTCTGCATGTGCAGCTCCTCCTGTGAAATTATAGAGGTGGTAACCTCTTTGTCCAATCCATAACTGTCTGTAAAAAGGTATAAATATAAGAATAAAGAGAGGCTGGGGCTCTTTTTGCTCTCTGCCTGGCCTTGGTGGCTGAGCTCCTGAGTTACCTGATTGTTTTGTGTCTGACAGAGCGACAGACCACCAGGCAGGACCACCCAAAAAGGGCCCTGCCCTTCTTTATTCTCTCATTTTTATATCTTTCTTAAGACAATCATGGAAAGGTCAAAGAGGTTACCACCTCTATAAGTTCACAGGATAAAGACATGGTCAATCATCTTTCTCCACCCCAGGGGAAAGGAATGAAAAACAATCTAAAAGTTCCAAACAATCTTGGCCAGTTAGGAAAACAAGGACTGTGTTTATAGAAAATGCACGAAGGAAAACCATGAAACACTGCAAAAAGCAGGGCGACAACCTGTAAGATCACGGAGTCCAGCCATTAGCCCAGCTTTGCCAAGGCCACCACTAAACCATGTCCCCAAGTGTCTGTTAAATCCTTCCAGGGATGGTGGCACACCCACTGCCCTGGGCAGCCTGTGCCAGTGTCCCATTCACAGCAGGAGCGATGGTATCACTGCCCTGAGGGTTCTTTTCCTTGGTTGCCATTCCTTCTAGTGCTGGAGAATTAAAGAAGAAGCAAAGCGTGAGCTGGGAGAGCAGGGACTGATCTCCTGCAGAAATGTGAGTCAGAGGTCATTTGGGGTAAGCAGCGGCTGCAGGAATGCATCAGCAAGGGAATAATTAACTGGGCATTGCAAAGGAGTTGTTGGGAACTCAGCTCCTGTCCTGAAAGGCACAGAATGGGCATAAGACCTGGGGAAGTGGAAACTCTTAATTGTTGGATTTGTAATGCCAGGTTACAGGGTGAAGGGGAGAGGGGGCTTGGGGGGGATGTAATCAGAAATCAGATTGGAATTCCGCTTGTAAGCCGATATAACCACAGTAAATATGGGTTAGAAGAGAATTCCAGGATAAACGAACTGAGTTAGGTGGGGAGAAAATCTCATTTATCAGTGGAGGTCACCCAGAGGGGCAACGCCCAGCTGCCCTGGTGAGACTCCCCGCCCTCCCTGGGCTCTTTCAGCGCATCAAGGAGCTGGAGCAGGACCTGGAGGGGCTACAGGGGGAGCTCCGGAAGCATCAGAGTGTCCAAAAGCAACTGCCTGAGAAAGCCAAGGTACGCAGTTGGCTGCAGGGGACACACAGAGGGCGGGTCTCATCATCCCGGAGGGGTGGGACAAGGAGCAGCACTCCCTGGGAGCACAGGATGGATGGGCAGGGCATTCAGCTGTCCTGAGCTCTGCCGTGGACCCCGAGGGAAGAAGAGAAATAGATGGCAGAGTGCCCAGTGTGGGTGTTGGGTGAGGAAGTCAAGGATGGACAATATCCCAGGGACCAAATCCAGGCAAAAAGTGGGGATGCTGCAGCCCCACTCCCTCCTACAGGATTGCTGTCTATCTCCTGGTATTCCAGAGCCACATTTGGAGTTGTCTGATGGGAACAGTGGGGTCGCAGTGCTCATGGCATGGTTTTGGATGTGACTCTGAGCTGCAAAGCTCTCGTTGCAGGCAGAGGAGGAGCTGAGGGCAGCCTGGTCCCAGCAGGCAGAGCAGCTGTGCGAGATGGGGCGCAGGGAGCTCCTGCTGAGATCCGACCTGCAGCGAGCCAGGGAGCAGGTAGGGGATGGCAGGGAGGGGAACATCACCAGGGGGGCCATGGGCAGCACAGGGATGCAGCTTCCCACAGGGAAGGATGTACTGTGGAAACAGAAACCCAGAGTTCTGAGCACCAAACCTTGGCACAGGACTTATCCTGTCATTGGGTGAAGTGTAAAAGGATTTGTTTGGGCAGCATGGACAGCAGGGCAGTTTAATGGCATCCAGAAAAGGGAGCTGTAATCATAGTTATAATCTTAGTTATGCTGCCTGGGAGCCACACCAACCTTCCCCAGTGCCTGGGTAATGCTGCTCTGGGCAGGGACAGCCCTTTGCAGGTACCATCATCCTGGATATTGATCATCAGTGATCGGTGGAGCAGCTATCAGTGATTGGAGATGTTTGTTTCCATGCGTTGATCCCTGCTGCAGCTGGAGTCTTTCAAGGCCCGAGTGATGCAAGTCTGTTCTCCACCAGCAGCTGGCAGCACAGGGAAA
This sequence comes from Drymodes brunneopygia, assembly GCA_013400955.1. NCBI lineage: Eukaryota > Metazoa > Chordata > Aves > Passeriformes > Petroicidae > Drymodes > Drymodes brunneopygia. The sequence goes on along the minus strand of VZTZ01010929.1, from coordinate 213,587 downwards.
TCTGTGACAGAGCAGCAGGTGAGTTTGGATAGCAGTTCCCAGGGATGTCTGGTGCCTCCAACGCCCGGAGTGGCTCAAGGTGGCCACTGCAGAATGCCCGTGGTGCCTGCTCCGTGTGCAGCATCCAAGCTTCTCCGGATGAGGAGTGGTGCTGTGGCTGTCCCAGGTTAATGGCACTGCTCCTTGACGTGAAGGGGACAGTCCTTTTTGTCACCCAGAGTTTGGAGGGAGTCAGGGCTCTGCAGCAGGGACAAGCCCAGGGGTCTGATGTGACTGCCAGTTTGCAGGAAGTCTCAGTCCTTACTCCCTGAGACCATCCCTGGCCCCTCAGCTGGAAAACAGTGTTAGCCTTATCCTCCTCTTTCTTCCCCACTTCTGCCAGGTGATAGAGAAAGTCAGGCAGATCTCTGATGAGAACCAACAAAGCCAGGAGAGAGAGAAGAACCTGCAGGAGGAATTAAGCTCCAGGCTCGCAAAGCACGAGGAGGTGTCTGCAAGCATCGAGGTGCTCAAGAACTCCCTGCAGAAGCTCCAGGTCAGCCCTTTACACACTGAGGACCAAGTGACAGCTGGGAGATAGTGGCACAGGGTGTTTTGTTGGCCTGAGGATAGGTCAGAGTAAAGATACAGCCCTGAAACAAAGTCTCATCCAGACAAAGTCTCATCCAAACAAAGTCTCATCCAAACAAAGCCTCATCCAAACAAAGCCTCATCCAAACAAAGCCTCATCCCAAACTGTTCTTGTGGTTGCTCCCAGGAGTTTGTCACAGATTCTCCATAAAGCCCATCCTGTTCCACCCCCTGCCATGGGCAGGGACACCTTCCACTCAACCAGGTTGCTCCAAGCCCCATCCACCCTGGCCTGAGATGTTCAGAGATGTTGTGTCATTTGCCAGTCCCTGAAGGCCACTGACATTGGAGTCTGGCTTGTTCCCAACTGGTTCCATTCGTTCCAGGCTTGCCTGATGAGCCCCTGCAGCAGTGCCAGCCTGAAAGGGGAGCTGGGGCAGCTGGAGGTGTTGTGCCTGGATCCCTCTGTCTCAGACATCAGGACAGCAGTGCTGGACATGGCACGTGGTCCCCTGTCCTGGCTGGAGGGTGTGGAGCAGCTCCTGGACAGTGTGGGGATGGACCCACACACCTCCAGCAAAGGTTTGTGCCCTGCTGGGCATCCCTGGCAGTGTGGGATGTCCTGGCAAGCCAGATGTAGAGGAGAAAGTCCAGAATGGGCCACTCCTTGGGAAAAAAAATCACAGAATCATGGAAATTTTAAGGCTGGAAAATGCCTCCAAGGTCACCGAGTCCAACCATTAAGGCAACACTGTTCCCAAGTGCCACAGCCTCACACTTTTGGAACAGTTCAGGGATGATGGCCTATTCCAATGCCTGGCCATTCTTTCCATGAAGAATTTTTCCCTCATATCCATAATATGGTGTGTGAGGCTCCCTTGACTTTTGCAGGGCTGTTGGCTGCTCTCGGGAGCGTGGCGGAAAAGAGCCAGGAGATGGCACAGAGGAATCAGATGTTGCAGGTACAGAAATATTTGTGCACATAAACCAGGTGGATTTGGAATCTTTCTATGGGCAAATATGATGGCAGTCCCAAGCAAGGCAGTGTGGACTTCCAGCCTGGATTGGGGATGTGCAGTAGGAAATGCAAGGAAAAGGAGACAGAGTCCACTGTCAGTGTGTCCATATCCCTAATGCAGCCAGGATGGAGAGGAGATCTCTTTTGTGAATTTTTTGTGAGTTAATGTACACAGGAGGTCTATTTCTTGCCCTGCTGCTGTCACACTTCCTTTAATACCTCGTTGTCTCCCTGTAGGAGCAATTAGAGAAGCTCCAGGAGCTGCAGGCAGAGCTGCTGCAGGAGCACACAGAGGAGCTGGAAGCAAAACACGAGCAAGATTTGCAGATAAAAATCCAGCAGATTATTCTGGAAAAGGACAAGGAGAGCAAAGAGGTACAGTGGCATGGTTGGTGTTGCAGAAAAGGAATGTTATGCAGAAAAGATGGGTGTCTGTAAGAGTTGGAGGAGGAGGAGAGCAAGAGGAGGAACCCCTAACTCTGAACTGAGCACAGTCCCAAGAGCCTGGTGGGATCCCAAGTGAACATCAGATATTCTCCCATGTGGATGGGAGATCCCCAGGTGATGTAAACTCCCAAAACTGGAACTGGGAAGCACCTACAGGTAATGTCAGGATGCACAGCTGCCAGTCACTTCCTGGGAGAAAGGGGAAAGCAAAGAGCACCGTGATCCATGAGCTCAGGGAAACATTGCATTGCTTCCCCTCAAGGCTTCTCTCCCTTCTTCTCCCAGCCATGCTGGGCTGCCCTGGGCTCCTTTTTGGCTGGGAAAGGATATCCCTGTGGAGCAGGGGGGCAGCAGTCCCCAGCAGTCCCAGGGAAGCCCAGGCCATGGTGGCTCCCAGTGGCTCTGGGGTGGGATGCAGTGTCAGTCAGGGTGTTTTGCCATGTGTGTGTTGTGATCATGGTGGCCTTGTAGGACAGTTCCTAGTCTGCTGCTGTGTCTGGCACCTTGGGAATGGTGGTTTCCTGGTGTTGAATTTCTAAGGATTCAGGCAAGGAACAGCCAAGCATCTCCTCCCCAGTCTCTCAGCTGTGCTTTCCCCCAGGTGCTCCCATCCTCTCCTTCACTGAGTCACCTCCTGTTCTGCCAAGCTTTTCTCCCACCTCCTGCCCCTGCTCCACAGCAGTGGCCCTCCCTGCTGCATTCCTCCTTGGAGCTGGGGTCTGTTTTTCCTGAAGTCAATCTGTGGGCTGTGGATTCACAGATTCTGGAGAGTGCTGTCACCAGGGAGAAGGACAAGTGCAAGCAATGTGTGGAGGAAGAACAGAAGAGGATCCAGGAGCTGGAAAGCCACCTAAGAAGCATGGCTGAGGTGAGCACAGGAGGTTAAGCAGAACAGCTCACTCTTGGAATGAAGAAGTGGGAAAGGGGCACTCTAGTGTGGTGCTCCAGGGGCTCAAATCAGTGGACAAAGGGGTTTCCCCCACAAAAATACACAGAGAGAAGCTCTGCAGAAAGAAAGGTGAATTCCTGGCTAACTTAACTACTGCTAATTTCCTCCCATAGGCAACAGCAAAGAAGGCAGAGGAGCAGGAGCTGACAGAGGGAAAACTGAGAGAAGCTTTGCACAAGCTGGAGAAAATCACTGCCCAAGAGGTACCTGCACCAACCCGTGCAGGTGGAGGATGCAGTGTCAGAGAAGAAGGCTTCCCCCATCCCTGAAATGCTTCCCTCCATTCTCCTGACTGCCATCCAGGAGAGATGATGCTGATGGTGATCCCAAAAGGAACCCTCAGCACTTCCAACTGAACTCCCACATCTTGTTCCCCCAGGCAGAGTTACAGCAGCAGGTCCTTCAGCAGGACCAGCAGCTCAGGGCTGTCCAGGAGGAAAAGGAGTTACAGAGGCAGGAGCTGCAAGAAGAACTAGCAGGATACAGGGAGCAAAGCAAGCAGCATTCCCTGACCATCTTGGCTTTAGAGGACAGGCTGCAAGAGGCCACTCAGCAGCAGAAGGTGCTGGAGGAGGAAAAGGCAGCACTTGTGGAAAAAATGGAAGGTGGGTAAGGGTTGTGTGGGGTGCAGCTGTACCAGGAACCAGCTGGGGTAACAGGAAATGCGTGTGGAGATGGAAGAGTGAATTTGCTGCCATAGAAAATGTTGAATGGAGGTTATTCCACCTGCAGGACGAGCTCTGTGAGGCCCTGCAGAAGCTGTTTCATTGTTTGGTGGTTCTGGAGAATAAACAGGGCTTTGTCACTGGAGAAGGGCTCTTTGCCCTCTGCAATGACAAGACTGGGGTGTTTTTGGGCTGTTCCTAGACAGCAGCAATCCCAAGCAAGGCTGGATGTCAGGAATTGTCCAGCTGAGCTTGGAACTGGGCTCTCAGGGATGTGGGTTTCCCAAAGAGACAGCCCTCAGAGCTGCCACGTGAAGGAAATTATTTGTGTAGCAGAAGTAACAAGCATTTAAGTGTAACAAAGAAGTAACTGACCTTTTTTTTCTTGTGTCCTGTAGGACTCCAGTGTGGTGCCCACAGGTCAGCAACAGGAGCTTGGCTGGGGATTTGTCCTGCCATGGAGTCACATGTCTGTCTGAGGTCAGCAGCACTCTCTGATGGTGACCAGAGGAGCTTGGAGAAGGGCAGGGACCACTTGGGAGAGCCTAAGGAAGTCCAGTGCCACTTGTCCTGAGATCTTTTCAGTCTGGGATAGGACTCGAGTCCCTTTTTGCCAGGCTGAAGTGATCCTAAGGGCACAGGGCATTAAAGTGATGCTAAATAGCACATGGGGATCTGGATGGCTCCAGGTAAGAGCAAGAGGTGTGGCCAATTCCACACCACAGGGTGACCCCAGGGAGGTAAAAAAGGGGTGTGTGAGAGTTAATCAGGAGATGCAGCACAGAAAGCTGTGCTCCCTGAACTGAGGTTTGCCAGTGGCTGTGAGATTTGCACGGATCTTTCCCAGGAAGCTGCAGGAGGAGCTGGCAGTGGCACAGTGCATGCTGCTGGAGAAGAAGGCAGCCATCAGCAGGCTCAGCAGGGAGCTGGCACAAACCAGAGCCAGGATGTCAGACTTGAGAGGTGGGTGATGTGCTCTGTGTGGCTGCCACTGTCCCAGTTCTCCTCCAAGCAGTGACAGTGGAGTGGGCACACACAAATCACAGGGAATTGATGTCACCACCCTCAGGCAGTGCTTTGTCCTGCTGGGGGCAAAGCAGGCAGTGTCTTCCCTTTGGGAAGGGCTGTTTCTCCCCATCCTTGGCTAAGTAATAGCAATGACAATGAGAAAGCAGAGTAATCAGGGGGAGAGCAGGTAGACAAAAGTGAGCTCAAAATCACACTGGAGAACTTCTTGGAGCTGAAGATGTTCCAAAGCCAGTGGAGTGGGAGAGCCTTGCCTGGGATTCCTCCATGGGCAGGGCTGTAAACACGGGGACAGAGCCCATGAGGAATGTGTGGAGCCAAAAGATGCAAGTCAGAAAATGCTGGTGACCTGTCCTCCTTCAAGGAATTGCCCTGGCTTATACCTCCCAAAGAGACTGGGATTTAGTAAACCAAGATGTCCTGGGCCAGGATCTGAGGGCAGCTGTCCAGGGCAGGGCAGGGCAGGGCTCTGCAGGGATGAGCTCCCATTGCTGCTGGCAGCTCCCACGAGAGTGCACCAGCTGCAGATCCCCCAGGACTGGGGAATGAGTCAGCCAGCATCCCACGAGGTTGTTCTGTGCTTAGGGGAGCTGAGTGAAGAGCAGAAGGTGGAGCTGGAGCACAGCCAGAGGCAGCTGAAACACCGGGAGTGGGAGGTGAACCAGCTCAGGGAGAAGCTATCCGAGATGTCCAGCCTTGTGGAGGAGAAGGATCGAGCCCTGAAAGCACAGGCTGAAGAGTTGAGGTACATGCTGGCATCACCCAAGGCTTCACAGATGCCACTCTGTGTGTCCCCAGCAGCTGATGGAGTTTAGGGCTCTCCCCAGAGCAAAAGGCACACCTGAGAGTGTCAGGATGGAGCTGAGCTCTGAATCCATGACACAGGAACTGAAATGGGGGTTTAGTGGAGCTCATGCCAGGGGATGTGTAACTCAGGCACTTGTATCCAAGCAAGTGCTCCCACCCACACCGTGGCAGTCATCAGTGGGTGCCCAGAGCAGCACAAGCTCTTTGGGTCACCTCCATCCATCCTGGGCTCCCACAACATCTTGTCCCTCCCCACAGCCAAGCCCAAACCCGCTGCCAGGTGCTGAGGGATGCTTCCCAGCAGACAGTGGAGAGCCCAGAGCCTGCTCCCAGGACACCTGTGCAGGTGGGTGAAGCCTCACAGAGGGTGAGTCCTCACAGAGAGCTCCGAGGTGTGGCTTTGCCGGGAGCACCGATGGCACACGGTGACAGCCCAGCCTGGCCCAAGGGTGGCATGGCCGGGCACCCTTCCTGAGCTGGGGNAGGTTACCACCTCTATAATTTCACAGGATTGATGGTCAATCATCTTTCTCCGCCCCAGGGGAAAGGAATGAAAAACAATCTAAAAGTTCCAAACAATCTTGGCCAGTTAGGAAAACAAGGACTGTGTTTCTAGTAAATGCATGGGAACTTCTACAAAATCACAAACATGGAACCCTGCAAAAAGCAGGGTGACAGGGCTCTGCCTGTGCCACCCGTGATCCAGGGTACCTGCAGCCCCCACCAGGCTGCTCCTGGTTAATGAGCTGATGTTTGCACAGCACTTTGGGACCCCTAAGTGCTGCGTGTGCTAATGGCTGTGTTAATTGCCAATTAGAGGGAATAGCAACATGGAAGCCTTCCCTCCTTTTTCCAGCTTGCTCCCTCCTTTTTCCACCTTGCCCAGCCGTGGGTGCTGGCCGTGCAGGTAACGCAGAACCAGCTCTAGGGTTGTGCGTGCAGAAGTAGGGGCAGCTCGTTGCACAGGGCAGGAAGAAACCCTCCTCATTCTCCAGTGCCGAATTCCTATTTGATTTCCCCGAGGCTGGAAAAGGGAAGGACTCGCAGGTGGCGGCAGCAGCAGATGGAGGGACTGTAGGAATTCAGTACATTCAGTACGGGGATGGTGGCAGCCAGCAGCGTGCCAGCGAGGCCGGCTGGCTGCGGGGGCCGGCCAGGGAGTGACTCACAGCCAGCTGATGAGCGGGCGGGAGGTATTGCCCGTCCTTTGCCACGTTCTGTGATGGGGAGGGGGAAAATCCCAGTGCTGGGGGTGCCATTCGGGAGCAGGGTGGGCAGAGCTGTGGGGTGACAGCAGCCAGGATGGAGCTGGGGGTGTGCAGCCGTCGTTAGCTGTGCACAGGGCACGATAATGAGCCCTAAAGCCATCACAGGTTTGGGGGTGTTTGCCATGATGCAGGGATCTGGATGGGGCTGGGAGAGGGCAGGGCACATGTAGAGTCATTAATTAATTAATTAATGACTCTACATTAATTAACATTAATGTCTGAGTTCATGGAGGGACACAGTCCATGAGGTGCATCAGTGTCTGGGTGTAGATGGTAAATGCTCTGTGGCAGTGCAGAGGACAAGGGGAAAACACCAACGTGGCTGCTCAGAGCCATGCACCATCCCTCTCCCAGCTCTCCAGAGCGTTTACAGGGCTCATATCCTGACTGTGGCACAGCAGAGCAGGAAAGAGGTCTCTGACAAGTCTCTTATTGCCCCCCAAATCCATGGAGATGCTCCCCAGGCTTTGTTCCTGGCACGTGCCAAGTGCCCAGCGCCTGGCAGCAAAGCTGTGTTTGCATTTAGCTCGTGCTGCACCAGATGCAGACTGGGCAAGAACCAGGCTTCTTCCAGGAGCAGCCACCATCAGGTTTGGCTGAGCTGGATGCAGAATGCCAAGGCCTCAGGCACAAGGAAACGATCCAGCGCCAGAAGGAAGGCCTGGCTGAGCTCCGGGAGAGAGTGAAGATGCTGGAGAAGAGGCAGAGCTCAGGTGAGCTGGGCTCTCCTGGAATCATGGAATGGTTTGGGTTGGAAGGGACATTAAAGACCATTTGTTCCATCCCCCGCCATGGGACATCTGCCACTGTCCCAGGCTGCTCCAAGCCCTGCCCAGCCTGGCCTTGGGCACTTCCAGGGATCCAGGGGCAGCCACAGCTGCTCTGGGCACCCTGTGCCAGGGCCTCCCCACCCTCAGAGGGAGGATGAGAAAGCTGGGCAGCCTCAAAAGTTGGTAACAGAAGAAACACGCAGGCTTTAGAATAGTAGTTGAATTTCCAGGCAGGACCAGCTAAAAGGGGCCTGACTTTCTTTATTTTCTTGTTTATATGTGTTTTTAAAGACAATTAGGGATTGGTGAGAGGGGTCAACACCTCTATAAGTTCACAGGATAAAGACATGGTGAATTATCTTTCTCCACCCCAGGATAAAGGAATGAAAAACAATCTAAAAGTTCAAAACAATCCCGGCCAGTTAGGAAAACAAGGACTGTGTTTATAGAAAATGCATGGGAACTTCTACTACAAAGTTACAACCATGGAACCCTTCAAAAAGCAGGGCAACAGTTGTGTGGAGAGTGGAGCAATTTGGCATCTGCTTGTTTGCCTGCAGGTGCTGTGAAGAATGATTCAGAACCAGTGGTGGTCTGGATAAAAGATTTAACAGAGAAAATAGCCCAACAAAGAAGTCTTGAGATGGAGCCTGCACCTGTGCTGGGAGAAAAACTGAAGGCTGGCAAGGCAGGGAGGCAGTGTGTGGTTTGTAATACCTGTGACTTTGTTGGAGTAGCAGCAGGGATGCCATGGGCTGAGCAGGGTGGGAGGTTTGGGGCTGAAGCAACACTGGGGTGGTTTTCCCACGAGGTGAAACAGAGGCTCAAGGCCACCTGACCAAAAACCAGGCCCAAAGTGAGTCTTTCCTTGTCTGTGCAGGTTCCTGGCCGTGTTCCCAATGGGGGCTTGTTCAGGATCACCAGCAGCACAGAGGGCTTGGAGATGGCTGAGGCGTCAGACTTCGGTGAGAAGATGGTAGGTCAGGGGCAGATGTGGTAAATCATGTGCAGGGTGTGTGTACATGCCCAGTGTGTGCAGAGTTTAGGTGGGTTTTGAACACATTTCAGAGACAGGTCACATCAGGATGCTGCAGGAAGGTTGGGGATGAACTGCCCTGTGGTCCAGTTGAAGACATCCCTGTCCATGGTGGGGGGGGGGNTGGTGGGGGGGGGGGTGTGGGGGGGTTGCTTTTATAACCTTTAAATTTCCCCTCCAACCTAAACTATTCTATTATTCTGTGGCCCAGAGCACATTGTGTGTCTGCCAGGACATTCTGGGACCCCAAAACATGCCATGGTGCATCAGAGAGGCTGGGGAGCAAAGAAGGGAGCTGCCAGGGGAGGGGTCCACGGGTAGCACAACTGGTGGGTTGGGCAAGGGGCTCTCTTCCCTCCAAAAAAGCCAGGAAAACACCCAGCAGGGAAAACAGTTCTCTTAGGAAAGGAAGTAATCCAATCCCAGCGAGCTGTGCAGCTGGGAATGGAACAGAAACCTGCTTTCCTTGGGGCACTGTCATCTCCTCAGGAAAGCAGACAGAGAGCAGATGGCTGAGCAGCGTGATGGAATGCGGCAGACCTGGTAAATAATGCATCCCCTCTTCTTCCCACAGTACCTTGATGTGTTCAGTGCTCTGGGAAGGCTGGTGGAGATGAAGGAGCTGTCAGGAATGCAGCCTCTGCAGCACCTTGCTCCAGAGAGAAGGGCAGAGCTGGGACTGCAGAGACAGAAGGCCCTGGAGCTGTTGTACAGAAAGATCAGCAACCTCCAGATCCGCCTGGAAAGGAAAGAAGAAATGCTGAAGGATTATGAGGGAAGTGTGGAGCAGCTCAGGTACAGAAAGTCACAGCTCTGAACGAGATCTGGTCCTTGAATGCCAAGTGACAGGGAGCTTGGGGCAAGGAGTGATGTGACACTGCTGGGTCCTGTGTCTGACTGGGACCAGTCTGTGTGTGTGGCCACGGTACAAAAGTCAGATGTCAGGAGGGCTGGGGAAAGGTCCTCTCAGTTTTCTGCAGTGGTACCTTCTGCAGCCTCACGTGGTTGAGCAGTGTCAGAGTTGGGACAGCCTTGAGAGGTTCCCTTGTCCCGGGTGGCTGGAGTCCCTGGGACAGCAGTGGCACTGGCTGGGGCAGAGGGACAGTGTCACCAGGACCAAGGCAGGCCTGGGAGAGCCCATCTGAGGGTCAAGGGGCTGATAAGGCCAAAAGACCGACAGAATCCTCCCCTCCTGCTCTGCACAGACAGAGCCAAGCGTCCCTGCGAAGGTGCCAGGAGCAGATGTCCAGCCTGGAAGATGAAGCCCACAGGGAGGCAGAAGAGAAGGCTCTGCTGAGGGAGGCTCTGGAGAGGATGCAGCTCCAGCTGGACCAGGAGAAGAGGCTGCGGCGAGCGGCCAAACGGCTCAAGGTGAGGAGGCAACACCCAACTCCTGCTCTTTGTACAACAGGCAGCTCCATCTGTTGGGAGCCACCCAACAGAGTGGTCAGTCGGGCCATCCTGAGAGGCTGGAGGTTCCAGGCCCTCAACACTCAGCTGCAGCATCCCTTGATGGAGCTGGAGGAGGTGCAGGCACCTGCAGCAATGAGTTTGTGCCATGCATGAGGGAGAGGGAGAAGAGCAGGTCACCCTGAGCTCTCATGGTCAACACTGTGTCTGAAATCTCTCTGTTCTGCAGCCTGGAGCCACAAAGCCTCTCTGCTTGGGCAAGCTGAAGGCCAAGGAGCGTGTGGCAGGTGCTGTCAAATTGGGAAGTTCTTAGGAGAGGCACCATGGGGGCCTTCACTCGGTGGTGATCTGCAATAGGAACAGGTCATTGCTGTGGACTCTGTGAAGGTGGAGGTGGCGTGAGGTGTGGGTGCATCTTGGGGAGCTCCTGTTTGTTTCCTGTAGCTCCTGGGCACACTGGTGCAACTGGACAATGTGGGACCTTATTTTCCCACAGCCCAAGGAGCATGGCAGGATTTATGGCAGTGGAAAAGGTGGTGGGAATACAGTCCAGCCTACACACGTGTGTGTACCTGTGTGTGTGAATGCAGCCCAAAGCCAACTGTGGGAGGTGTGTGCTGTCCTTGCTGAAGTGGCCTCAAGCACATGAAGCCAACATGAGTTGAAATATCCCTTGCAACTCCCACGTCCTCTAGTCTCTGTCATGTGACAGGGAAACTGGAACATAAGGCACGACGTCGTACGGAATTTTGGAATTCCTGGAACACCCCAGGAATGCTGGACCTGCCACCTGGGGAGGGGGAAGAAGAGAATCTACATCAGCCACAGCAGTACGGCAGCAGCATGAGGACAGGCTGGGGAGATGACAGTGATGAGCTGGTGGCTTGGGATGGGGTGGTGGCCCGGGCTCATTTACTGATTCTGGTAGTTAGCAAGAGCCTGGATTTTGGGGAGCAGCCGTGTTTTGGGGAGGGGGTCCCTGCAGGCCATAGGCAGCTCCAGCACATGATCCCTGCAGCCACTCTGCTCTCAGCTGAGTCCTCTGCAGGCCTCTTCAGCCGAGGATAATTTGGATGTGAGCAAAGCCCCGCTGGGGTTTTTGGGTCTTTATTTTTTAATAGGATTTAAAAAAAGGTCTGGAAGCAGCACAGAGGGCTGCAGTGGGCTGCTGCAGGGCTGCATCCTCTCTGGGCATGTGAAGCACCCACGTGGGCACGGTGGCAGATCCCCAATGGCAGTGGCAGTGCCACGGGGCTCTGGTAATTGGTGTGGCCTGGTTTTCCTGCTCCCCGTGCTGGGACAAGCTGGATGCTTCCCTCTCTGAATGCCTGAGTTTACTTTAGGGCAAGGCATGACCTTGAATGCCTGTGTAGGTTAAAGATGCTGCCGTGGGCATCCTCTGCAGGTGTATCTGGAGGTGTTGGGTTGCTCCATGTCTGTGTGTCCTTCCCGTGCTACCCTTCTCAAACTCTGGCTCAGGAATGGGTGGGGATGGCCAGAGCACGGGTGGCTGTGACTGCACCAGACTCCCCTTCCCCTCCTTCGAGCCTATGGATTCATAGAATCATGGGTTGGCCTGGGTTAGAAGGGACCCTAAAGATGCTCCGAGGGGAATCCCAGCGGGGTATGGGACCCACTGGTGATGCCGGATCCTAAGGATCGTCCCAGGCTGATCCCGCCGGGGGATGGATGAGACCTGCCGATGTTGCTGGTGGAGGGGAGGGGGTCTGAAGGATGGTGAGGCGCTGGCTGATGGAAGGCGGCGGGGAGAGACCCCTCCGGTGTCGGTGCGGGAGCCGGGCTGGGGTG
>VZTZ01010929.1:181331-201775 GCA_013400955.1 Drymodes brunneopygia | reverse complement strand
GGTCCCCGGGCATCCCGCGCCCACGACATCGCGGTTCCTGCATCCCCGGTACCCTGGCTTCTGGCAGGGCAGGTGCCCCAGCGCCTTCCGCCCCGTGTCTTTGGGCGGGACCCCCCTATTCCTTGCGAGAGGGACCCCCATGCACCCCAGCCTCTGGCAGGAGGTGTCCCCCGGCTCCTTGTCGGAGACACCCCCCGCCCCAGCTCTGTGCAGCAGGGATGCCAAAGCACCTCCAATTCCTTGCAGGAGGGATCCCCCTCCTGCCCCTCTCTCAGGAGGGATGCCAGGGTCACCCGTCACAAGATTGATGCCGGCGACACTTTCCCCCAACTCCTTGCAGAGGCGTTCCTGTGCGCCCCTAATTTCTTGCGGAAGGAACCTCCCGTCCCCCGTGAGGTGTTACCCTGATGCTGAGGCCAGAGAAAAGGGGCTGAAAGAGGGGACTGAGGACCCCCACATCCCCTCTGCCGCATCAACCGAGGGATCCTCCATCCCTGCAGCTGCCGGGGCCACAGGGACCAGGCTGCCGTGTCCTCAGCATCCCTGCCCGCGCTGCGTGTCACCACGCGTGGCGGAGCGTGACTCGGAGCACGAGCTCGGCCCCCGGCCCCTGGGAAGGGGGGGAAGCTGGCAGCGAGCCTCTAGCCCTGGAAATTTCCAGGGGGAGCCAGAAATCGGGGTGACTCCGGCCACGGTCACGCTGGAATGCGCGGGAGCAGCCGGGGACAAACGGGACAGCCCGGAGCATCCCCGTGGATCCCGCGGCGCGCTGGGTGCTTTGTGCGGGAGGCGTGGGGACAGTGCCACTCCGGGAAATGTGCTACCCGCGGAGGCACGGCTGCGACACGCCAACACCCCTCATCCCGCCCGGCACCGGCGCTGCCCGAGCATCCGCATCGGCGTCCTGGGTGGTCTCGCTCGGACACGAGCGGGGGAGATGGAGGAACGGGGGGATTGGAGGCCGAAACACAAGGCTGGGGGGCTGCGTAGGGTGCGGGCACACCCTGTCAGCATCCCTGGCGGTGCACGGAGCCTTCCCTGTTCCCCGTGTCCTCCTCGGGGGGCTGTCACCCACCGCCAGCCCCTGGCAGCGAGCCAGACGCGCAGGTCGCTGCGAGCCGTGCGCTGCAGCAGGAGGGGGAGCCTGCGGCGGGGGCAGCGTGCTGGGGGTCCGCGGGAGGGGGACAGGGACAGGGCCAGGGCCAGCTCCCGGTGGCGGGGACGATGGGTGGCCGTGCCGTGGGTGCTCCGGGCGCAGATGGCGGGGCGGGTGTCGGCGCCGCGCAGGCGAGGGAGCGGCGTGCGGAGCAGACGTGTTTGCTCTGGCAGCTGCGGCGTCTCGCTGCAGCCAAAGGAGCAGCGCCGGGGCTGCGAGGCGCTGGGGAGGTTTGGGAGCCGAGGGGGGGGTTTCTCCCAAGGGAAGGATGCTCTGCAGCAGAGCCCTGCCACACTGTGCTCACCGCTGCTGCTGTCCTCGGGATGTGGCAATCTAGAGGATAAAGTGATGCAGGGAAGGGTTTTTTTGTGAGATGGTGCCCTTTGGGAGATGCAGGATGCTGGTATCCCAAAAAAACAGAGGAGGGGATCGAGAGCAAAGAAGTGCTCTGCGTCTGGGGAGGTGGTTTGTGTGGGATGAAGTGGCAAAGCCAGGCCAGGCAACTTGGCCTTTGCACAGAAACTCTGTGGGATGCAGGATGGAGAAGGACTTTAGACTTTAGAAGGGCATGGAGTGACAGGACAAGGGGGAAAGTCTTTAAAAGTGAAAGAGGGCAGAGTTAGTTTGGATACTGGGAGGAAGTTCATCCTTGTGAGAGCGGTGAGGCCCTGGCACAGGGTGCCCAGAGAAGCTCTGGCTGCCCCATCCCTGGAAATGTTCAAGGCCAGGCTGGACAGGGCTTGGAGCAGCCTGGGACAGTGGAAAGTGTCCCTGCCCATGGCAGGGGGTGGAACAAGATGGTCTTTAACATCTCTTCTAAGTGAAACCATTCCATGATCCTGTGCTCCAAGAGAGGTATTGGAGGCAAAAATCATGTGGGATCTGTGCCCACAGCCTCACTCTGAGGGTGATTGCAGCCCCATTTTGGGATCCCTGGCAGATTGGGAAGGTGCTGCTGGAGACAGGGACAGAGCAGACAGCAGCAGGAAAGGCACAGATGAGTCACAGACCTGCAACACGGGGAGCCAGGGCTCTGCGTGGCTGCTGCAGCGACAAGACACAAAAACAAAAGCCCTGTCACAACGGGTGTAGTGTGTAGCTGCCCACCTACCTCGTGTGGAGCTGTACAAATCGTGGCTCTGTGCTGGCTCCCCGTGGGGATCCCGCTGTGCCACCCCAGCGTGCCACCAGCACAGCCCTCGGTGCGCAGGCAGGGACAGGGGAGGGGACAGCAGGATGGCTGGGGAAGGCTGCAGGGGACCGTGGCACGGCCACAGGCAGGAGTCTGAGGAGGGGCATTCCTGACAGGCACCAGTGAGCAGAGCTGTGCCCAGAGCCCTCAGCCACGTGCAGGCACCTGGCCAGGGGTGGAGCAGTGTGGGTGGCTCACCTGGAGGTGTCACAGTGAGGACGGGGTGGTGACACGGGGAGCAGTGCCCAGCGTGGCCTGTGCTGCAGCCAAGGGGAGCATGTGCTCGGGCTCCTGGCACGGGGAGCTGGCAGCAGGCTTGGCAGCATCCTGGCAGCTTCTCCTGCCAAGTGCAGCATGAAAACAGGCACGATCCTGGATGATGCTCCAGGGGGTTGTTAGTGGCTCAGCAGCAGCTTCCCTGTGGTCTGGAAAGCTGCCGGAGACCATCAGTGCCCAAATCCTTGCTGATCCCTTGTTTTGCTTCCCTGAGCACTGCTGGGGGTCAGCGTGGGGGGCTGTGTGGGCTCTGCACCCCACGGTGATGGGTCAGGATGGTGCCTCCACCCTCCAGGTATGACGCAGGGAAGGATGGCTTCATCGACCTGATGGAGCTGAAGCTGATGATGGAGAAGCTGGGGGCTCCACAGACACACCTGGGGCTGAAGAACATGATCAAGGAGGTGGATGAAGACCTGGACAGCAAGCTCAGCTTTCGAGAGGTGAGGGGTGAGGGGCTTGGAGGCTCCGTGCTGGCAGGGGGACGTCCTCAGCCACTGTTGGTGCTGGTGGGAAAGTGGGCAGTGGCTGTGGTGGCCTTGGGGTCCTCAAGGAGCCAATGCCACTGTCTCCCCTCACAGTTCCTGCTGATTTTCCGGAAGGCAGCAGCGGGTGAGCTGCAGGAGGACAGCGGGCTGCACGCCCTGGCCCGGCTCTCTGAGATTGATGTCTCCACAGAGGGGGTGAAAGGCGCCAAGAACTTCTTCGAGGCCAAGGTGAGGCCGGGCTCAGGAGGTGCTGCTGCAGGATGGCACGTGGGCAGTTTGGTGCCCAGGGTGGGCAGTCTGGAGGTGGAGATGTTGGGGTGAGCTTGGCAGAGCTCACGGCTGGACGTTCCTGTCCGCAGGCACAAGCCATCAATGAAGCCAGCAAGTTTGAGGAGGAGATCAAGGCAGAGCAGGAGGAGAAGAAGAAGCAGGCAGAGGAGCTGAAGCAGAGGAAGGCAGCCTTCAAGGAGCTGCAGTCCACCTTCACACAGTGACAGGGCCAGGCTGGACTGGTCAGCGGTGCCCAGGGTGGCAGCGCTGCCTGTGCCACGTGCCAGCCGTGCTGGGAGCAATGCCAGAGCCACCCCGTGTGCCACCTGGGCTGCCAGCAGGATCCCAGTGTGGGCTCAGCACAGCACCCACCGTGCTCCCCTCTCCCCTCTTGCTGTGGTGTCTGTAGGTGTTGTTTGTGCCCCCACCTCCCCAGCGTGCCCCCCACCCTGAACAGCTCCCTGTTCCCTGCCTGCAGCTGCACTGGGGGTTGGTGCTGCTGCTGCTGCTGAGTGCCAGGGATGCCACGTGCAGAATTGCCTGTCCCTGGGACACCTGTGCCCGGAATGTGGTGTGTTGTGAGTGCACTGGGAGGTTTGCAGCGTGGGGGTTTGCACCACAGGTGGCTGTGGTGGGTGTTGTGGTGGCCGTGCTGGCTCGGTGTCTGTTGGTATTGCTGCGTTGTGACACCAGTGACAAAAGCCATGGCAAGGGCCAGGTGCTGCTAGAGGGGCTCTGTCTGTGTGTGTGTGTGTGTGTGGTGCTGGGGGTGGGTGCCCACCCTGCTGGCACGGAGCCCCCCAGGAGCTGTGTCTCTCTTTATTTTGGTCAAAGACGTGCAGAAAGGCAGCTGCTGGCTCGTGGGGCTGTGTTAATGTTTTTTCATGTTGTGTTCAGCCTGGCAGGACGAGCCTGGTGGCCACAAGTGGTTGTCACTGGTCACTGAGTCTCTCGTGTTTGTGGGTGACTGTCAAGACCCACGTCTGTCCCACGGTGTCCCCCGAGTGGCGGTATGGGGGGTGTGTTATGTTTTTTTTTTTAATTTAATCCCAAATAAATATTATATTTCTTAAGTGCTGGTTGCTGGGGTGCAGCTGTGGGATGGGCTTGGGTGGGGGGAAGGAGTCTGGGGAGTGGGGTGTGACCGTGGGCACCTGGTCCCCACTGCAGTGGTGGCACTGAGCAGGGATGAGCCAAAGGTCCCTGGCGTGGGAAGCAGCAGGGGCCTGATGCAGGTCTGGGGACATGGGGCAATCAAAGGCAGCACTGCTGATACCTGAGCCTGTCCCACCCTGTGGCACCTGCGGGGTTTTGGCTGCTCTTGGTCACATCAAGAGTGAGATAAGGGAACCTTGTGCCTGGGGGATGGTGCTGTGAAGGGGGCAGGGTCCTGGGGGAGCCTGTGCTCAGGGTTGGGGGGCAGCAGGGCTGCCAGCACCCCACTCACAGCAGCACAGGCAGGGGGCCGCCCACCAGCTGTGCCCCAGGAGNAGCTGGCCATGGCAGGTAAGGGACACACATGGCACACAGGGACGGGGAGGGGGACAGGGATGGGGACATTCCTGTTCTGACCCTGTGCCCTTGCAGATCTCACTGCAGTACAGCCGCTTTGGATCTTGGTACCACACCTGTGGCGGGACCCTCATTGCTCCCCAGTGGGTGCTGACAGCTGCCCACTGCATCAGGTGGGTGCTGGGGTGCTGGGAGGGTTCTGTGCCATGGAGGTGAGATATTTGTGGTGACTGACACCCCCTCTCTCTCTCCCTGGCAGCTCTTCCATGACCTACCGTGTGGTGCTGGGCAAGCAGAACCTGGAAGAGGATGATGAGCCCGGTTCTGTGGCCGTGGATGTCGCGAAGACGATCGTCCACGAGAAATGGAACTCCTTCCTCATCATGTAGGGATGGGATGCATCAGGGGTGAATCGTGGGTGGTGTGCACACAGCCCCCTGTCCCCATGGCCATGGATCCTGTTCCTGTGGCCAGGGACCACATCCTGATGGTTCATGTCCCCCTGCAGCAACGACATTGCCCTGGTCAAGCTGGCAGAGGAGGTGCAGGAGAGTGACACCATCCGTGCCGCCTGCCTGCCGGCCGCCGGCAAAATCCTGCCCAACGACTACCCCTGCTATGTCACCGGCTGGGGACGCATCAGGAGTAAGCACAGGGTTCCCAGAGGGTCCCTGGGGAAGGGGATTCAGGCACAGGGTGTGAGGTATGAGCTTTGTGTGTCCTTGCAGCCAACGGGCCCCTGGCTGATGTCCTGCAGCAGGCTCTGCTGCCCGTGGTGGACTACGAGACCTGCTCCAAGAGGGACTGGTGGGGCAGCACCGTGCTGGAATCCATGGTGTGCGCCGGCGGTGACGGCGTCGTCTCTGGGTGCAACGTGAGTGTGGGCACTGCTGGGTGCTGGGTGTGTGAGTGGTGCAGGACCACGGTGTTGTGGTTTGAAAGGAAATTAGTGAGATGCTCAAAGTCAGAGCTACAATTTAACAGAAAAATTAAAATACATGCAATGGTACAAAAACGCTGACAGAGTCAGGATACAACCTGACACCCTGTTGGTCAGGGTGTTGGTAGCAGTCCAGTGATAGATGTGGCTCTGTTGAAGCAGTTGTCCTCTGAAGGTCCAGTGGTGAAGCTGTCTTGTGGTGTTTCAGGTTCTAGATTATATTCAGATGGGGATGCTTGGTTCTCCCCCCTGGGCGGGGCATCTCACAATGGGAATGGTGCAGTCCATCAGTGGAGCTTAATGAGAATGGTGTAATCCATCAGTGGAGCTTAATAAGAATGGTGCAATCCATCAGTGGAGCTTAATGAGAATGGTGTAATCCATCAGTGGAGCTTAATGGCCCATTAACAGAGAGGACTCGTGAAATCCTCCCTGCTAATGGCCCATCAACAGAAAAGGTTCCCAGGCACTTCACTTGGCCCTGCTCCACCAGCTGGCCCATCAGAAGTCCCACCCTAGGGTCTTCAAGGATGGCCAGGAGCACTGCCCCACCTGGGCCCCACCAGCCCATGAAGATGGTGATAGAACACACACTATTGTAACCTAAGACACACGGGCACTGGGAGGAGGGGGGATGGATGGCCAGGAGGGATGAGGGGAGTGTTGGTGGCGTGCCCAGGAGCAGTGGCACAGAGCATCTCTCCACGCAGGGTGACTCTGGTGGCCCCCTGAACTGCCAGCGTGACGATGGCATCTGGGAGGTGGACGGCATCGTCAGCTTCGGCTCCGCCCTGGGCTGCAACCTGGCCAAGAAGCCAACAGTCTTCACCCGGGTGTCTGCCTTCATTGACTGGATCAACGAGGTGGGTGTCCCTTCCTCTGTCCCCACACAGGGGCTGTTCTTGCCCCACTGAGGGTCTTACCATGACCCCCCTGTTTGTCATTGGCAGAAAATGAGCGAGAACTGAGGACGCGGCATGTGGAGATACCGCTGTTGACCAAGATAAAAGCAAAAGTGTTGAGCTGGTCTCGCTGGTTCTTTTGGGGGGATGTGGTGGAGCTGGGGACACATCCAGGGCTGGGTCTGGTGATGCTGAGGTGCTGCTTATGTGTCCTTGTTGTGCAGTGGGGCTGGGCAGGGCACTGGGGAGGCTGTCGGGCACATCCTGCAAGGATCTTCTGGTCCTCTCTCATACCATGGCTGAAGCCAAGGGGCTCGAGGTTTGGCAGGTGGTTTGATGGGAGGGGGGCTGGGGATCTGTCCATGTTGTTCAGGGAAGCTCCAGGGAACCCAGCTGGCCCTTGGGAATGATCTAGAACACTTGGTAGCTTCCAGGGTGCTTTAGGGGACCTCACTGGCACTGCCTAGATGAGGGCAGCTGACTTTCAGTGGGCATCTTGAGGGAACTGAGTTGGCCTTGGGGGGCTTGAGAGAGTCTGACTGGTTTGGGAGAGGGTGCCTGCAGGAGTTCTGTTGGAGACAGAGCCTTGGGAGCTGTGTGGCACTGCCAGCTCCATCTGCAGGACCTGTGACATGGCCCAGGAGCAGAGCATCTTACCATGGATCTCCTTCCGTGGGGGCTGGAGGAACAAGGTTGGTGGTGGGTGGCTGACAGGACCCCCAGCTGGGGGGTTCCCAGGAGGAGCCAGGGCTGCCTGGGGGGAGACAGGGACATTTTTCAAGAGAAAGGCAGAGTGTTGGTGGGACCAGGTGAGAAGGGACTGTCCAGTGGGTGGGGGTGGGTTCTGCACCATGAGCCCCCGAGCAGAGCCATCCATCACAGCATCATCCATCCCATGGTGGCTGCTGGAGCCCAGCCAGGATCCTCACAGAGTGAGGAGGAGGAGGAGAGCAAGCGGGGATGGACAGCAGCACCTCCAGCTCAGCAGGGGACATGATGGACAGTGCCTGGTTTAGGAGCCATGGTGCCACTGGGCCACTGAGTGCCACTGTCACCAGCCCAGAGAGCAACACCGGGCACCTGCACCAGGACTTGGGAGCACCAGCGTGAACCCTGGCACTGTGTGAGCCACCTGGGGACTCTCCAGGGACCTTCTGGCACTTTGTCAGCCTGACCAAAGGTTTAGCAGGTGAGGAGGGATGCAGGGTGGGTTTGGATGGACAGGAAATGTCCTATGGCAGAGGAACTGTAGGGATCACCCCAAAGGCAATGAAAGGCCTGCCAGTCAGATGATGTGTGCAGGTGGCTGCTCTGCACAGCAGGCTGGGGCCAGGTGCTTGGGACACTGGCATGGGAGTGGCAGCAGGATCTGCTGCCTTGAATGGAGAGCTCCAGGCTGTCCATGGGAAGCTGGGCAATGTGGGGTGCCCCTGTGCCCTCTGCAGGTGCCACAGGGATGGTTGTTGGGGCTGGGAGTGCAGGACCCTGGTGTCACAGCCTGTTGAGTGTTGTGTGCTTTGTGTCCCATCCTCAGAGAGGGTTTGATGGACACAGGAGCCCTGGGCAAGGCCCCAGAGTGCCACAAGCCTCTGTGCTGGGGCATCAGCCCTGCCCCACCCAGCCAGGCATGGGCACCCCCCCAACAGTGTGTGTCACCCCAACAGTGTGTGTCACCCCAACAGTGTGTGTCACCCCAACAGTGTCACCCCAACAGTGTGTGTCACCCCAATAACCAGTGTCCCCTTGCCCAGGAGGTGGTGGTGAATTGTGGTCCCTTGGGGTGAAGAACTTTTTTCTAACATCCTGCCCTTCCTTGGACACAGCTCCAGCCGTTCCTCGGGTCCTGTCCCTGTCACAGAGAGCAGAGATTGGAGCTGCCCCCTCGGGAGGAGCTGCAGCCTCCAGGGAGGTCTGACCTCAGCCTCCTCCAGCTGAACAAACCGAGTGACTTCAGCCTCAACTGCTTTTAGTCTTTAAGGCTGCAGAGAGTTTAATGAGTATTTTGTTGTATTTCCATGCTGATTGCCAGTTATTGTTGTATTCTGTTCATACAATTTGTAACTGACACATTAAAACTACAAGTTAACCTAAAGAAGTGTAAGCTTTGTTTTTGTTAAACATGTAACTCCTTAAATACACTTTATAAGATGTGTCCATTGTAAAGTACTTAACAATATGGGAGAACAAGGGGAAGTTTAAAAGCATACAGCCAAACTTTGTGAAGTTCAGAACTTTCACTTCACTGTCGAAATAGAAGTACTCACACAATCACTTATGTAAAAATTACATCTCAAAAGTGATTTTTACCCACTCCTAATGAGAGCTGGGGCACCCAGGGGGATATGAACAAACTCCCCTGACACTGAGCAGCAGCCCAATGCTGGTGGCACAGAGCCACAGGGCAGCAGGGCCCTGGCACATGGTGCCAGTCCCCATCCCAGGCTCTCCTCAGGAACATCCAGCACTGAAACACAAGGAGGAGGGAGATGAGCAGGGGGGCCCATGGAGTAACCCCAAAAGGGCATTCTCCCACCTCTCCCTGAGCCCCCACTGTCTGCCAGCTCCACCCCACACTCCACACTCCTCCCAACACCAGCCCTGTGCCACTGCAGTGCTCCTGCTCTGTGCTCTCCTCCACCAGGGATGTCCCAGGAAGGGACAAGGCACTGCAGTCCCTGTCGTGGAAGGAGGAAAAGGACAAGACTGAGCCATCTGTGCCCAAAGTCAAGCACCAGCTCCCTGCATCCCCACCCCAGCCAGGGTGCCCATGGGACACCCCAGACCCAAAGCTTCCTTAGTGAGAGAATCAGGGAAATAAACAAGGGCAAGAGTGCAGGGTCACCTTTCCCAAAGGAAAACAGGTCCAGGGGAGATGGGATCAGCCCCAGGATCACCTGAACACCCAGGTGCTCTGTGCAAAACTGGCCAACACAGGACAGGGCAACCCAGAATCTCACATTGAGTGGGGTGATGGGGGGATGGGGAAGGGGCCACATGTGCCAGAGAGCTCTTGGAAAACCCTGGGAAGAGGCAAGGCCATTCCAGCCACATCCTGGGTCCTGCTGGACTCCCCTGGGTGGCCCTGGCTCCCTCTGGCAGAAGTAGCTGCACATGTCCAGGTGCTCTTCTCCAGCCACAAATGGGCATTGACCCCTCACTGCCCGGGGGCACCTACACCAGCCAAAGATACAAAAAAAATCCCTAAAATAAACCTTTGCAGCTTCAAACCATAAACACAACAATCTAAAACGACAACGTAAGGCAAAGCAAAAGCCCCCCAAACCCTTAGACATGCATTTTGCAGTCATACATTGCACAGCCACACACGCCCCCAGGCTTTGCCAGGTACAGAAGGTACCACCAGCAATCAAGATGGTGCCACAGCCAAGGCAGCAGCCAGGAACATGCACTCAGACACGCCAAGGACGGGTGCACAAGGTGAACAAACACTGATAGGGACTTAGAGAAACGCAGTGATGAGAATTTCAGGAAAGGGAGCACCTTATCCCTGGGGCAGTGAGGGGCAGGGAGTGTCCTGGGGGAGCCTGTGCTCAGGGTTGGGGGGCAGCAGGGCTGCTCAGCACCCCACTCACAGCAGCACAGGCAGGGGGCTGCCCACCAGCTGTGCCCCAGGAGGGACCCTGCCCATTCCCTGAGAAGGGCCAGGTGTCCCCACCATGTCCCAGCACACGACTGGCAGATGTGGCCGTTCCCAGGCAGGACGGCGAGTGTGATAAGATGGGGCTGAGGGGCTGAGGAGCCCCTGTGCCCACAGCGTGGGACAGTCCCCACATGGCAGCACCAGGCAGGGCCACTCCAAGGTCCCCAGCAGTCTGGACACTATAAGAAGGGTGAGCAGCCCCAGTGCAGCACCTTTGATCAGCACAACCATGCTGGGAGCCGTCTGTCTCGTCGTGCTGCTGGGCTACGGTGAGTGCAGGGCATGGGGAGGGCTCGGGGCAGGGGGGACAACACCGTGGGGCCTGTCATGGCCCTGGGCACGGGCACAGGCAGCCTCTGATGTCCCTTTGCCACGTGTCACACAGCCTATGGATGCGGCCAGCCGGCCGTGCCACCACAGCTGGGCTCCCGCGTGGTGGGCGGTGAAGATGCCGTAGCCCACAGCTGGCCATGGCAGGTAAGGGGGCACAGGGACAGGGAGGGGGACAGGGAGGGGGACAGGGAGGGGGACATTCCTGTTCTGACCCTGTGCCTGTGCCCTCGCAGATCTCACTGCAGTACAGCCGCTCTGGTTCCTGGTACCACACCTGCGGCGGGACCCTCATTGCTCCCCAGTGGGTGCTGACAGCTGCCCACTGCATCAGGTAGGTGCTGGAGTGCTGGGGGAGTCTGTACCAGCAGGGTGAGATATTTGTGGTGACTGACATCCCCTCTCTCTCCCCTGGCAGCAATTCCATGACCTACCGTGTGGTGCTGGGCAAGCAGGACCTGCTGACAGATGACGAGGAAGGCTCTGTGGCTGTGGCCGTGGAGAAGACGATCGTCCATGAGAAATGGAACTCCTTCCTTGTCCTGTAGGGATGGGACATGTCTGGGAGTGGGTGGGTGGCAACAAAGCTGGGCACCACATCCTCACGGCTCCTGTCTCCCTGCAGCAACGACATTGCCCTGGTCAAGCTGGCAGAGGAGGTGCAGGAGAGTGACACCATCCGTGCCGCCTGCCTGCCGGCCGCCGGCAAAATCCTGCCCAACGACTACCCCTGCTATGTCACCGGCTGGGGACGCATCAGGAGTAAGCACAGGGTTCCCAGAGGGTCCCTGGGGAGGGGGGTGTGCGTGCAAGGTGTGAGGTGTGACTGTCCTTGCAGCCAACGGGCCCCTGGCTGATGTCCTGCAGCAGGCTCTGCTGCCCGTGGTGGACTACGAGACCTGCTCCAAGTGGGACTGGTGGGGCAGCATGGTGCGCACCACCATGGTGTGCGCCGGCGGTGACGGCGTCGTCTCCGGGTGCAACGTGAGTGTGGGCACTGCTGGGTGGCACCTGCCCCCAGCCCAGCGTGGGCTTGGCAGTGGTACTGGAGGGGAGCAGAGCCACAGGTCCCATGGGAAGCTTAGGAGGGGAGGNTGCTGCCCGTGGTGGACTACGAGACCTGCTCCAAGTGGGACTGGTGGGGCAGCATGGTGCGCACCACCATGGTGTGCGCCGGCGGTGACGGCGTCGTCTCCGGGTGCAACGTGAGTGTGGGCACTGCTGGGTGGCACCTGCCCCCAGCCCAGCATGGGCTTGGCAGTGGTACTGGAGGGGAGCAGAGCCACAGGTCCCATGGGAAGCTTAGGAGGGGAGGGAGCTGTGGTGGCAGGTGCTGTGTGGCATACGGGTGTGTTGATGGGGTGGTCAGGGGTGCTCAGGACCAATGGTTCACACTGTACCTCCACACAGGGCGATTCTGGTGGCCCCCTGAACTGCCAGCGTGACGATGGCATCTGGGAGGTGGAGGGCATCGTCAGCTTTGGCTCTGGCCTGAGCTGCAACATGGTCAAGAAACCAACAGTCTTCACCCGCGTGTCCGCCTACATCGACTGGCTCAACGAGGTGGGTGTCCCTTCCTCTGTCCCCACGCAGGGAGGTGGCCATGCTGCCCCTGCCCTGCCAGGGGTCTCACCATGAGCCTCCCCCTGTCTTGTCTTTTGGCAGAAAATGAGTGAGAACTGAGCACACAGCATGGAGCACAAGTACTGAGTGTGATAAAGGCAATAGTGCTGAGCTGGTCTCGTGTGGTTCTTTTGCGGGGGATGCAGAACCAGGGGATTGTGTCTTGTGGTCCTGGGCTTCTGCCTGTGTGCTGGGGGGAGCTCCCACATCGTGCAGTGAGGCTGGGCAGGGTCCTGGGGAGCCTGAGGTGGGCAGAAATCCCACAAGGTACTCCCAGCTGGGAGTAGAGCCATTGCCAAGCCAAAGGGTTTGAGGCTTGGCTGGTGGTTTGATGGGACAGTGGCTGGAATCTGGCCTGGTGGTCCTGCTGGGCTCTAGGGAACTTGGGGGGGGGCTATAGGGCCTCTGGTTGGCCCAAGGAGGTTTCAGGTGTCTTGGCTGGCCCTGGGATGTCTCAGGACATCTTGGTACTGGGCTACTTGATGGCAGCAGATTTATGGTGGGGGTCTTGAGGGAACTGGTTGGTCCTGGGGGGTCATCCTGCAGCCTCACCACATTCCCTCCACCACCTGTGCTGCCAGAGTGCTCCCACTCTGCTCTCACCTCTGCCAGGGATGCCCTGCGGAAGAAGCAGCTCCTGCAGTCCATGTCATGGAAAGGAGAGGGACAAAGCTGAGCCATCTCTGCCCTTGTTGCTGAAATGGCAACAAGGAGATGGAACAGACAAGGGAACACAGCTAAAGATTTGCTCTTTAATTGCATTTATTAGAAACATTGACTGCAAAACTCATCCCACTTCACTTGAACACCAAACCTTGATCCCATGAATCAGTTACCCGGGCAGCACAGGACACAAATATCACAATCAGCAAAGAAAAACACTCTGAGGCCAAGGGTGGCCATGTCAGGATCAGCCAGCAGTGCTCTCCTCTGGCTCTGCTCTCCAGAAAAGGGACTTCCTGCTCCATCCACAACACTTCCCATTAGCACAGCACCAACCTCCATCTCATCTCCACTCCACGGCAAAAACAGCGCTCGCAGATCACATTTCTCCAGATAAACATCTGGACACACAGATCAAATCCACGGGGAGCACTGATACCAAGTTGTGGTGGGCACAGATTTCACTCAGGCACAGGAAGAACCTCCAGTGCTTGGCACAGGGCTCGGAGCCCATGTGTCAGTCACACATGAAGAAGAATTTTTTACGGAGGAAATTGAAACATCCTGGGATCTGCTTGTACCTCCCCTTGGCAGAGACAGCATGTGCCACCTGAGAACAGGAGAGAGGTTGAGGAATGGGAAGCTCTCCCCATCCCTTGAAATCAATGAAGTCATGACAAGGTGGCCAAAGAAGCACCACAATGACAGGAAAACAACAATAAGGTGATTCTGTAAGTCCTCACTCCCTCCACATTGGACTTTTCTCCTACCAATGGAAAACAGAAAAAGTGTCTGGGGCACCTACACTTGTACCCAATTTTGGCAATAGAGTCAACAAGGCACACAAAGGAAGATGTTGATCAGCCAGACTCATTCCACATCATTGTGCTACTCCATCCCCAGGACAAGCTTCCAGCAGCCCTCACATCCCATCAGCTTGGATAGGACAAGCTGTGACATTTTTTAGCAATTTCCTCAGAAGGATTAAAGCCTGTATTGCCAGGATTACTCCTCACTGGAGAAACCTCCAGTGATTTTTGGCAGATTGAGGCGCGACACTTCCTTTGTAATTAAACCTTCCAGCAGGACCTCCAATTTGTCCATCCCTAAACTCACACTCAGTATGCTCACTCCTTTTTTGAGTGCAGGCCTCCATACCCCAGCTGATCACACCCCTGACTATTTCCTTCATCCACAAAAAGCAGAAAAAAAAAGACATTTACCCTCACTAACATGTCCAGCAGGTCTTCTGAATGGGCATATTGCTCCAGCACACTGTCCAGTGTTTCCACATACCACGAGCCACTTGACTTCTCCCTCCAGGAGACAAAACCTTCAGAGAAAGAAGGAGAATGTTATGCCAAAACCCATCTGCTGCTCTCATCCCAATGCATTCCCACTGCTTCAACAGAGCCAGCTTGTCCCAAACTGCCTCTGACTTTGGCCAGGACTGTTTTGCTAATTCCCCCATGCCCAGCAAAGGATTTGCACAGGCTGTTTCACCTGGAAAGGTTGAGTAGGAAACCAAGATGTCACTGGGTGTGGGCAAACAGGCAATGGCATCGGGCTCATCCACGTCACCCGACGGAACCCGAAACGGGGTCGCGTCCGATTCCAAAGAACCCCCAGGAGCTTCCTCTTCAGGTGAATCACAATCCACTACAAAGCCTTGATCTTTTTGTTCTGAAAAAAGCAGCAACAAGACAGCTCCTGATGTCCATCCCACCCAAGTGATTCATGGCTGTACGTCCAACATTAAGAAAAGATGGGGATAGAAACAAAATAAGAACAAAATAAGGCTTTTTGGCCATTTGGCTGCACTGGTTGAGTCAAAGTCGTTGATGGTTTATACAAAATTCCTCACTGTGTGTGAAGAGCTGGAGCAGCCTCTCAGCACATGGTAAGAGAAGAGGCAGCTGGAGTGAGAAGACAGGAGAGAGGGGCAGATGACAAACAGAAAGGGAGCCAAAGCCACCGCCTGACCACATCTCCCCAGCCCAATGCCACCGGAGCCAACACAAACATTCACCTCCACCACAGGCCTGGATGAAGAACAGTTTGGGTTTTCCTCTCAAACTTGGGCAATTGGACCCATTGAAATAGTTCACAATCTTTTCTATGGGAATGGGTTTTCCATCTGTTCCGTAAACGCCTCCAGGAAACTGAATATGGCTCGTCTGCAAGAGGAAAATGCAGGAGCTGGTGACACGGAAGGCGAGGTCAGTTCTGAGGGAGCCCAATTCCCATCAGGTGCTTCATGGCCTAAAGGCACCAAAACAACTCCTGGTTTTTGTGGGAATCTCTGTGGCCAAGTCAGGACGAGGGGAAACCCAGGAGTCATTTGAAATGCACTAAAACCCAGCAATCCAACTTGTATTATCCAACTCATATCCCACTTCCTCCAGCAAAGGAGCTCCTCATCCTCTGGTGTAACAGGAATATACCACACACCATTTTCCTAAGAATGCCTGTCCTCATCCTTCAAGAACTGACTTGGAATAAATAGGCTTTATTTCTAGTAGCATCTCCCTGTCAGAGCTGGAGAACAGGAAGGACTGAATGACACCAGCGTGAGGCTGAGTGGGACCTCCCTTCAGTTCCAAATTATTAGAACCTAATTATTATTATAGAATTATTATTCCTAAACTTCCAAGATGGGAAACACTTGTCCACTGGCACCACTGGGTCAGACTCCACTAGAGAAGCTCCTTTGTTCTTTAACCCAGAGTAAGGGTGTAACTCTTTGAAAGGTATGGCAGAACAAGGTTTTGACAGAGCACTTCCCTCTCATCCTGTGTGAGACCACAGGACAGGGAATCAACCCCTTCCCACATCTAAGGAACAAAGGGAGAGATGGGACAAACCCACCTGACAGCCATGGGAAAGGATGACCACAATGCAGCAGTCCATAGCACTGTGGTCCTGCCGTGACAGCTTCAGCAGCTCCAAAACCATTTCCTGCGTGGAAAACATCACAATGAGAGTTTTTTGAACCATATTTCAGTCACAGGTTACTGCCAGGCCCTGCTCTAATTGCACTGCCATGTGGAACGATCCAGCCAATCAAGGTAACATGAGCCCCAAGTACAGGTGGCAAAAGCCATTGGCAGAGAGTATTTCTGTGTCTCTGCCCTTATTTAATCACAGAGATTTCTCACCTCTCTGCACTCTTTACAACACAGCACCACAAACCAAAGCACATTTCTACGTGATTTATCTGCTGAAAACCACTGCTTCTGACTGGGAGCTGGTGGGTGAGCAGAGAACCATGATCAAGTTCTGCCCACGCTTCCAGTAACAGCCAAGGATGGCACAGACAGACATGACAAGCTATCCCAAAAACACAGCTTCACCCTACAAATCACAACCAGGATTCAACATTCAACAGGCAGAGGGGTGAAAATGTGCAAGGTCCCCTCTACTACAATTGCAGCACAACAACAAAATACGAGGATGCAAGTGGTTCACTGTTTCTTTGTGGGGGGGTTTACCATGCACTGCCAATGTCAGAAACATCCCCTAAAGCATTCCTATCCTTTCCAGGGGCTCACCTCTCATCCCTCATGCCAGCAGGACACAACCAGCCTCACCTGAGCTTTCAGATCCCGCCGGGTCAGGACGGTGAAGTGCAAGGCCTTGAAGCGCCTCTCCAGCTTCTGGCAGTCGATGTCGGAGCCGTCCCGGGTGGACAGACCCGAGTCTCCTGAGAAATTGACGTTATTGAGGATGAGGCAGCGTCCGCAGGGATCCGCTTTCATCTCATAACCCTGGCAGGGACACGTCACAATTAAACTCCCTCTTATTCCAAGTGTTTGCTGGCTAATCCAGCAGGATATAATGCCAGTGAGGAATGGGACTCCTTAAAGTGCCTCGTTTCGCAGCTTTTTCACTTCTCTGGACCTAGGGATGGGTAGGAGCATCCATTCTCCACACATATCTTCTCATCAGCAGCCAGGAACACAAAACAACCCACTAAACTGGGGAAAATCTTTGTGGAAAACTGGCTGCTGCTTTATCTGTAGCATCTCTGACAGCAAGTTGAAATTTCTTGGAAATTTTTTTAGTCATCATCATCAAACCACACCATAAGGTGTGAAGAATTTGAGTTATTGCTGTGGCAATCTTAAGGAGGATCTGGCTAATGATTGACCCACTCTGAGACCATCAGCCCTGCTAAAGCCTTGGAGCAATTGCTCAGGTAAGACAAAGTGAGAACCAGCTCTTCCAGAAATATTTTCTGGAGTCACCCATGAGGCACGGAGCTTTTGCCCAGTAGGGAACACTTTCAGCCTACTCCAATACTAACCAGGTCACGTCTCCTCTTGTCAACAGCTGAACCTACAACACACAACAGACACAGGATTCAGCTCACCACACTCCACAATGAGACTGCCCTCCTAGAGTTCATGTCTATCCCAACACATACGAATTTCCTCTTCCCACCACACTGGAAATGAGCCTTTGGCATGCTGTGTCTTTAGGAGAGCCTGGAATGTGGCTTACCCTGGGCTGGAACACGAGGTATTTGAGGTCTTTCACTCTCAGCTTGGACTGGGATAGACAAACGTTCGTGAGGGGTCACATCTGTAATGATATGGGACAAAAACACTGAGGATGAGCCCCAGCTCAAAAGCTTCCACTGCTGGAAAGCAGGACAGGCTGCTCCAAGAAGCTGTGCAGGCCCCATCCTTGGAAGTGTCCAAGGCCAGGTTGGACAGGGCTTGGAGCAGCCTGGGACAGTGGAAGGCGTCCCTACCCATGGCAGGGGTTGGAATGAGATGAACATTAAGGTCCCTTCCAACCCAAACCATTCTGGGATTGCATGACTCTCCCAACAGTCACCTCTACCAGGATAATAAAAATCATGACTTCTCAGACTCCTGCCCACAGCAAGAGGGATCCCAGCTGCCACCCCCCATGCCAAAACCACACCACACCCTCAACACTGACTTTTACGCTGTTTTTCTTGCGGCAGCTCCAGCTCCACGGGCCGCAGGTCCAGCAGCTGTGGTGGCACCGGCCGGGATTCGCACTCCTGGGCCAGCATCTCGGCGAGGTCGCCCTGCCCGGTGTCCCGCAGGATGGAGAGGAAGGCAGGGAAAGCCTGCTTGCCCCGAGTCTCCAGGTCAATGATCAGCTTCCGAGCTTGCTCTCCTCGGCTGCCAGCGCTCTGCAGAGGAGAAAAACATGGGGGCCACCCCCTCAGGCCTGTCACAAGGGACACAGGACCCTCTCTTGGTCCTGTCACCTGGGTTCAGAGGATGCAGGAGCTACCCTGCCATGCCCGTCCCCGGCTCTCAGGGAANGATGCAGGAGCTCCCCTGCCATGCCCGTCCCCGGCTCTCAGGGAACACTGACTGTCCCCGGGTCCCGCTCCCTGGCGCACCTGCAGCTCCTCCAGCATGGGCCGGGTGAAGAGCCCGCGCTGCTCCAGCGGCTCCCACAGCGGCTCCACCCGCAGCGCCGCCACCAGCCGGGTCCGCCCGCGCCGCAGCGCCCGGCGGTGCTGCTCCTCCATGGCCCCGGAGCCCGGCACTCAATGCCCNCCGCCGCTCAGCCCCGGACCCGCCGCCGGTCCCTTCCCGGAGCCGCCGCTCAGCCCCGGAGCCGCCGCTCAGCCCCGGACCCGCCGCCGGTCCCTTCCCGGAGCCGCCGCTCTGCCCCGGAACCGCCGCTCGCTGCCCGGAAGCGCCACCGCCTCCGAGTGCCAGAATCACACACAGAGTCAGGCTGGCAGAGCCCTCGTGTGGTCCACAAGGGTCGTGGTCTCCAGAAGGGGAGAATCTAAGTAAAACTTGTATGTTGAGAAAATAACTGTTTAATGATTGAAAACAAAGCAAAATACAGTAGTAATGGTAAATTGTAACAACAATAATAACAATGATAAAGGGGAAAAGAAGTGATGCACAATGCAGTTGCTCACCACTCACTGAGTGATGTCAGAGCTCCTTCCTGAACCCAGATCAGCTCCTTTGTAACTCTCCCCAGTTTATATACTGGGCACTCTGGTGTGGCACACCCCTTTGGCCAGTTTGGGTCACCTGTCCCACCTGTGCTCCCTCCCAGTTTCCTTTGTGAACCTCCTCACTGTCAGAGCACGAGACAAGAAAAAAACCCTTGACTTTGGATAAACAGGACTCAGCAAAAAACCAAAACAGAATCACAGAACACGCTGAGCTGGAAAGGACNCCTTCCTGAACCCAGATCAGCTCCTTTGTAACTCTCCCCAGTTTATATACTGGGCACTCTGGTGTGGCACACCCCTTTGGCCAGTTTGGGTCACCTGTCCCACCTGTGCTCCCTCCCAGTTTCCTTTGTGAACTCCTCACTGTCAGAGCACGAGACAAGAAAAAAAAACCTTGACTTTGGATAAACAGGACTCAGCAAAAAACCAAAACAGAATCACAGAACACGCTGAGCTGGAAAGGACCCACATGCACCATCGAGTCCAAGTCCTGGTNGGCCCGTCCGCTCCCTCCGCCCGCGGGCCCCGCCGGACCATGGAGCCGGGACGGGCCGGGTGGCTGCTGCTCCTCCTGCTGCTGCTGCCGGCCTTGGGAGCGGCCGCGCCGGGAGAATTCGACCCGTACCGCGTGCTGGGGGTCGGCCGGAGCTCCAGCCAGGCCGACATCAAGAAGGCCTACAAGCGGCTCGCCCGGGAATGGTACGTGCTGCCCTTGCATCCCTTCTCCGGCCGGCTCCGGGAGGGGANATATCCAACCTAAACCTCCCTGACACAACTTCAGGCCATCCCCTCGGGTCCTGTCATGGTCACCAGAACAGAGATCAGAGTCTGTCTCTCCTCTTCCCCTCACCAGGAAGTTGTAACTGGGATGAGCCTCCCCTCAGTCTCCTCCAGGCTGAACAGACCAAGTGCCCTCAGCTTCTCCTCTTCCCCTCAAGGCCCTTCACCTCTGGACTTTTTCTAACACCTTAATACCTTCCTTATATTGCGGCGCCCACACCTGCCCTCACTATCCCAGGCGAGGCCGCCCCACCGCAGTGCAGAGCGGCACAACCCCCTCGCTGTACCCCCAAGCACACGGCTGGCGCTCGGGGCTGCCACCATCCCTATTCCGAACCCACCCCACTGTTGGCACTGCCACAGCTCCTGAGGGGACACCGCCTCTCCCTCAGGGCCCTCACCTGCCGGCTTCCCGCCGCGCTTTCCCGGAAGCGCTCGGTCTCCATGGGGACGGCGGGCGGGCGCGCCGGAAGCGGCGGCGCTGGCTGCGTGAGGGCGGCCCGTCCGCTCCCTCCGCCCGCGGGCCCCGCCGGACCATGGAGCCGGGACGGGCCGGGTGGCTGCTGCTCCTCCTGCTGCTGCTGCCGGCCTTGGGAGCGGCCGCGCCGGGAGAATTCGACCCGAACCGCGTGCTGGGGGTCGGCCGGAGCTCCAGCCAGGCCGACCACAAAAAGGCCAACAAGCGG
>VZTZ01010929.1:155916-181276 GCA_013400955.1 Drymodes brunneopygia | reverse complement strand
TGCATCCCTTCTCCGGCCGGCTCCGGGAGGGGATGCCGGTGTCGGTTCGGTCACAGTGGCAGTCCCTGTGGTGGCATGGGTCGCCTCGCCGGGCTGTGCGCCTCGCAGGCCGGGACTCAGCCTGGCACACGTAGATGCTTCCACACCAGCGATCCGTGCTGTGAAACCCTCGGGAGTTTGGCTGCGGGACAAGAAGTTCGCTCAGAGTCTGCTTACGAGGGGAAAATGTTCTCCCAGAATCAGGCTAGAGGGGGAAAAGTTCTCCCAGAGTCTGTCCAGGGTGGGAAGATTCTCCCGGAGTGTGGCTACGGGGGAGAAAGTTCTCCTGGAATCTGGCTACGGAGGGCAAAGTTCTGCTGGAGGTGGGAAAACTCTCCCAGAGTCTGGCTACTGGAAAGAAGTTCTTCCAGAGTCTGGTTAGAAAGGGGAAAAGTTCTCCCAGAATCAGGCTGTGGAGGGAGAGTTCTTCCAGAGTCTGGCTGTGGGGGGAAAAGTCCTCCTGGAGTCTGACTACAAGGGGGAAAAGTTCTCGTAGAGTCAAGTGATGGGAGGAAAAGTTCTCTTGGAGTTTGGCTGTGGGGGGAAAAGCTTCTCCATGGGAACTTCTAATACATGAAGGTTGAATTCCCAGCTTGATACCTCGATGTCCAGGGGCAGTTCAGTCCCTGTGCTGTGGAAGGGAGATGTGTTGGATGCACAAACGTCATGCCCCTCATACAGGTGGTGTGTGTTGAGGGGCAGGCTGAAGGCATAGAAACAAAATTAATAAAATAGGCTCACCTGCAGCTTTTAGAACCCGTGTTGTTGTGTGTGAAACATCCCCAAGGCCATGGCAGGAGGTGATTCAAGGAAGAAGCTGGTAGTTATGAAGGACAGCAGCCAAGGGAGGCATTGCTAGGAAGGAGACAGGCTCTGTGTCCTGGGTTCAGGCTGTTGGGGAGGGAGGCCCACAGGCACATGGCACATGTCCCAGTGCTGCATTTTGGGGTGGGATTTTGGGCAGGGACAGCATGTGCTGGTTATAAATCTGATCTCAGCCTCAGGGGTGTCACTGCACACCCTCCTCACCTCCAAACAGAGGCTGACAGCTCTGCGTGCCCCCCACTGACCCCTTTTCCTCTGGTTCTGCCCCATAGGCACCCTGACAAAAACAAGGACCCGGGAGCAGAGGACAAATTCATCCAGATTAGCAAGGCCTACGAGGTAACACGTGCTTCCTGTAAACTCACATTAAGTGACCTTATTTTTCCATACATGGCTTTGTGCTTTTCCTGTGTATTTCTATGCAGGAAAGGTTCTTGATCCCGTAGAGGTGGACATTACCCACCCAAAAAGTTTGCTCAGCTTTGTTGACAGAGCCACTGGAGTCACCAGCATGGTTTCTGCTGCAAATACCTTGCTACAGGTCTGCCCTGTTCTGCCTAAAAAGCCTCAAAGGAGGAAGGAGTGGGTATTCCCCAAGCCCTGCCCAGCTGGGCAGCGTCTTGACTGTGTCACATTTACATAAAAACATTTTGGGGTGACGTCAGCAACGTTATTCATCACAGGGCTTTGGTCACCTCAAATTATTCTTAGCAGTAGTTATTTGCACATTCTGGAGATCGGTTGCCCCAGTTTGTGGCAGCCAAGCCCATGGAAATCAAAATAAATCCTTGTTTCCCTGCTAAAACATGCAGTTTCTCTGCAAGGCTTCTGGCTGCTCAGTGAAACTTTTGGCACTTTCTGAACCCTCCAGATTCAAAGAGACACCAGCAAAAGCCACTCCAGAAAGGAGTGTTTCTGCTCAGAACACAGGATGTTCAGACCCAAGGAGCTGTTGGTGACAGAAGTGGGTATAGCAGTCTGGATTTAGGGGCTCCTTTTCTTTGGGCAAAGAGGGGTTTTTACCCCTCTTTACCACAGTGAGCCTAGAAGGATGTGATGCTTCCTTTTTCCAAAATATTTATTTGGAACTTGCAGCACGTTCCTTATGTTATTTACTGAGGAATTACAGCCATGCCAGCTCCCCCTTATGGTTTCAGACAATCATTTTTCCCTCATTTGCTTCCCAGATTCTCTCCAACG
Source organism: Drymodes brunneopygia (assembly GCA_013400955.1). Lineage (NCBI taxonomy): Eukaryota > Metazoa > Chordata > Aves > Passeriformes > Petroicidae > Drymodes > Drymodes brunneopygia. The sequence continues at coordinate 179,212 of VZTZ01010929.1, read as the reverse complement.
AGGAAAAGAGGGCAAACTTTGATCGCTATGGAGATGCTGGGGAAAGCCAGGGCTTCTCTCAGCAGCAGCATCGCCAGTTCCACCGCTTCCACGACGGTTTCTATTTTGATGAGTCCTTCTTCCATTTCCCTTTCAACTCGGAGAGGCGCGACACCTCCGACGAGAAGTATTTGCTCCACTTTTCCCACTACGTCAATGAAATCGTGCCGGATAGTTTCAAGAAACCTTACCTCATTAAAATCACCTCAGACTGGTGCTTCAGCTGCATCCACATCGAGCCCGTGTGGAAGGAAGTTGCTCAGGAATTGGAGGCGCTGGGTAAGGATGAGGTTGGTGAGGTTGGGTGTGTGTCCCTCGCCCGGTGAGGCTGCCAGCGGTTTGCCTTCAGGTTTGCGTGACCCAGTTTAGCCTGTAGATTTCCTCAGGGGTTTATCCTAATGCTTTCCCAAACATTCCTAACTCCAAAGCAGGGTGCTGGACAAAGGAGCAGATTTCCACTGGGTTGCTGGGGATCCTTCAGGTGAAGCTGGTGCTCTCCTTTTCCAGGAGCAGGGATCGGCGTCGTTCACGCAGGGTACGAACGGCGCCTCGCCCATCATCTGGGTGCCCACAGCACTCCCACCCTGCTGGGGCTCATTAATGGCAAAATAACCTTCTTCCACAACGCTGTCGTTCGGGAAAACCTCCGTCAGTTCGTGGAGAACCTTCTGCCAGGGAATCTTGTTGAAAAGGTAGGTCCCAGCAGGAGTGGCAGATGCTGCTGCTCCTCTCTGCCTGGAGATCCCTCTCTCCTTGGCTGTTTCGGTGGTTAATCTGTTTAATTCAGGCTCCAAGCTGAGCTGTGTCACGAAGCTCCAAACCCTGGAGCTGTCAGAAGCATTCCAACCCCGCAGCTCCGTAATGCTTCTCCTTGGAAAGAGCTGATCCTGCTACATGTTCACACCAGTGATTCCAGTGCTGGCTGCCCCCAGCTGTGACACCCCACTGCTGCCAGGGCTCTGCCCAAGCTGTTCCTAGGACAGGAACCTGCTGGGTTTCACTTCCCTCTTCCTTTCTCAACATTTCATCCAGCAAATTAGGGGCCACTCGCTACCTCATAGGTCACATCTGCTAGAACTTACTGACACAGAGTCCCATTTGTTTTGTCCAGTTTTCCTTTAGACCTTTGAAACAAGCTGTCAACATTAGCCCTTTCAAAGTCATAAGTGAAACCTCCTAACTCATAAAATACACCTGTATTTCAGCCTTCCAGTGATTTTTGACAGAGTCCTAGAACGCCCACTGTCCCTTTCAGTGTGATGTGGCTGGGTCAGCTCCCACAGCACTCTCAGCTGCCTGACCTCTGCTTGTGACCTTGTTCACCTCATTTTCCCTTGGGATCTTCACCAAGGAAGGGCCACTTTCCCCAACAGACTCTTGACTTGTCTTCTGGGTATTGGAGTTATTGGACTTCTCACCCCAAAAATAGGGATCATTGCCCCTTCTACAGTAAATGCAGCCATTTATCTCCTTTCTGAGGGGTATCACACCTGAAACAGAGCAGGTCTCATGGAGCTCTCAGGTACCTTTTAACCCTTGCCTTCCCATTTTATATGTATGTATAAAGAATATGGTCCCAACAGACAGGAGAATTACAGTGCCATTGGCATTGACTTGGAATGGCATCTACAGAGGCTGCAATGACTAAGAGGGCTCAGTGAGGTCAAGAATGATGGTTTTAATTCACTCATTAATCAGGAATACATGTTGGAAAGACCAACCCACAGTCTGCTTCCTGCAACACCTGGACAGCCTTTTCAGGCTCAGCCCTCGTTCATTGCAGAGCTTTGCTGGTGTCTGACAGCTCAGAGGTTAAACTAAGGTTCTGCTTCTGTCTAAAGATTACAGATAAAAACTACATCCGCTTTCTGTCCGACTGGAGGAAAGACAACAAGCCCCACGTGCTGCTCTTCGATCACATGCCAGTTGTGCCATTGTTGTACAAGGTAATGGCATTGCTCTCACTGCGTTCTTGACTTGCTTATAAATCCAGATGTTCCAAAAGAAAACATGTTATTGCTGCTGAATGTGAGGTGGGCTGATGCATCCAGACACCACTGACTGGTTCGAGGAGAGGCAGGTGATTTGTGCAGGTTGGAAATGATGTGGCCAGGTCAGCAGCTTTGTTAGGAGTCTGTTTCTCTATCCTGACACAGTTACCCTTCATGGGTGTGAAGGGGAAGGTGTGTTTCAGAGGTAGCAGCAACACAGGTGCACAACCTTCATTGGGAATGAGAGATGTTTGTGGCATATCTATTTTGGGTTGCTGAAAAAAAATCCCACTTCCTAAGAAGCCCTTGCTACCCTACAACGTGTCAGGCTGTAAAAAAATCTGTGAATTTGTGGAGGCTCCCAGCACGATGGCTAAGAGGACTCAAAATTTGGTTCACTGAGGGAGAGGAAGGGCTTGTACCTCTCACAGCACATCCAATGGCATTCAAACAGCAGGGTGTGTTCTTAGAGCAAAGTCACCACAGGCATTTGGGGCAGAAAATGCTCACTATAACATAAACTGGGGATTTCCTCCCTCCCAGCTGACGGCCTTTGCCTACCGAGATTACCTGTCCTTTGGCTACGTGTACGTGGGACTCCGAGGCACAGAAGAGTTGTCCAGCCAGTACAACATCAACGTCTACACTCCCACCATGATGATCTTCAAGGAGCACATCGACCGGCCCGCTGACGTGGTGCAGGTGCTGCTCACAGCCCTCTCCAGAGGCTTAGGGAAAATGGGCATGGAGCTTTTCTGACCGAGCTGGCGGTGAGAGGGTGGTCAGTGGTGCAGTTTGGAGGAGAAGTGTTTGTTCTTAGCTTAAACTCAGGCTTTAGAGGAGGAGAGGGAGTGTTGGGACAGGGGAAGATTGGGGCATTCCTGCCTGTTGGGGAGGGGGGACACAGGTCACTTCCCAGTCTTGGGGCCTCAAAACATCTTGGGTAATTGCAGGGAGGACATTGTTCCCTTCTCCAGGAACATCCAACTGGTTTCCTCTCCTCTTCCTGCTCATTTCTGACTTCTTTCTTTGTGCTTGACAGGCACGAGAAATGAAGAAGCAGCTCATTGATGACTTCCTTTCCCAGAATAAGTTCCTCATGGTGGCCAGACTCACCAGCCAGAGGCTGTTCCAGGAGCTGTGCCCTGTGAAGAAGTCTCACCGTCAGCGGAAGTAAGTGATGTGTCCCCTTGTTTTGTTTCCCAAGGCTCTGAGGCTGCTCCTAGAGTCACTTTTGGTTTGTCTCCTCGGGAAAAGAGCAATAACTGCATTGGATCATGCTCAATATCCACACTGTCAGAGAAGTTTCTGGATCGCTGGGATTGTTCTGGCAGGAGGAAAGGGGTTGGTCATTCCCTCTCACCTCCAGACTGACTCTTAATCCCCCATCTCGTTGTGTCACCCAGGCACTGTGTGGTCTTGCTTACTGGGGAAGGAGAGAAGTTTGCTGAGGCTTATGAGTCCTTTTTGACTTTTGCTGTGGCCAACACAAAGGACACGCTGAAGTTTGTGCACATCTACAGCGATCGGCAGCCGGAATTTGCGGACGCCTTGCTGATGGATGAAGAGAAGTATCGTGGAAGATCAGCTGTGAGGGTTTCCTTTTATTTTGTTAATCCCTTCTTCTTTTAGCCTGTCATTTAATTGATGCTATACCTTGATCTGATACCTAATTCTGGGCGGTGATTTGAAATTAATCATCTGTCTAGAAAAAAAAAAAGTCCCTTCCTCTCTGACATCTGCCATGCTCTTGGCTCATCCAGGTGGTCATTCTGGAGAGACGCAATAATGCAGGGAAGATCGCCTACAAAGCCTTGGAGGAGCCCTGGCAAGGCAGCAAAGAGGACAACTTCATCCTCCTGGATCTCCTGGACCAGCTGAGGACAGACCCTGGCCTTCTTTCATCAGAGACTGTTGTGGCAGACCTGAATGACGAGCTTGCTCCCGTAAGTGCACAGCCTTTCCAGGTGCCTGACATCTGTGTTACCTTTGTGGACAGTCCCATTATGGTTGTTCAAAGGCAATCTTTATATTTTAAAACACCAAGGCAAAACTCTTACAAGATTACTTGCTTTCAGAAGGAAGCTCATGGCATGCTCTAAACATGTTGGGGCTCTTTGTACCAGTTTTGTAATTTTTTTTTTTTTTGCTTTTCATTCTTTTTGAACAGATGTTCCTTATCCGATGGTTCTACTCCTCACTGGACTACATCTCAGACTGCTGGGACAGTTTGTTTCACAGTAACTGGTATGGATTGGGCATGCGTGGTTGGTTTTCACTGCTTCCCTGTCACCTTATTTTAAAACATGCAATTTTAGCCTCCTTTTGGGTGGGAGCAGGACAGCACTCATGTGATGGTCTTTAAGACCCAAGAAACAAGCTGAGTTTCTGGGGAAGGCACACAGTGTTATCTGAGGTAGGGAGGAACTGAAATTGAGGCAGAAAATATGAAGTCACAGACCTGACTGCTGCATGCACATCTTCCCCTCAGGCGAGAAATGATGCCACTCCTGTCCTTGCTCTTCTCTGCGCTCTTCATTCTCTTTGGCACCATTATTGTTCAGGCTTTCAGGTGAGTGCACACCAAAATGCCCTCAGGGACAGCTCCTCAGTCCAACCCAAGGCCTTAAACATATACAAAATCACCTTCCTCTGCAGTGACTCAAGTGACACAAGGGACTCTCCACCCTCGGGGAAAGAAGAGACCGCTGCAAAGACAGAGAAGAACGACGCGAACTTCAGCAAAGAGAGTAACAGGTTCCCTCTCTAACTTCTCCAGATTGTTTCCTGTGGAAGCCTTGCTCGGGGAGAGCCTGTGCAGGGAGGTTTAGTGAAGAGCAGAGAAGTGCTGAAGTTGCACAGACATAGTGCAGTTGTTGTGCAGGGTAGTGCAAGCACAGCAAGAAAGCAGGACCAGTGCAGAGCCAGGAGCCAGCAAGCAAGGACTGGGGGACATTAATCTGCTTATTAGACAATTCCCAGTAAGTTTGCCCAAGACAGCATCTTTGGGGGTTAGATAAAGGTCTGACCCACTCATTGAGGGAAATCTAAACCAAGCCATTGCACCAGCTACACTGGCTTTGGCTACAGGGCACAGGAATGGCTCAGCATAACGGGCTGGCAAATGCACTCTCAGGTTCTCCATCCTCAGTTGCTCCCAGTTCCCTGCTCCCCTTTCACTCGGTCTTTTTGTTGCAGCAGGATTCCCAAAAAGGGCTTTGTTGAGGTGACTGAGCTAACGGACATCAACTACACCAGTAACTTGGTGCGCCTGAGGCCAGGGCACATGAACGTTGTCTTGATCCTGTCCAACTCCACCAAAACCCCCCTGCTCCAGAAGTTCGCCCTGGAAGTCTACACGTTCACAGGGTAGGCTGGGCCCTCTCCTGGGCTTCTGTTGCTGTGTTAACCACTTGTGTGATGCTGCTCTGGTGACATGAGAGGCTCCATTGCCAGGAGTGAACGCTTCTGGTGAGCAAAGCGGTCTCTGCCCTCATCAGTGGCAATGAGCCACCAAAAACTGAGAGGCCATCACAGCCAGACTTGGTGATGGTGGCCAGAGGGGTCAGGTGCTGGTGCCACTTTGGCTGTACCCATGTTTTGACAAATAGAAAGCACAACAGTGCTGCACAGACTGAGCTGAAAAAGGAGCTGCAGCAACACAGCACTGCCCTGCCCTTGTTGACAATTCCTTACCTCTCCAACAGAAATCCAGCCAGACTCAGGACACATGCTAATCCCACTGTCTTCTCTGCTCTTCCCCCAGGAGCAGCTCTCTTCACTTCTCCTTCCTCAGCCTGGACAAGCACCGAGAGTGGCTGGAGTATCTGCTGGAGTTTGCTCAGGATGCAGCCCCCATCCCAAACCAGTATGACAAACATTTCCTCGAGCGTGACTACACGGGCTATGTCCTGGCTCTGAACGGCCACAAGAAATACTTCTGCCTCTTTAAACCTCACAGATCAGGGGACGAGGGGGGAACCCCGGGATTGTGCGAGGATTACGATGCTTTGCAACATGCGGAAACCAGAGGGAAATCCTCCTGCAGCCCGGGATCTAGATCCATTAAAAACAAATTACACAAATTGTCCTTTTGGATGGAACGCCTTCTAGAGGGTTCCTTACAGAGGTTCTATATCCCCTCATGGCCCGCGCTAGACTGAGGGGTTTTACAGAGATTCTAAGGGACAAACTTTTTATGAAGATGACAAAGGGACAGCTCTTTCCAGGAATACTCAAAACAAGCGTGATGAATGGACCTTAGGTTTTAGATGAACTCTCCTGGAGCCGGCAATTAGAACACACCTCCCGCGTCCGGAGCAGGGAGCGCAGCCGAGCGCAGCCACGTGCCCTCCACCGCCCCGCCGTGCGTTCGGACGCCGTACAACCCAAAAGCCAAGAAGTCTGATTCACCCTTCTCGTCCTGCCACATCTGCTTCCCGAGTCACCCCTGTCCCATCTCTTGTTTTACCTCGGTTGAAGAAACCCGTGACTTCCCTGGGTCTGGACCAGCCGCGGCCGGTGACGCAGGCCGGGTCGCGGTTCTCCCTCCCCGTCCCCGTGTGCTTAGCCCATGGTGCATGGTGTAACTCTGGCAAGACCCTGCAGACCCTCCAGGCCCCTGCCCTTCTGAAAGGCCTCCTCCCACCAGGCAGTCGTACTCTCTCGGCTTTCCCCGTGGTAAGTGATGCAGAATCCGGTCAGGAGCATCCCCCTTGTAGCAAACCTTAGCTGGTGCAGGCTCGTGGGTGATCTGCATGTTTCATGCTCCTCATGTCATGGTTCCACCTGCAGCTTCACTGGCTGAACCGTGACAGGAAGGGAAAGGGCAGGGCCATAAAATACTTGTCAAAGTGTTGAGCCATTTAAATGTCACGTTGATTTTTCAGATGCCTTTTCTGCTTCTGTCGATTTTAGACGATGTATCCTAGAGCCATAACTTTACCTGCGTCCTCAGATTGTAGGCGTGAGCTGCTATGAACCAGTAGACGTGTAAAAAAAACTCTAGGTAGCTGCCAGGGAGTCACCCAGGCTCCTTGCAAACACCTTTCCAGCTGTAGTACAAACCAACCTTCCTTTGTATCAAGGAACCTCATCCTTCAACGATTGTATTCTTGAAATGTTGCCCCAGAAGTGCTGTATCATGAGACCGTTGCGTGCGTGTGAAAGCTCCTTTGGTTTAGTCATGGGGTTGAAATGTTTGGTTTCAGCCTCTTGCTCGTTTCCTTCTTGCCCCAAACCTCCATTTCTCCACACTCAGGCTGCTCCCGTGGCTTTGTGTTTGTTTGCTTGGGTATTTCTTTCGCCTTTTGGAAGTGGTGGGGGTGTGTGGGGTTAGAGCAGCTGCACAGCACTGGGTTTGGATGATGCTTTGCTGTAGCAGTGCCCTGACTGCCACTTCCAGCACCACAGGGAAAGGGTGGCCCTGGGTAAGGCAGAGGGAGGGCAAGCAGCAGCCTCATGGCTGCTTAACACCCCTCAAGTGACCCAGCGAGGCAGCAGGGCTTCTCTTTGTGGCCAGGACTGAAATCCTGTGAGGTTTGTTCTTCCTTTTCACTGCTCCAGGGCTGACAATGGCACCCTGGCCTCTTTGTGCCATGGATCTGGAGCCCTGTGGCACCATCAGGCTCCAGCACTGCCAAATCACAGGGATGTGGCCTTTGCCACAGGGCTTGGAACACAGAGCACTCAGTGGGCACGTGGTGTTAATTCCAGACTCTGCCCTTGCTACCTTAGTTACCATCTTAGCAGAGCAGCCAGTCAGTAACTGCCAACCCCTGAGCCAGCTGCTGATCCTGCACACAAGCTCCAGTCACTGCACTCTTAATTGCTCCCAAAGCCTTGCCTCAGTGCATTTCCCCATGCTGGGAGCAGGCTGGCATGCTCCAAGCCCCACAGGTACCTCAGATCCCCTGTAAATTGTGCTTCAAATAAAGGCTGCGATGCTACAAACGATCCCTATGTGAGGTTAATTAATTCCAGCCCGGTGCACTCTGAGCTGCAGAATGAGGCACTAACACAGAGGGAAGGAAGGAAGGAAGGAAGGTGAGGTCTTCTCCCTGCCCAGGAGCTGCTGTGAAGCTCCTGTCAAGGTGCACAGGCAGTGCTGACAGAGAGCAGAGGGGGAGTGAAACACCAGCCTGATGCTTCTAGACTTTATTTCCACCTGGCTGGAGCAATTACCACAGCACTCCTGCACTTTTCCCACAGCTTGCCATGCAGGATGTGGCTGGAATAGGTTTTAGCCCAGCAGAAGGCTCCACATAATGTCTTAAACATTAGCAGAAGAATGCTCTCTGGGTCTCTGCTGTCTCTTGAGCTTATCAGAAACAAGAAGAAAACCCTCGACTCGTGATAAAAAGTGCCTAGTTATGCTACAGTGAGGGAATTTAGCCCAGCCCTGAGGAAGGGGAGAAAGCTTTATGGCCTTCACAGCCACTGTGTGTGTTGCACGCTGCCAGAATCCTTGGGTTTATTTTCTTTTTAGCACAGGTAACCTCCCCTTTCAGCCAGGGTTGAGCTGAAGGAGTGTTTGCATCGGTCCACCCATGCCGGCTTAAGCTGGACAGGAGCACAGCTCCTGGATTTTTATGGAAACTTTTGCCTGGCTTGAAGCAAAAGCCAAGTTGCTCTGACTCCTGGTTTAGCTGGCTGCAGTGTTTGCTGTCTTGAGACCACGGTCAGAGCTGCTTATCCCGGGATGTGCCCTCTCCCAGCAGCCGTGAGCCATCACCCCCATCATTTTCTAAACACTTGCAATTCTGTTCCGCAATCTGGTTCGTAATCCAAAGATTGAGGGGATTCAGTCCTAGTGCACTTTCCTAGTGATGAGATCTGAGCGATGGCACAAGTGCTCAGAGCTCAGGAGAAGGGATACAGGCCCCAGAGTGGAGGTTGTTCCCAAACTCCTCCCTGTCCCTGTCTCTGCCCTTCACCCACAGCAGCCAGGAGCCAGGACATGAGCGCAGCCTGACAAGTAGGACTGAAAAATAGGTACCTATTTTGCACTTTTGATACTGGGAGGGGGGAAATTAACTTATTTGGCAAATTTGTCTTTTTTTTTATTATTTTTGGGTTTTTTGTTTGGTTTCTTTTTTGTTCTGTTTTGTTTTTGTATTTGTGAACAGGCACTGATGTCATTTTGTTTTAAGACGATTACAGGTTCGCAACCAAAATAAACTATTTTAATGTGTGATGAGGTGGCTCTGTGTCTGCATGTACAAACTTAACTTTGCTTCCACGTCCTCTCAGTAATTCCAGGAGCATTAAACCACTCCTGCTGCTGTCCTGCTGCCACATCCTAATGGGACAAACCTTTTACCAGTGACAGTTTTTCCAGGAGCCCTGTGAGCTGGGTGAGTCATTCCAGAGGCACTATGGCATTAGCCTCATCTATCCCTTTCCCAGGCCAACTCCAAAGCTCCAGATCCCAGTTAAATGTGGTGTTTAGCCTGTTCCCTACAGCTTCCCAGCTCAAAAGTACCTTTTCTAGCAGTAAATGGCATTTATTTTGTGCTGTGAAGCCCATGCTGGCTGAAGGGAAGGGGATATGGAAAGCCTGGCTGAGGATACAGAGTAGCATTCCAGGTGGGAACTGCCCTCACAGTGTCTTCACTCCTGGGAGGACACACAGCATCTCAAACAGCAGGTTTGCCCCTAGGAGGGCTGTGTTGCCTAAAAAAAGCAGGACAAAAAAAGAGGAAAAAAATCTGTGTTTATTTTTGGGTTTTCCCACAGCTGCCTGTGCCAGGCTTGCCTTGCCCTCAGGCATCTTCAGACTCACCAGAGACATCGTACATCGGTGCAACTTCCACAAGGTCACACCCCACTATGTTCAGGCCTTTGCAGCCACGGATAATCTCCAGACCCTAGGGAAGAAATGGATTTGGGATCAAGAAACACATCTGACCTAGCAGACTGCTCAGGGCTCTGCTTTCCCCATATTCCAGTAAAGAAACCCAACCTCTACCGACCAAATCATACCAGTTGCACATTTCCCTTCCTCATCACCATGAGGAAACACTTCCTGGCCTCCCTAAACTTCCACTTTGCCGTGCCTGGGAAACGACCTCCTTTAAAGGGAGCAACCCATCCCCTTGGCCCGGGAAGGGCAGGGGTGTCACCCTCACCTGTGCAGGTGTGAGCCCGGCTATCTCCGGGGTGCCGGTGCCCGGGGCGTAGGCGGGGTCCAGCCCATCGATGTCGAAGCTGATGTACACGGGCTTGTCCCCCATCTGTGCCCTCACCTCCCTCATCAGCGGCTCCAGGGACTTCATCCAGCACTCCTCAGCCGGGACAACCCGGAAACCCTGCAGGAACACAGACACACCGGTGCTTGCTTAGGGAAAGGGGGGAAATGAGGAGCATCCCCTGCCCTGCTGGGGAATATCTACAGGGAACCATCCTCATTCCAGGGCGGAGCTGAAAAGTGCACCTGGAAACACCTTCCACTCCCCACACACACTTTTTTACTCAGCTGACACTCAGTGAGCTGGGAGTGCTTGTCCTGCAGATAACCGCTGACATGAAACAAGGGCAAAAAAAAAAAGCATGTATTTCCCTGCTAAAGCCAAGTAAATATTCCTGACNGAACCCTGCAAAACCAGGGCGACAACGTGATATTTACGGCAGGGAGAGCACACAGCTCTCGGCTGCGGATCAGTTTACCTGTTCCCGGCAGTACTTGTAGGGATCGGGCTCATAGGAGGAGCCTCGGATGCCGATCTGCACCACGCGGCCGCAGTCCAGCAGCCCTTCCTCTACACAGCGCCGGAACGGGGTGCCGTGGTAGATCTTCTCCCCCAGAGCCGTGTCTGCCGTGTCGGTGTGAGCATCCACGTGCACCAGCCCCACGGGACCGTGCCTGCTCGGGACAGGGTGGCCCGCGTTGGTCCTGTCCCCGTGCGTGGTGGCCCCGCAGGGACAGCAAACCAGGAGCCTTCCTGAGGATCTTTCCCAGGTTTTTTCTCTCTCCATCTACAGATTAGAAACTTACTTTGCTGCCAGGGCCTGCAGGATTGGGTATGTTATGGTGTGCTCTCCACCTGCAAGAGGACACAGGGAAGAGGGGGAACACACTACAGGAGCTGCTCGGCGCTCTTTACTTTTGTTCCCAAGTCATTTTTTCCCCTCTTTGCATTTATCCTGCACTTATTTATGCAAGGCTTCATTGCCAAAGGAAAATGAACACTCCCAGGTGCAGGTTGCTTCCTCTCTCCTCTTCTGGGTCCTCTCTTCTCCTGGTCTTCCTTCCAGGGAGGACCAGATATGCAGGACTACCAGCAGGGACAGCCTGTGGAGCAGGACCCTTGATGGGGGTTATAAATAGACATTTAATCAGCTGCTGAGGACACTGTAACTGGTGACTTGCCTCTAGTTACTCCACACACTCCCTTCCTTCAGCGATGCCAAGCAGTAACAGCTGCAAACTTGAACATGCACCCAAATCAGGCCTCATTCAGCTGGAGGGACACAAGGGACAAAACCTACTCTTGCTTTGGGTCCTGCTCAACAGGACACCAAAACGACATCACTGCCTGTGTTTACAAACTGACCCATCCTCCTCATTTTTGACCCAAAGCAAGATGCATCACAGAATATTCTGTTCAGCAGAGAGCCTGTGAATTTACCCACAATACAGCACAACAGCCCGTGCAGGAGACGGATTCATCCCTTGCCTTCTGCCAAGTCTGGACTGAATGATGGGAGGAGAGGGAGTTTAATGGGGCCAGGATGCGGTGGCAGCACAGGGAGGCACGGGCTCCTTACCCAAGGTGAGGGGCCTGCAGCCCGAGGCCACGATCTTCTGGTAGGAGTCCCGGATGAGGCGGCAGCTGTCGGGCAGGTTGTAGAGGTTGACGTTGACGTCCCCAATGTCAGCCACCCGCAGGGAGTCGAAGGGCGCCGCGCCGGTGCTGCCATTGTACCTCCTCACCATGGCCGACTCGGCGCGGATCTGACGCGGGCCAAACCTGGGAAACGCCAGCAGGCATTGATCCCAGCACTCCTGTCACCACAGCAGAGCCGTGCCCCACGGCCAGAGGGAAGCAGCAGCTTCCCTGGCTGGCCCTTACCTGGCTCCCGGCCGGTTGGACGTGCCCGTGTCCAGCGGAACCCCGACGAACGCCGCGTCCAGTCCCTCCGCCGACGCCTGCATGGGAAGCTTCATCATGGAGCAGACCCCCACGGGCCGGGCCACGAGATGGGCACTGGGGGGCACGTTGAACCCCGAGCTCCAGCAGCTGGGGGCTCTGCTCCCTGGCACCAGGGGCTGGAGGAACCCTGCGGATGCACTGGGTGGGGAGCTGGAGGTGGCCAGAGGGGCCGGGGGCCGCAGGCTGTGGTGTGAGGTGGTCACCATAGTGGCCACAGCCGGCTTGGGAGCACAGAGCCCAGCTCCCCGGGGCAGCAGCTGGCTGCAGGCAGCCCAGAGCAGGGGCCTCATCCTGACCCACACCCTCCCACCCTCTGTCCCACAGGGAACACAGGTGCTGTGGAGCCCGTTCCCAGCTCGGGCAGAGCGCCAGCTGCCTCTGCCAAGGATCAAAGTGCAGCAGGACACTGCACTGCCCAGGGAAGGGCAGAAATCCAGCCCAGCCTCCACGTTCACCCTCTCAGCCACTCCCTTTTCCTATGGCATAGTCCTGGCAAACACTGGGGATAAACACGGCAGTGAGGGGCAAGAGCCTGAGCTGGGATTAGTGGGACAGGGCAGGAGGGACGTGCTGGGAGCTGTCCCAGTTTGCTCCCCTCAGGAATTTGCAGACAGAGAGCACGGCAGCATTTGTTGCATTAACAGACTGTACTTTTAACCTGCACTTCACAAAAGCACCCAGAATGCTGAAGAATCATAAAAACATCTCTTTAACAGAAGGGAAAGAAAACAAAAGGGAAGTCTGATCTCAGCAGAACGACAGGGGGACAAAATGCAAGCACAGGCGAAGCATTAGCAGGGATTTAAGGACCAGAGGGACAAGCTGCAGGACAAGCATTTTTTAGGCCATTTTTGAGGACAGAATTGAAACAGTTTCCAGGGGAAGCAAGTTTCCAATGAGTGCAGCTCAGTGTAGATAAAACCCTGGCTGGGCAAACACAAATACAGTTGATACTGGATGGCTCCAGCCCCTAATTCTGCTCCCTACTTGTATAGAGACTGGACCTGGGAGAGAGAGGGAAATGCACAGGAATGATGTTCATGGCAGAAAGAGGGCTCAGAGTAGAGATGCACCACACAGCAACAGCATTTACTCCTCAAAAGGCTCCAGAGAATGTCCAGGGCATGGGACTCACTGTCAGACCTGGGCATACACAAAGCAAAGGCAGCAAAAACACACTGCAAGAACTCAGAAATGTAAAAAACAGCAGCACACACCAGTTGGGTCCGATCAATGTTACAAAGGTCTTTTTTTGCAACTTTTCCCCCCCAAGAGTTCATTTTCCTCATCTCCCGACTCTGTGCTCTTTGTTGCACCAGAACAATGTGCAAAACCTTGAGAGCAGGTTACCCAGTCACGATTTGGGGTATCAGCCATTGTCATCCACCTGCAAACTGCAGGAGCAGCCAGTGATTCACCATGCAGGAGCACGAAACACATCCCCCAAGGCAAGGTCTGTTCCTCTTCAGGAAATTCCACTTGGAGTAAAACACTGTGTTCCACAGTGAGCACTGGAAAGAGCTGAATTCGCATTTAAGACTCCCCAGAACCAACGTTCCACAGCCCCAATTGGATTGAGAGAGCCCACGCAGCCACAGAGCTTAATCTTTAATTTATTGTGCAACAAGCATAAATACCTCTCTCCCCAAGTTCCCCTGAATACAATTATAGCCATGAAATCAAATGCTGTTCCATAAACACGGCTGTTGTTATTTCAAGATTGATGTCTACAAAGGATATTATTTCGTTGAAGGAAACGCAGGAAGGTAAAAGAGCAGAGCATCACACTAAGCTCTTTAAGCAGGGTTAAAGCCCAGCCTCACTTTTTTTGGAGCATTATCCCTAAGTGGGGAGTCTGACTCAGCCTTGGACCCTGGGGCAGCTGCCACCACAGAGCTACAAGAGTTAAGAACAAAGATAAGCAGAATTTGAGGACGATGTGCTTCCACTATCCTGCGTACAACTGCGAGCTTTGCAGTGCTGCTGACGCTCACGTTACCAGGCAGCACCTCCTCAGGAAGCTCTCAGGCTGTCATTTCACAGCTCAGAGGAGCACAAGTTTCACATCACCCTGGTTACCCCAAGAACAGAGACTGCAGGTCCCTTTGCCAGCTTGGATATCTGTGTGTTGTTCAAATCGTGATGTTCCCATGTAAAACACAGTCTGACAGTGCCTCCTCCCAGACACTCCTCTGAAAGGAACCTGCTTCACTCAACACACGACTTACAAAGTCAATTCATTCCCAAACGGGAGCAAAACCAACCACGGTACCTCTGGACACCTGCAAGGTCCCCACACCCTCCCTGCAGAGGGTAAGGAAGCAAGGGCATCTCCTCCAGCAGGGACAGAAAAGCAGCGTGCTTAACACTTGCTAGAGGGAAACTCAAGCTCCTGAACACAGGCCTGCAGCTTGCTCCCTAAAGAACTACAGGACTCCAGACAGACAGAAAGGACAGGTTCCTATGTGCCTTTAGAAAGTGCCATTTATGTGACATGCTCATGTTCCAGGTGGTTCCTTCACCCAGAGCGGCTTCTCCAGGCCAGTAACAGGAATATTGCAGCCCAGAGGTCTTCAAACTCGAGGTTTGCCAAGAAGCACATCTTCATTTTGGTTTCTACCTGGCTCTTCTCTGCCAGCCTGTTGGTGAGCAGGGTGGCTGCAGACTGGCAGAGCAGCCAGGCAATCATCTGGTCGGGTTTCAGGGTCCTGGATGCCACAACACTGTCACCCCAGAGGCTCAGGTGCAGCACGTTCGCAGCCACTCTGGCAGACAACCTCTGCAAGAGGAAGGGGAAGGGAGATTAGCTGATCCTGCTGCATTTGGCCACATCACCAGCACGGAGCACTGGCACCTCCAAAACTCCCTGAGCCTCTCCTGGCACCACACTGTGAATTAGAAAGCTCTTTGAGACTATTACTGTATATATATATATAATGTTGTGTGTAACCCTCCAATAATGTGAGGTCCAGTCCTGACACAAACATCTCCTGAAATCCCTGAATCCTTGATTCAGCACCTCTCAGGAAAGACTTTTTTGGATTTGATCCTTACGCTGTCCTTTGATCCTGCAGTGAGATCTGGATTAACCCCTGCACCCACAGCCCTCCAAGGTGAAACAATCCACCAAGGCATACTCCCAAAGAGGATATCTTGAAGGCAACAGCTTCTTACCTTGTTGGGATCCCTCTGAAGCAGCATCTTTATCACCTGCTTCACCTCCAGGGGAGTGTGGTCGGGCAGGCTTGGCAGCTGCTCCTCCTGGTAACTTCTGCTTTCCAGAGTGGAGTCCCCGTGGCCATAGAAAGGATTGGCCAGGCCCAGGATTTCATAGGAGATTGCTCCAACAGCCCAAGCATCAGCTTTGCTGTAGTTGATCACCGTGCCTGGACCAGGGGATGCTGTGATCACCTGCCACAGAGAGGGGGCTACTCAAATAAACAGCTCGAGTGCAGCCTCTGTGCTGAAACTCAAATTTTAATGCTCAAATCTGCATTTTCCCTCTAATAAACTTAGACACTGAAACCAAAGGGGGGTTGCATCTGAATCTGTGGTGTAAATATTCCCTGTTGGCTTGCTCCAAGCCTCTGGCACTGCTCAGCCCACTGGGATGCTGAGAGGAGTTTGAGCATTGCACTGAGGCTTTAGCCATTGCCCCTGACCAGCACTCCCAGAGTTCCAAGGACCACCTCCTGCTGGAATTATGGAGACAGGAGATCTGCAGATGAGCAACCAACACCACAGCAAGGTGCTCCACGTCCAGCAGACAGTTAAGGGTGTCTTGGCTTTTATTAGGCTTATCATCAGAGAAATAAAAACAGAACTGTTAATAATTTCACAATAATTTTGAACTTCAGCCAAAAGCTACTGTTGCAACACAAGGACTGCTACTGCTGCATAAATTCTTAATAGTTACATGGAAAGGGGCCTGAATAAAGAGTAAATTTTTGGGGGGAAAGGCTGATTCTGCCTCTTAACACCAACTGATTATGTTTTACGTGTTAGAGCTCAAGGTGCCTATTTGACATAGCTCAGCATAGATGTTAACCAAGCCTAACTCAAGGTAGGACACAAACCTTCTATGCCACCAAAACTTTTAGTCCTGATAGCAGGACAAGTAGAAAAAGCACCACAAAGCACTTCTACAGAGGGATTTACCTCAGGTGCCATGAGGCAGCCGTTGCCACCCCGATCCACGTAGGAGCTGGTGAAGGGCAGCCTCAGGCCGATGTTCTCATCTGCCAAACAGCAGCCAAAGTCAGTGATGACCAGCCAGGGGCAGCCAGCTGTGAACAAAACAGGGTTGCCAGAGTTAGGGTTCAGTTTGGGAGGACCTGGCTGCACCAAACACCACGTCACCCCCACACCCAGCTTGGTGTCCTCTGCAAGCTGATTGAGGGGGCATCCGATCCCCGCATCAAGACTGTGGGTGAAGATACTCAGTAGAGTAACCTGGTCTGGTGGGAGGTGTCCTTGCCCATGGCAGGGGGTTGAAATGAGAAGAGTTTTTAGGTCCCTTCCAACCCAGGCCACTCCATGACTTTATGATTCTAAATCCTGAGTCCTGGGGAACAGAGAATCCTCCATATCATCTGCCTCCTGCCTCTTGGGCCTGTCTCCAGGAAGGCAGGGTGGATTCCAGTGGTCTCTCTGTCTCTCTCCCTGATACTCTTCAACTAAATTCTTCCACTCCTAATTACACAGGCCTGCCTGCCTCCTATTGCTTCCTGCCCATTTAAATCTCACTCACACAAAAAAAGAGCTCAGGCAATTAAAACTGCTGTTAGAGGCTGACAGAACAACGCGTTGATGAAAATCCTGCTTTGGTTCCCTTCCCTCCCAACCCATGTTTCATCATCCCAGGGTGAAGCATTATTACCCTGGCTGTGGGGTGGGATTTTAAGAGGCTCCCTGTGCTCTTTGGCTTGGGAGAGATGACAGAGTCAAAAGCCTGAAGCAAAGGCTCCTGCAGAATCCCAAATGTGGTGTTCCCAGATGCTCCAGTCAATGCTGGCTGTGCTCATGCAATCCATCACCTCAGCAATACACCCTGTCCATGTTAATGATCCAAAACCTCAGGCACAGACAGGATCAATGACTTGCTGCAGTGACAGCAAACACTAAGCTAAAAACTAAACCTGAGAATATTCAAAAAGTTTGATTGCTTCTTTCTCCAAACACACACAGCTGGATGGGACTTCCCCAAATACCCACGTGACCAAATCACTTCTGTGAATTAACTGGCATTTATCCTCAGGGATCTACATACCAGAATCAAATTCAACCAGGATGTTGTCAGACTTGAGGTCTCTGTGTGCTATTCCATGTCGAACAAGATGGTCCACACCTTCCAAGAGCTGCAGGATCATCACTGTGGAGAGGCGAACATCTGGAGTGTTCTCCCGCAGATACTGGCGCAGCGTGCAGGGGTAACTAGGCAGAATTAGGAAAAAAAAATGGGATTTAGCATCCTGGGGGCTTATCACTGGCAGTTCAACCTCCATGTTGGCTCATCTCATTACTGATTCTACTCCATGCTCAGACTGGAGGTGAAGTTCAGGCTTAGAAGGGCAGAAAAATGGGGACAAACTCCACATTTCTCCCTTTAATTTGGGGTAATTATTAAAAAGAACGGTTTGTCTTCATGGTGGAAGCACAGTTAGAACCTCAAGGACTTGGAACAGGTCCTGGGAGGCGTTTCCAAGAGCATACTCTGCTCTTTGGCAGCAGCCCAGGCCCAAGCTTTGCAGGGATAGAGTAGCCAAGCCACATTAAGCAGCTTCTCTCCACCTACTTCTTCATCACCAAGAAGAGCGTGCGGCTGTGGCCGATCCCTCTGGGGTTCAGGCTCAAGGGAAGGACATCAGGATAGTCAGCAAAGGCTCCAGGCAGCAAAGGAACAGAGGACGTGAACGCTCGGATCACCTGGATTATATTTGGATGAGGCTGCAGCTTCTTCCTCCCAAGAACAGGTTTTCTGTGCAGAGGGGAGACACCACAGATTGCATCAAGCCCTCAGTCGGTTCTGATGGATCACAGACACGTTGCTGTTACTGCTGGAATTGCTTTTCATTATTATGGCCTGTCCTCCACACCAAAGGGCTCCCCAGCAGTGAGCAAACACGTCTGGTCTGCACTGGAAGCCTCATCAGAGGGAGATGAAAGCTGCACAGCGTGGATTACAGGACTGCACGTTAAGCAAATAGTCAGACACTCACATCCTGGAATCCACTCACTGAGCAAGAACATGGGCAGCAGTTGCATGGCCTCCTTTCCCAGCCTTTCCCAGGTGCATGCAGGGCACCCGCAGCCCATACAGATCCAGTGCAGTACCAGGCATCTCCCAGCACCTTCTCCAGAGCTGAGAATCCACCCCAGTACCTCCCAGAGCAAACTGAGCCAAACAAGCCCCTCTCAGGGGTTCTGCTGTAACTGGATTTCCCTATTCACAACGGCCAAACAGGAAACAAGGTGCTTTACCTGTGCTACAAACAAAGCTTTGATAAAAACCCTCACACATAACCTGTAGCTTTCAATTATTCAAGCCTCACTAACCCTTTCATGCTGCTAACAAAGGCAAAGCAAGGCACAGGCTGCTTCTCCATTCATAAAGAGCTACAGCAGCTCTAGAGAATAACATCCGAACACAATTACTTTGTTAGACATATAATAAAGGTCAACTTCACACTGTGAGTATCAATTTAGATCCTCTACTTTATGGCACAGGCAGGAAGCTCTCACTACCCTGAAAAGCAAATTACCTATCTGTCTGCAACACAGATCTCTCATCCCCTGAATGTCAAATATCCCTTTGGCTGCTCTACTGCATTCCCAGCCAGACATGTAGGGTACAGCATTCATTATTCATTTGTATTGGCAGCCAGGATGGATTTGAAATTTAAATCAGACAATCTGGGCTGTGGACTCCATTGTTTCAAATGGAACAAAAAGATACATTTCCCAACAAAAAGATTGCTAACTTGAGGTTATTTAGAAGTTTCCATGAGATTTTCCACCTTCACGCTGTTTGCTCACTTCCCACTCAGGTGAAAGAGTGGGAACTGAGTCATTCCCATTTCCCCTCTCATCAGTTTTCCTGCACTAAAACAATTTCAACCTCCCTGTCCAGCACCCACGTTACACCAAACCAGTTCTCAAACCCCACAGTTAAATTGTATTACAGTGAAATCATTTGATGTTTAATACATTCAAACTGTTACCGACTGCAGCGGTGCAATTAAAAAGCATCACAATGCAAATTTAAATAGTGTTTCATCAGTGGCTCCTCCAGCCTTTCCCTCAGCAAATGCCAACACATTTCAACACAGGGAAGCTCAGACACAGCCACAGCCACCCACCAGATCCTGTCAGAACCCCAAATGTTCCCAAATTATTGGTGCACCCTTCCAACCCCCTCCAGACCATACAGTTTAGCGATGAAATTCCCTGCATGCCAACAAACTTAACAATCCCCAGGTTTATCTGCTTCCAGCAGCAATTCTAGAAAGCCCTGACCACCCTCTTAAACAGTGCAAATTGCTGCAAAATTAATCAAGGGATAAAATCAGCACCTTGCCACCTCCATACCTGCGGCCAGAGACAGCTCCGTATTCCCCGGATAAAGCAACGCCAGTGGCTGGGACAAGCTCTCTGCCCATGGCATCAAGGATGGCTTCACTGGAGGAACCAGCCTGCAACAACAATCACAGCCCATGGTGGTTTCAGCTCTGAAATCATCTGGCCCCAATGCAAGCTGAAAGCAGCTAATCCTGGTGCTGGCACTGTGTCTGGAGCTGGATGGACTGAGACCAGATTCCAGGAGTCCCTCCCTTGAAAATCAAGGAAGGCAATTGACTACTTAAAGAGTTCACCAAGGGAGGTGGCAAGGCCTTTATTTGCAGAGAGAAATCTATTTGTCACTTCAAATGCATCCTTGACCGTCAGCAATCCAAACTATACCTTAGAACTCACATTCAACTTCCAAACCCAAGAGGAAGAGCCCACAGCTAAATGTCAGGGTACTTCTGGAGCCCAAGGGATTGCAGATGTTGGCGTTCTGAAATCATTCTCCCGAAATATTCACTTGTCACATCAATAGGGAAAGCCACAAGGATTTTTTTTTAAACATGGAAGAGCCACACAGGGGTTGGATCACCTGGGCTGGGAAACACTGGACAGGACCTTGGACAGTCACCTCACAGCAAGGGGACCCAGCAGGCAGCTTACTGTGCACCCTGAGAGCACTGACTCTTCAGGAAGAAAACCCACCTGTCCTGACACTGACAGGACACTAATTCCTAAATCACTGGCAGCAGTGGCTTTCCCATTCTTAGACCTTTCTATCAGAGCCAGCCTCAGAAAACCTTTTCTTCCCAAAACATCACCTCCATACCCAACAGCTCCAGCAGCAGCAGCAGCAGCAGCTCTCAGTGCAGATTCCAGAGGATGACAAATGCTAATTACCTCGCTCTGGGACTCTTCACTAACACTCAACGTCTCCAGTGTCACCTACCAACAGCTTTGTTGTGACACACTCATCCTGCACTCCATAATTAGCGCTTTCAACCCTTCAGCATTAAACATTCCAGCCAGAATTCCCCCAGCAACAGACACGGGGATACTCAGCGCCGACTCCTTACCGAAATGTTCCACATCATTTTGATCGCTAAGGGAAAAGCCCCTTTCGGTTGGTGTTTCACTACAGGCTCCTCTTCAGCACCTTGGGAAGCTGAGCTGGGGTCCTGCTGCACAGCTGGGAGCTGGCTGCTCTCCACACTGCCCCGAGCACGGGGACAGAAGGGAATGGCTGCCTCGTACACGGCGGCACTGCAGCCCTTCCCGATGGGCTGCCCGATGAGATATTCCTCCAGCTTGAAGCCCTGACAGCGGAAAGAGCTCAGGGGATCTTTCTGCGGCTTGTTCTTCCCAACAAACACGGTCTGAAAGGAATATGGACAGAAAAACCCACCCAGTTAGCCCAGACTTCACAGCAAAGGAGAACTTGGTGTTTCACTGGTATTGGTCCAACCTGAAAAGTCTCAATCGGACTCTGATCACTGGGTTCAAATCACTGGAACCGCATGGAAGATCATTTGCAGGCGATCTATTTTTGTCTGATACAATTTACCCCTAAACCAGTCTTTTCTAAAGGTGCCCTTCTTGAGGGAAGAAGAGGAACCAGGAGGGGGAGTCATCTGCCAATCTAGAATATAAATATATTTTGCCCAGAGAAGCTGTGGCTGCCCCATCCCTGGAAGTGTCCAAGGCCGGGTTGGACAGGGCTTGGAGCAACCTGGGATAGTGGAAGGTGTCCCTGTCCATGGCAGGGCATGGAAGGAGATGGGCCCTAAAGTCCCTTCCAGCCCAAACAATTCCATGATTCTGTGGCTGTGCAAAGAAAAATTTAACTGAACACTTCTGAAAACAGATGTATTATTACACTTTTCTCCCCTACCCAATAAATAAATCAAGCAAACAGCATTTAAAAGAAAATCCAATTAAAAGCAGCAGCAGGAAAAACAATGCCTTTTTGTTGACTGGGAGGGCTGGTTAGTTTGAGGAAGAGTGCATCTGTGATGGGAATGAAATCAAGAGATATGGGAAAACAACACACAGGAGGCTGTTCTGGAGTTTCATCACAGTTCATGATCCTACAGGTCTGGTGGTGTTCCAGCTGTCACCTGGACTCACACAAACCAGTGGCCTTTGCTGTGAGCTGCAGCCCCAAAGCATCAGTGACCACCCTAGGGATGTGTCACTAGACACGACCCAGGGACAGAAAATGGAACTACCCAGTGAGGGCAGAGGAGACAAAGCATCCTGAGAAACTTCAGGGAACGTGCCTGCTGGTCAGTGGAGCAGGTGACAGCTGGCTCTGAGCACCAAAGTGCTATTTTTACCGAGGAAATATGTTCAGCACCATCAGTCCCCCGTGCCATGCCAGCACAGCCTGGCCCAGCACTGCAGGGTCCCTGTCTGTCCCAGGCAGAGGGGATGGACCTGAGGATCAATGTCAGTGTCCTGGGACACGAGACCCCCATCACCAGGGCCCTGACCCCCTCCCTCTGTGGGGGCACAGGGAGTGAGGGTCCCCCAGTACCTGCCTTAGGGTGATGAGGGGTTGCTGAGTGAGAGGCTTCCCCAGAATCCTACTTTTGGGGGAGAAAGGGGTGCCTGTGGGGCTGCTCCGTGCAGTCCCCACCTTTGGGGAAGTGCCTGAGGGCTGCTCATTGCAGCATCCCCCACCTTCCTTGGGAAGAGATGGGGAGGTGTCTGGGGGGTTCCCCACATTAGTGACCCCCCTTCCCTTCATGAGTGGTGCCTGAGAGGCTCCACAAAACAAGGCTCTCCCCTTCACCAAGGGTGTCCCCACAGCAGTGAACCCCCCTCCCCTTGAGAGGGGGCATCTGAGGGGCTCCTNATGAGTGGTGCCTGAGAGGCTCCATAAAACAACTCCCCTTCACAAAGGGTGTCTGGGGGGCTCTCCACAACAAGAATCCCCCTCCCCTTTATGGATGATGTTTAAGGGGTTCTCCAGAGCAATGACCCCCCACTACCCTTAATGGGGGGGAGTCTGAGGGACTCCCCAAAGCAAGGACCCCCCCTTCCCTTCATGGGGGCCGTGCCTAAGTGGCTCCCCACAACACTGACTCTCTGTGACGTTCGTCGGGGGGCTCAAGGGGCTCCACACACCAAGGACACCCCTCCCTTTGATGAAGGATGTCCGGAGGGCACCGCAGAACAACGACCCCCCGTGCCCTTCTTGGAGGGGGTGACTGAGGGCCTCCCTCCCAGCAAGGCCCCTCCGCCCCGTCACGGAGAGCGCCTCAGCCGCTGCCCAGCGGGATCCCCGGCCCGCTTCCCACCTGGATGTGGCGACACGCCGCCTCGGCCCTGCGCTGCTCCTCCAGGCGCGGCTCCACCAGGCCCNACCGCCATGGCCGCCACCGCCGCCTCAGGGCAGGGGGGCGGGGCCCCCAGAGGGCCAATGGGGACAGGCCACGCCCAGGAACGCCCCCGCGGGCCGGTGAGGCCACGCCCCCGGACCGGGACCGGGAACGGGAATGGGAATGGGAACGGGAATGGGAACGGGAATGGGAACGCGAAAGGGAA
>VZTZ01010929.1:139356-152659 GCA_013400955.1 Drymodes brunneopygia | reverse complement strand
GGATGGTGTCTGGGGACAGGGGGTGGTGTCTGGGGTCAGGGGGTGGTGTTTGGGGTCAGGGGGTGGTGTCTGGGGACAGGGGATGAGCCACAAAGCCCCACAGGAGCTGTCACCTCTCTCATCACTTGTCTGCAGGCGCCGCAGGGTGCGATGAAGTTGTCCCCCATGTCACTGCCAAAGGAGAAGGGCACAGAGCTCAGTCCTGAGGTCAGAGGAAGGGGCAACACCTGCAGAAGACCTTCATGCCCCAATAAATACAGAGCCACAACAGATTTGACCCCCAATTCCTCCAAAACCACCACACATAAACTTTCTTTCCCTCCCCAAAAGCTGGCGCTGCTGCAGCAGAAGCTGCCCCTGAGGAGCAGAGGGGGTCACCTGCTGGTCCCCCACCCCGTCCCTCACCATTCCAGCTCTCAGAGCACCCTCACCTGGCGATGGCCATGGCTTTGAAGCTGGTGTGCCCCTCGGAGATGGCTTTTTGGATGGCGGTGCGCTCGGCGCACACCCCCAGGCTGTAGCAGGCGTTCTCCACGTTGCACCCTGCAGGGACGACCCCGGCATCAGCCACCCCCAAACCCCCACCAGCTCATTTATTCTTCTTCGGGAATTTGCGAAGAAAAGCCATTTTCTCTGCTTCCCCTATTTATTTTTCCATCTACCGTGATCTTTGGCTCGCTCCGGGATGGCGGCTGCCAAGAGGCAGCGGGGGAGGACACGCAACACCAGCACCCCGGGATGACCCCGCTACACCCTCATCCATGACCCAAGGCTTGCTGGGGGCTCCCCAAAATCCTCAGGGGGGGGTTTCAGGTCCCCCATCTTACCCGAGAAGATCTCCCCGCCGGCGGTGAGCAGCGCGGCTCCCACCGGGAAGCGGCTGTAGGGGCAATAGGCGCAGTTTTTGGCCTCCCGGCTGCGGCGCAGCAGGAGCTGGAGATGTTCACCCTGGGGCTGGCCCGGGGGGACAGCGGGGACCGGGTGCTGCCCGCCTCCCTCCATTCCTGCGCCCGCCTGCCCTGCCCGCTGACGCCGCGGTTAAATATTTCCTCGCTTGGAAAATAGGCTGGCCGGGACGCCGGGATAACGCCCCGGAACGCAGCCGAAGCCTGGGAAGCATCCCCAGGGGCAGCCCTGGCTCCCAAAGCATCGCGCTCAAGGATTCCCGAGTCCTCCCCCTGCCTGCTGCCTCATTTTTTTCCCAATTTCTCCTGTTTTTGTTATTTACTTCCTCTTTTCTCTCGTCCCGGCAGAGCATTTTTCCGCTGCCGTCCCGGAGGTTTTTCTTCCTCCTCAGTTCAAAACTGGTTCTGTTGGCTCCACAGGAAAATGTCATTAAATCATCCCTGGGGGGGGGAGGAACAACAGCTCCTGATCAGTGAGATCAAAAGAAATCAATTAATCGGATGGAAAGCATAAAAAATAATACCTGTATAAATCACATTTTCCCAGGTCTTCTAACTACAGGCAGCAGGGGAAACTGGCTGAAGACACAGGTGATTAAAACCCAATTTGAGACACCCTCATGCTGGAGCCCAAATTCATTTTGGATGGTGCTTCCATGGGAATCAGCCCACACAAGGTAAAGGGCTCCCAGGTGATCATCAAATTGCTTTTTAATTAAAGATTTCTCTATTTTTCCCCTTGCCCAAGGAGCTTCCTGCCCCATTTTCTAGCTGCAAGGATGGGTTCCCCCCCCAGCCCCCAGGGATTTTTCGCCGGGATTTTTGTCCAGTTTCTTAGATTTTGGGAGGATTTTGACCTTACCTGCTGGTTTTGCCAGCAAATTTTGGTGCTGGGTCACTGCTGAGGAGCCGCAACAGGCTGGGAAGCAGCATCCAAATTGGCAGTGGCTTCTGATGGGGCTGAAACTCCAGGAGCTGAAACAGAACATGGGACAGTGAGACCACTCCAGGCACCCCAAGAAACCAAAGCTGGAATGCCGAGATGGGAATTGTCCAAGGGATAACAGGAAACCCACATCCCACACAAGTTCTTGTTCACTCTGGAACCCAACAATGACAATTCACTGTTTGCCAGGGCAGTGAGGGATTGGCAGCCCTGAACCAGCCCACAACCCTTTTTTTCAGCTTTCAAATGCAAATCCAAGTGGTTTTCCCCTCGTATAAAATGTGGTGCAGAGTCTCCTTCGCCCCACAAAATCTGGGAGAAGAAAGGAAAACCGGTCCCAGGGCAACTTGTGGGTGGCACTGTGGGACCAAACCAGTGTAGAGGGACACCCCAGTCCCCCCACCCCGACCCCAATAATGTGGGATCTGTAAATAAAGAAGCTTTCAGGGTGGGTTCACACCTGCCCTCTCAATTTGAACACCAAGCAAGTAAATACAGTCCTCACCTCAGTCAATGAGGGCAAGAATAGAAATTACGAAAGACAGAAGCTGGCATGGATAGAAACCTTCCTCATTAGCACTAATTCCCTAATTGCCATCTCCCCAAACCCATCCTTGCACCGGGAGCAAACCACACAGCCCCACGTTTGCATCAGAAAAGCTGAAAAACAGACAAAATCATGCATTTTTTATTATTTTGGCTGCAAAAACCTACAAGGCTGTCAAGGCCGCGGCAGTGAGAGAGTGGGGCTGGTGCTGTCTGCCTGTGAAGCTGCTATTTTAAGGTTGTATTTGCTTCACTCAAACTGCAGAAAATCTGGGAAGCTACAGGGAAATGGCTTCCTGTTCCCTGCAACACCCCACTCTGGTTTTCTTCCCCAAACTGGATTAAAAGTGGGGGCACATGGTGTTATTTTACCCCTTTCTCCTCCCCATTTTTCAATCCCAAGGCAAACAAAGCATCCCCAAGCCTGGGGGTCTCCCTGCTTTATGTCCAGATGGTAAAAAAAATAAAAAATTGGAAATTAGGGTTTGAGGTAAAGGCGCTGAGTCCTGAGCAGCCTCAGACTCCACTGCAGAGCTGAAACCTCACAGTGCTCCCCAAAAATCCCCCCCAAGCTGTGCCGTGGGGAAATAACATTCCATTTCTCCTGGAGAGAAGCTGTCCTGGGGCCTTGGCCAGAGATAAAAGCAACAGGTTAAAAGCCAGCTCAGCCCAAAAGGAGAGGAGCAGCAAGGAGCTCTGACTGGCTTGGAAATAACAGGGGCAAATGGGAGGTTTGGAGGAAAAATCGCCAGCAAACCTGCAGGATCCGCAAATCCCGGCACACACCCTTGTGCAATGTACTGATTTGCGGGGGGGATAAACCACCTTTTCGTCGTTCCAGTGTTAGAAACCATCACCTGACCCTCCCAAAAAAATCACTCCCCGCCCGGTGGGAAATCAGGGAATTTTCCCTCACGCCGGTGGGTTTCGGCGCTGAGGGTCTGGCTGCTGCATGGGGGTGAGGGGCTCGATTTCCCCCGCGGCTTCGCATCCCTGCCGGGGCACGGAGCGAGCGCGCACGGAGCTGGCGGGGGCCGTTCACCGGCGGCTCCCCGCGTGNTGCCGCTGCTTGCGAGCGAGGCCGGGATTAGCGGAGCGGAGCCGAGATGCTGCCTTGGCGCCGGAGCAAGTTCGTGCTGGTGGAAAATGAACGTAAGTGCAAAGGCAAGAGCTTGGGGCCGGGGCTGAGCTACGCGGCGCTGCTGGCCGGCTTCCTCCGCTCCTGCCCGGACCTGCTGCCCGAGTGCCCGCTGGAGCGCCTGGGCAGCGTCTTCCGCGGGAAGCGCCAGAAAGTGGAGCTGAACAAGGAGGACCCGACGTACACGGTGAGGTACCTGGGCAACGCCGTCACCCTGCACGCCAAAGGCGAGGGCTGCACCGAGGAGGCGGTGGGCAAGATCTGGGCCAAGAGCGAGGCGGGCGCCGGCGGGGCCAAGATGAAGCTGACGCTGGGCCCCCACGGCATCCGCATGACGCCCTGCGAGAAGGGGGCCCGCCGGCCGGGCCACGCGTACCTGCTGCACCGCATCACCTACTGCGCCGCCGACCGCCGGCACCCCAAGGTGTTCGCCTGGGTGTACCGGCACCAGGTGAAGAACAAGGCTGTGGTGCTGCGCTGCCACGCCGTGCTGGTCTCCAAGGCCGACAAGGCCCGCGCCATGGCCCTGCTCCTCTACCAGACCTCGGCCTCGGCCTTCAACGAGTTCAAGCGCCTCAAGAGACAGAGCGATTTCCGCCACGTGCAGCAGCAGCTCCTGGGTGACGCCATGGTGCCCTTGGTGCCTTTGCGCAGGCTGCTCAACGCCAAGTGTCCCTACCGCCCACCGGCCGAGCGGGCCCGCTGCGCGCCGAGGCTCAGCTCCATCCTGGAGGAGGAGGAGGATGAGGCTTTCAGCGCCGGGACGGCCTTGGCGGAGCCCGAGCGAGCGGCCGTGCTGCGGCTGGCCAGCGACATGAGGGGCTGCAGCCTTCGGGGGACCCGGCCCGCCGTGTGCTGAGCGCCAGCGGTCACCGTGCTCCGGCCACCGTGCTCCGGCCATGAGGTGCCCACCCCGCACCCCGAGCCGGTGCTGGACCCTCCTCCTCGAGGGGTCAATCTGGACAAGACAGCGGCTCCTCCGTTGGCAGGAAGACCCGTGGTGGGGGTGGGTTTGCAGCCCAGGGAACCCCCCTGCCCTCCCCAGCCCCTCAAATGAACCTGCTCTCTCTCGTGCCTCCTTCTCCGCAGTGGCCANGCCGCCGCTGCCGTCGCTCCCGCAGCATCAGGCGCAGGCGGTACCCGGAACGCCGCGGCTCCTCGGCACCGCATCCTCTCCGTGGGCAGCCGGATCGGATACGGCGGCCGCCTCCCATTGCCGGGGTAGGGGCTTCACCCCCTGCGCGGGGTGGGGGGTGCGGGGACACCCCCCCCAAANTGATGATAATAATAATAATGATAAGAATAATAAAATTAATGTGTGTTTTCTGCGGTGTGACGGCGCCTGTGTCTCGCCCAGACCTTGGCGGATGATGGAGTTTTAAGCTCGGCACCGAGGTAGCTTGGGGAGGGGGGTTTATATTGCATTTACACCCCGAAAAGCAAGCCAAGGAGGGGGGGGGTTGTGGGGTCCACGGTGCTTTCCTGCAGCACCGAGGGCCGGGCAGAGCTGCTCCACGTTGTCATGGCAACTTCATTTTTTAAATATAGAGCTTTGGGGGGAGGCTGTGCTGCCCACGTTGGAGGAGCAGGGATGAGGGTTCAGCCCCTTGCACCCCACTGGAGAGCAGAACACCCCCCCACACACACACACTCCAAATTAGCACCATGGGCCTGAAGATCAATAATTTACGGAAAAAATGCTATTTTTTTTCCCTTCTTCCCCTTTTGCTGCTTTCCCAGAATAAGCAATGGTAAGGAGATGGGGGAAGGAGGGAGGGAGGGACGGGAGGTGTCTTGTGTCCCCTCCAGCAGGGACCTGCCACCATCCTGCCATGGCCCTGTGTGGGGTGGGGAAAAAGGACCCTGCAAATTGGGGCTGGGGGCTCGCCCTGAGGCTGAGCCCTGGCAGTGAGGGGTGTGCTGCTGCCCCACAGCGCAGTGAGGGGCTTAACCCCTTCCCCAAGGTGCTGTAGGGCCGGGATTTGGGGCGATGTCCCCTCGCAGCCCCAGGGGGACAGGCTTTGCTCTGACCACTGCCCCCCCAAAACTTAGCAGGAGGGTGAAATTTGGGTGAGGCGGGGGGTACGGGGGATGCTCCCCCCCGCACCCGGGGCCATTAGGATTTGGGGCCAGCTGCCAAAATCCTCAGGGATTTGGGCTGATCCCCCCTGAGATGCTGGCGAGGCTGGAGTTTGAGCCCTCCCCAAGATGGGGAGGAGGTGGAGTGAGAAGGAGGCCAGGGTGGAGGGGCCGGTAAGGGGCGGGGAAGCNCAGGCCGTGCTCTTGGCCGCCAGCACCGCCGTCACCGCCCTGCTCTACTCCGTCTACCGGCAGAAGGCCCGCGTGGCCCGCGGGCTCGAGGTGGGTGCGAGGGGGGAGTGCATGGGCCCGGCCCCCCGAGCCGCGGCCTGGTCGCGTCGGCTGAGCCGCGGCCTCTGTTTGCTCCCCTCAGGGCGCCAAGAAGATCCGGCTGGACGGGGACCTGCGGGCCGTGCTGCTGGAGGCGCCCGGGCGCTGCGTGCCCTATGCGGTTATAGAAGGTAAGGTCGTGTCAGGAAAATTAATCCACGAGCACCGGAAGTTTATATCCAAAAGGGAGATAGAGGAGTCCTGTGACGTTATTCCAAAAAAGGGAGAGGTCATGGGCGTTTCCTATGGGGTCTCTCAAATTGTTAGAGGATGCTGCTTCCTTATCCCAATTTCCCGGCTGCATTTCCCTCTCTCTTTCCCCATTGGCTGAGGTACTTGAGAGGCACAGACTTCCTGAAACGCCCATCACAGACCTTCTTCTAATGTATTTCCTTCCCCCTTTCCTTTTCCTTGTGTCTATCAGTGGAATTCCCATGGAATTTATCATTCTTCCCGTTGTTTCTTTCTCAGTATTTAACTTTCAACAAGCTTGTTGTAACCCTCAGCTTGTTTGTAAAGATAAATCCCTCTCACTCCTTTCATCAATCAGTGGAATCTTTCCCGTTGTTTGTTTTATCTCTCAGTGCTGGTTTTATCCACCACCAGACCCACAGTTTGTTTGGAAAGGCAAATCTCTCATTCCTTTCAGTCAGGACCTGAAGTGGTGGCCCAGACAGGGCTTGGGGGGCACGTCCTGCCCTGCAGCTGCTCCTCACCAGGGGGTTCATCCCCAGCTCCTCCTGTGCCCATCAGGTCATATCCCCCCCTGCCAAGCAGCCACAGACTCCTGACAGCACAAAACAAAGGGCTCTCAGCCCTTTTGCCCCCCATCCTAGAATTCCAGAATGGCTTTGGTTAAAACAGAATGGCTTTGGTTAAAACAGACCTTAAAGCTCATCCACTCCCACCCTTTGCCATGGGCAGGGACACCTTCCACTGTCCCAGGTTGCTCCAAACCCCATCCAGCCTGGCCTTGGACACTTCCAGAGATCCAAGGGCAACCACAGCTTCTCTGGGCACCCTGTGCCAGGTCCTTACCACCCTCACAGGGAAGGATTTCTTCCCAATATCCCACTGGAACCTGTCACTGTGAAGCCATTTCCCATGGTGCTGTCACTCCAGACCCTTTTCCAAGGTTTGTTTGAGGAACACCTCACCTGCCCCTTGGATTCCAATTGCAGGTGTGGTGCAGTCTGTGAAGGAGACCCTGAGCAGCCAGTTTGTGGAGAACTGCAAGGGGGTGGTCCAGAGGCTGACGCTGCAGGAGCACAAGATGGTGTGGAACAGAACCACCCACCTCTGGTATGTGCCTGGTGCCCACAGACACTCGTGGTGCCCTTGGGGGGATGGGTTTGATACCCTGGAATGGCCTCAGGCATGGCCAGAGTTATCCAGTGCCTCAGAGCTGGATCCCAAAGTAGCCCCCACAGTAACAGCTGCCAAAACAGGGCATGTTTGGCTGATTTTAGGGCTTTTAGGCCTTTTGACTTTAGGGCTTTTTTTTTTAGGCATGGCCAGAGTTATCCAGTGCCTCAGAGCTGGATCCCAAAGTAGCCCCCACAGTGACAGCTGCCAAAACAGGGCATGTTTGGTTGATTTTAGGGCTTTTTAGGGCTGCCAAAACGGGGCATGTTTGGTTGACTTTTAGGGCTTTTTAGGGCTGCCAAAATGGGGCATGTTTGGCTGATTTTAGGGCTTTTAGAGTTCACAGAGTGGCTGGAGGAGAAGTACAGTTACACTGAGTAACCAAACACAGGCTGAGTGTTGATCACCCCCACCTTGTTACAGAGGTGGCCAGAGGATGGCATTTCCAAAAAAACCCCACTTTTAAACAGGTATTAATTGGATTTGGGCGATCCCCACACCCAGAGGAACTGCTGAAACAGAGCCCAGTGATGCTCTTTGATAAGAATTTGGTAACACTTCTCAAACTGGGATGTGTAACTTGTGGTGCTTCTCCTCACGGGGTGGTTTGTGGCAGCTGGGAATGTCACAGGCAGCTGAGGAGGAAGCAGGTGGAGATGGGGGAAGCCTCCAGTACTTGTGGAGCACTCAGGTGAGGGTGGAGTGGCCTCGTGCACACCTGGACAGCACCATGAGGGGAAAGGTGTTCTCCAGAGACCCCAGCAAAGCAACTCCACTCGGGGCATGTCCCATGAGGCAGGCCCCAAAACCAGCAGGTCAATGTCCCATGTACCAGGCCCCAAAACCAGCAGGTCAATGTCCCATGTACCAGGCCCCAAAACCAGCAGGTCAATGTCCCATGTACCAGGCCCCAAAACCAGCAGGTCAATGTCCCATGTACCAGGCCCCAAAACCAGCAGGTCAATGTCCCATGTACCAGGCCCCAAAACCAGCAGGTGAATATCCCATCTGTCAGGCCCCAAAACCAGCAGGTCAGTGTCCCATCTTGCAGGCCCCAAATCCAGCAGGTCAATGTCCCATGTGACAGGCCCCAAAACCAACAGGTCAATAACCCATCTTGCAGGCCCCAAAACCAGCAGGTCAATGTCCCATCTTGCAGGCCCCAAATCCAGCAGGTCAATGTCCCATGTGACAGGCCCCAAAACCAACAGGTCAATAACCCATCTTGCAGGCCCCAAAACCAGCAGGTCAATGTCCCATCTTGCAGTCCCCAAAACCAGCAGGTGCATCCCAGGCTGTGTTTCCCATCAGGAGGAATCCCCAGTTCACTTCCCTCCGTGTGCCTCCCCAGGAACGACTACGAGAAGATCATCCACCAGAGAACCAACACCACCCCCTTCGACCTGGTCCCCGCCGAGGACGGCGCCGGCGTCACCGTGCGGGTGATGAAACCTCTGGAGGCCTCTGAGCTCAGCCTGGAGACGGTGTATGAGAAATTCCACCCCTCTGTCCAGTCCTTCACGGATGTCATCGGCCACTACATCAGCGGGGAGCGCCCCAAGGGAATCCAGGAGACAGAGCAGATGCTGAGGGTGGGCACGGCCCTGACTGGCGTGGGAGAGCTGGTGCTGGACAACGCCACCATCAAGCTGCAGCCCCCGAAGCAGGGCATGCCCTACTACCTGAGCTGCCTGGATTTCGAGTCCTTGCTGCAGAAACAAGAGTCCAGCGTCCGGTTTTGGAAAATCCTGACCGTCGTTTTCGGCTTTGCCACCTGCGCCGTCCTCTTCTTCCTGCTGCGGAAGCAGTACCGGCACCACCGCGAGAGGCAGCACCTCCGGCAGATGCAGGAGGAATTCCGGCAGGCCCAGGAGCGCCTGACGAACGCCGAGGGCGGGGAGGCCCTCAAAAACGCCTGCGTGGTCTGCCTGAGCAGCACCAAATCCTGTGTTTTCCTCGAGTGTGGCCACGTCTGCTCCTGCCACGAGTGCTACCAGGCTCTTCCCGAGCCCAAAAAGTGCCCAATCTGCAGGCAGAGCATCATCAGGGTGGTTCCCTTGTACAACAGTTAATTTTTTGGGATTCTCGGAGTGGGGGGAGGTTTTGGATTTAAAGCTGCCGCTGGCAAAGGGGTTTTGTCGCCTCGCTGCTTGGGTGGTGGATTTTGGGGAAGGGGAGGGAGCTTGAGGGAGGGGGTGCTTCAGCAGGGGGACAGAGCTGAGTCTGAGAAGGTGACTGTGCAGCAGAGCAGGGCTCACACTGTGCTCTGGAGGTGTTTTGATGCCTTGCAAAGGGTGAGGTGCTTGGGGGACACGCAGCTTGAAGCTCTTCTGTTAAGGTTTGGACTTCCCGGGATTTGTGTCATGGTTACAGAGCCTGCAGCTCCTTATCCAGCTGATAAAAGTATGGGGGAAACAAGAATAAAATGTGTTGAGGGTTCTCAGAGGCTGCAGAATTCCTGTGATGCTGCCAGAGAGCTGCAAGGCCTAGTGGAGCAGGAGGGGCTGTCAGAGAGCTTGTACCAGGGGGTGTGAACACAGGAAATTCTGTGGTCCTCCCCAAAATGGCTTTGTCACACTCAGGTGTGAGGATGGGGATGTGAGAGTGCTATGGCTGATGGCTGGGCTTGGCTTGGGATAGCAGACAGGGTGTGAAGTAATAAATTAGGATGAAAAGCGTGTGTGTGTCAGATTATTGCATGGGAGTGATGAGATTTGTCCTCCCTGAGGTGGACACAGTGAGCCTGGATCATCCCAAGCCATGGTGGAGGTTGGCTGAGGAGGGGAACCTGTCCCCCCTGCACTGGACATGACAGTCACTGCTGTTCCCTCATGACACAGCTGGTACCAGACCTCCAAACTGACACAAAAAAGGAAAATTCCCTTCTCTGGCAGCCCCATTTTGCCATAAATCCCATATGCACCCGAGAGGGTTAATGGACCCAAAGTGCTGCTGCAGTTAACATTTGCTGGGGAGGACAATTAGAGAGACATTCCTGGGGGATGAGGGAGCCTCAAGTGGGAACAGTTGAAAACCCTAGGACTGAGGCAGCCCCTGAGCACCGGGCAGGGAGAGACCCCTGCTCCATCCGATGCCTGCGGGCAGGCAGAGCCCCCAGGCACATTTAAATAGAAACCTTCCCATCGACCGGCATTTAAAAAACCCTGAACTAAACAGAGAAAAAGATAGGAAGTTTCCTCATTAAACATTAACCAGGGCAGTGTCCGAAGGCCATTCTGGCTGTGAGGCACAAATCCACGGCTGGATTTTGAGGAGGAGCGGGTCCCTGGTTGTCCCGGTGCCGGGAAAGGGCCGCATCCCGCCGGCTGTAGGTGGCGGTGGCTGCCTGCAGGGCGAGGCAGCCCGCGGAACAGAATCCCAGCGGGAACAGCCGGAACGCAGCTCCAAAAGCCACGCTGCAGCCCAAAAACCCGGAATACAGATTGAAACGGCAGAATCCCACCTGCTGGAAGAGGTGTCCCTCCTCTCCCGGGGACCAACCACCCCAAAAAACCTCGTCCCCTCACTGGGGACAGCAAGGAGGTCAGTGCCCCTCAGCCCAGTGCAGGACACGGCCCCGAGCCTCGGTGTTTTGCCCAGGAATGGAGCATCAGGCGAAGCCTAAAAATACTTCTTGGAGAGGCTGTGCTTCCCCATTACCCCTTCGCCTTCTGTTTCCAAGCTTTCCCTGTGATATCTCGGGTGTAGCTGCAACCTTATGTAAGGAGCTGACAGCTCGGGGGCGGGCGGGGGTGCAGGGGAGAGGGGCTTGTGCAGCTTTGGGGGGCTGAGGATTTCAGCAAACGAGGGGTTTGGAGATGGGAGCAGCCCCAGGACTGGCACACCCCAACCCTGGCACCAGCAGGCACCCTGGTCCTTCCCTGTGCCCCCATTCTGCTCGGCCCCAAAATGAGCCAGGCTCCCGATTCCAAAGAAATCCTGTAACTCAGCCTTGCACAAGCAGCTTCTTTAATGCTGTTGCTACTCCTGCTTTGTGGGAGATGCACCACAGATGCCTGAACACCCCCAGTATAGCTGTGGTCCATCCCAAAATGTTATCCCCAACCTTCCCATCACTGGCTTTGCCAGGCAATAACCCCGATGACCCAGGGTGTGGTGGCAACTCTGCATAAAAAACCCCATGGAAAGCTCACAGTAACTCACGAGTCCTCCTGCAGCCCCCCAGGAAAGGCTCGTGCAAGGACAGGTCCTGGGGGTCCACAGCCAAGCACACCCACGCTGCAGCCCCCCACAAAGTGCCAGAGGCTCTGCTGGGCTCTACAGGGCGTGTGTGGGGCTGTGCCCAGGGATGTGGAAGGATTAGTTCCAGATCCCCAGGGATGTGGAATGAATAATTCCAGACTTTCCAGGAGTGGCTGGGGGATCCCACTCTGAATTCCCTAAACGTCTCTGTGGGGTAGCCTAGGCTCCCCAGATGTGGCTGTGGGGCAGCTCTGGGCTCCCCAAAAGCGCTGTGGGGCCGTCTGAACTCTCCGAGGGTCCTTGTACAGCAGCTCCGGACTCCCCAGGGATGTTGAGGGGCAGGTTGGAGCATCCTGAGGATGACCCGGGGCAGCTCCGGGCTCCGCAGGGTGTCTGCAAGGCAGCTCTGGGATCTCCAGGGACGTCCTGGGGCACCCCGTGAATGCTCCGGGACAGCTCCGTGCTCCGCGGGGAGCCTGCGGGGCAGATTCCGGGCTCCTTGAGGATGCTCCGCTCTCCCCGGGGAAGCTGCGGGGCAGGCGGCGGGGCAGTCCCGGGGATCCCCGGGGTGCGGGATNCATGTCGGAGGGGCCGCCCTACGGCGAGGGGCAGCTGGCGGGGGACGCGGCCGTGGGGCAGCTGCCCTTCCCCGTTCGCCTCCGCGGCGGCGACGGGCTCCTGGCCGGCGGGCAGGGCAAGCGGCCGCCCAAGCTGGGGCAGATCGGCCGCAGCAAGAGAGGTGGGTGCCGGGGGGAGCGGGGCGCACCGGGAGCTGCCCGGGATGCGGGGCACGGCCCCAGGGATGCGGCGGGAGGCAGCGGGTATCCCGCGGGGTGTTGGGCATCGTGTACCGGGGACATTCCCCGGGGATGCAGGACACCGGGGAGCATCCCCAGGGACGGGGCATGATGACCGGACTCCCTGCGGGATGTCGGGCATCGTGTCCCGAGGACCTTTTCCAGGGATGGTGCATCAAGCACCTTTCGGGGATGCAGGACACCGGGGAGCATCCCCGGGGACGGGGCACGATGCACCAGACTCCCTGCAGGATGTCAGGCATCACGTCCCAAGGACTGTCACCGGGGTGTTGGGTAGCCGGGACCGTCCCTGGGGACAGGACATCGTGCCCTGGGTATAAGGCAGGGTATACATCTGAGTATCAGGCAGCAGGGACCTTCCCCAGGGACAGGGCACCATCCCCTGGGGACCATCCGCGGGGCACAGAGGTGAGGGGACCTTTTTTGGGGACATGCCCTTTGCCGGGTGTCCCCGGGGACAGGGCGCCCGTGCGATCCCGGGGACGCTCCGTGGGGACGAGACACGGTGCCCCAGGTACCCTGCGGGATGTCGGGCACCGTGTAGCTCGGCCAGCAGCCACACCAGGGATGTAGGACCCCTCCAACCACCCCCGGCGTGACCTTGGGCAAGGGGAACCACGGCAGCAGAAAATTCATCGCGCTTCTGTTTCTCTCTGCTTTCTAGTGGTCATTGAAGACGACAGAATTGATGATGTGCTGCAAAACCTCTCCGAAAAGGCCCCTCCCGGTGTTTAAAGCCTCCCTGGGGACGCTGGGCTGAAAAACCCGGGGTGGGGTCGGTTTACAATGGCACAGGTGATCGGCAAAACGTAACCCCCCCAAGACCGCAGCGACCGCCCGAGCGCCCGGGAGCGCCGTCCGCGCCCGCCTGCAGTCCCACGGCACCGCGGCACGTCCTGCCCTCCGGAGACGCGCGGAGGGGAGGGCGGCGAGCGAGCCACAGCCCGGCCATGAATTAAAAAATGATAATAAA
>VZTZ01010929.1:93268-119338 GCA_013400955.1 Drymodes brunneopygia | reverse complement strand
TGCACAGACCTGCTCTGTCCCCTCTGATCCTGTCTGCTCCGTGCATGGACCTGCTCTGTCCCCTCTGATCCCGTCTGCTCCGTGCACAGACCTGCTCTGTGCCCTCTGATCCCGTCTGCTCCGTGCATGGACCTGCTCTGTCCCCTCTGATCCTGTCTGCTTTCTGCACGGACCTGCTCTGTCCCCTCTGATCCCGTCTGCTCCCTGCCCGACCCCAGCGTGCGATGCAATCACACAGGTCCTTCCCTCTGCCCATTCCTGGCTGGGATCCGTGCCCAGACAAAGCTCTCCACCAGACCTTGGGGTGTCCCCAAGGGACCCTGGCCCCAGGGGCTCCTTCCCCAGACACACAGAAGGTGAAATATGAGTTTCATCCCTCCAGACATTTTAATGACTTCACTTGGGAACCAAAGAAAAGAAGAGAGACAGAAAGATCAAGGACCAGTTGCTTAGTAACGAAAGGAGAGAGGCGCAGGGGATGGGAGAAAGGAATTTTTATCTTTTTATCTATTTTTTTTTCTTTATGAGACTGTTTCTCCACTTTCAGGAGACAGGAGTCTCCCACTCCAGCACCTCTGGTGCCACATCCCACACAGATGCTCCCCTCTTCAAGGTGTGGATTTCATCCCTGTCCCCAGGGCTGTGGGAAGATCCACCTAAAACAGACAGACTATATTCCTGGGACATCACCAGCAAGGAACAGAGGAGGCAGAAAGTGGTGAATGACACCAGGTGACAGACAAGGATGTGACCTCCACCACCACCTAATTTTTGTTGTTCTATGACACCACCAGCAAAACTGGGAGCTGGGCAGTTCCAGGCACAATTTACCAAGCTAATATTGACATATCCTGCCAGACCCTTTCTGTTCCAAACCTGCTCCTTCTCCTGCCTGAGCTCTTCTCCTCCTTCCAGAGGAAGCCAGCTGGGAATGGAGCTGGGGGTTTCAGCTGCCCGTGGCTGGTGCTGACCTTTCCTTCCCAGCATGGCAAGTGTGGAGATGAGCTGAGGGCTTGGCTTCACACCCCTGAAAATGTCAAGCCCTGGCAGCAGGACTGGGAGTTGGGAGAGCTGCTGGGAGCCCTGGCAGCAGGAGGGATAGGAAAACCTGGCTGCATTTAATTAAGAGCAGGCTGCATGCTGTTAACCATTTACTGTCCATTCTACCCCTGCCCGCATGCCAAGGGCAGGAGGAGGCTCTGGGGACCTTCCCAATGCAGGGAATGTTGCCCTGTCTTGGTCACTGATGCTGCTCACCACCCTCACTGCTGTAGCCTGAGGGCAGAGGTCTCATCCCTCCCTGTGGAGCCCTGGCCCTGCTTCCCCTTTGCCCCCTGATCTCCCCTCCCAGCCCTCAGCCAGCAATCTCTAACCCGCAGCACAGGGGAAATGAAAGTCCCCAACATCCCACTCCGAGTTTCCATGGGAACACAAGTGCTGCTGGTCTTCCCAGCCCTGCAGATGCTGATTGCAGAGCACAGCATCCTGGTGATGCCAAGGACAGGAGAAAACCATCCCTTATCCTTCCCACAGATCAGTGGAAAAATCTGCCCAAATTCCACCTGCTGCAGGCAGGGGACAAAACCCTGTTCAGCAGATGTGTCACCACACAGGTTCACTTCTCATCCCAATGCTGCCTAAGGCTCTGGATCCAGCTGGGAACCTGCTTTGGCACTGAATTCCTTTCCCCTGCCGGGCACAGAAGTGCCACAGCCACGGGGAGAGTTTGAATCCTACACTGTAGGGAGATAAGGAGGACCAGAGGAGCAGCAAGGTGAAGCACAGGCCACCAGGGGGAAGGGGAGCAGGGAAAAAGCAAGTTCCCATGGGGAGGGACTGGTTTGGGATATCAGGATGGCACTCTGCTGCCTGCTTGGCTTGTTTCCCCAGCGTTTGTGATGTGCTGCAGAGCTGTATCCAATATCTCTACCTATTATCTATATCAATATTTCAGGACTAGTGTGAGTCAGGCCCTTTCCCCTCAGGCTCTTATCCACCTGATATTTTCCTGCTTCTCCTTGCTGTATTCAACCAGGGGGATTCACCTACCTGGAAATCCACCTGCCAGGGCTCGGGGCTGAGCTGCTGCAGGTCCTGCAGGTGGGTTTTCCTCAGGGGGTTTTTCAGCAGGGCTGTGCCAGGATCACTGGCTGTGGGCACCTTCCTGCGAGGCTCGTGCTCGGAGATTTGGGTGGTGCTGTATGCCCTCCTCCTGGACAGAGCCTGCACATCCACTCCTGCACGGAGGGAGAGAGGATCAGCTCCACTCCAGAGTGGGATCAGCCAGCAAAATCCCCCCCAGGCTCAAGGTGGGAGGCAGGGAGCCCTCCCCAAGGTCCTGCCAAAGCTCAGGGGGCCACACTCAGCCCTGCCAAGTTTTAAGCAAAGCAACGGAACCGCAAAAGGAAATAGAAACACTCAAAATTCCTAGTGATGTCAAGAGAGCAGGTTGGGAAGGTTTTGTCTGAGGAGTTTTCAGCCAAAAAAAGCCTGACTGCATTTCCCCAAACCTCCCTGGAGAAGACAAAGGGTTTACTAATGAAATTTAATTAGTGCAGACACGCTCCTGTCAGAGCACGACAAAATTTGCCTTGGAAAGACACGATTTCTCATTGCTTTTGACAAGTTTGAGGGGATGCACAGCACAGCTCCTCTTGGAATAAAGGGAAGAACATCCTGTGAGTAACAGAGGTTTCCCCAGCTCCGGGGTGCAAGCAGCTGCTTTATGTCACATGCTGCTGACACAAACACCCAGACAAGCCATGGTGGGGAGGAGTGACACCCTGGGGACAGGGTTTTGGGCCCATTTCCCCCTTCTCCTGGCTGGAAAGCTGCTTTGCAGGTATAGGGATGGTCTAGCAGAGCTCACTCCATTCCTCCTCACACTGCTTGAGAAGCTTGTAAATAATTATGTGGCCAAAGCAAAAGCTGCTTTGAAAACCTCCAGGGAACCCAGCTCGCCAGAGATTCCAGGGGAAATGAAAGTCCCCAGGATAAAACATCCAAACCAAACAGACTTGCTCAAGCCTCAGGAGATCTGTCATCTCTCCTGCAAACTCCTTCAGCTCTTTGCAGCTGAAGACACATATTAATCAGGCAAAAAAATATTGGGGGAGCAGTGACAGGAGCTTGATTAGAGAGACAGGGGCATCACCCCCATCCCCCCTGCACGTACAGAGGAAACTCTGACCCGTGTCCGTGTCCGACTCTCCCCCAGGATCTCTGGCCACACCCAGGTGCTCGGGGGAGCGCTCGGCGGGGCAGGAGCCCTCCGAGTCTCTGGAGTGGTTCCAGCTCTCCAAGCCTGCTCCCTCCTCCTGGGAGTGAAAGAAAACAGAGCTGCCCGACTCCTGGGAATGCATCATGCTGTACCGCCGCCTCTTGTCCTGGGGGGAAGCAGAGAGAGGGAACAGGTTCCACCACCGCGTCTGTCCAGCCGAGGCGGGCTGCATCAGCACCTTCAGCCACTGTTTCCACCCATCATCTCCCTTAAGGACAGGGCTGGGAAGCAAGAGACACCTGCTGACCACACCCAGAGCCAGGACTCACACCCCAACACCCCCTGCTCCCAGGACAGCCCCGGAGGACTCACAGATCTGGGGGTGGAGAGGTACGGGGAGGTGTCACAGGTGACAGCGTAGCTGAGCAGGCGATCCCCAGGGAACAGGCAGCTGCTGCTCACAGGGGACACCAGGACCTCGGTGCTCTCGGGGAAGACCCACTCCACGGATACATCACTCAGGGCCGGTGACATCGCCTTCTTCAGCGACCTGATCATCTGCAAAGGGCAGGGGGAAGAGGTTCAACAGCAGCTGGACCTGTGTGAGCCACTCAAACAAACCCCTCAGCTGATTCCTGCCCTCTCCTGGCAGTCTGCTCCCTCTTAGCCTACTCTGATGCCCATCCCAGCACTCCCATCTCCTTGGCTCAGTTATACCTGGCAGAGCTGGGTTAATGGTTGGTCTTTTCCAGCCTAAATGACTCCTCGATTCTATGATTTTTTTACCATGGAGCACAAGGGCTGATTTCACACATGCTGCCAGCCTAGAGCAAGGTGGGAACCTGTGGCCAGAGGGAGATTGCTCTGATGTGAGACAGCATCCCCTGCTCCCCTCCAGCACCCAGGAAAAGCTGTCAGCCTTCACTGGTCTGAGCCCCAGCCCTTGTCCCAAGCTCAGCCCTCACACACCGATATTTTTGGAACAGCTCATTGTTGGCACAAACCACTGGCAGAGATCAGCAATGCTCTGGCAGTTACACATGTGGAGAAGACCAATATCTGTGAATACCTCATGGACAAACCTCCCAGGGAGCCATCTACACGAGCTACCCTACACGCCAAGGGAACTGAACACCGGATTTAGAGACAGAACAGCTCAAATATTCCCTATTGTTCCCTGCTTTTTCACAGGCTCAGGAAGACTCACCAGGCTGTGTTTCACAAGGCCATTAACTGATGCCTCAGACTGCTGAAGGCACCGAACTGCACAGCCTGCAAAGCTCTTATTAATAGCTCTTATTAAAA
Source organism: Drymodes brunneopygia (assembly GCA_013400955.1). Lineage (NCBI taxonomy): Eukaryota > Metazoa > Chordata > Aves > Passeriformes > Petroicidae > Drymodes > Drymodes brunneopygia. The sequence goes on along the minus strand of VZTZ01010929.1, from coordinate 114,813 downwards.
ACCTCTCTCTTCACCGTCTTCGCTTTTAATTTACATCAGAAATGTTGATACCATTCTGTCTTAGAGAGGTTTTTGTGTGCTCCGGGTTCCTGCAGAGGGTGAAGCTGCTGAACTCCTGCCTGTGAGATCTGGAAGGTAGAAGCTGGCTTTTTGGAGATATTTAGGAGCTAAAGACCCAATTCTCTCCGGGTTTAGTCAAGCAGCAGGTGACAGGCTGGGCTCTGTGCATTCACCAGGGGACAGAGCCATCCCTGTGCTGGATTTGAAGCACACGGTTTCACTCTTCACGGGGAGAGAGGGAATGGAGAGGCTTTAAAGCCAGCTTAACAAGCAAAGCCATCACAGAGCATTCCTCTCTCTCCAACGCCGAGTCCTTCTCGCCTGAGCAACGCCAGGGCTGAGCCCGACTTCAAAACTAATTGGCCGCTTTGATGTCGGTCCCTCTGCCCTCGCCGTGTCTGAGGCAGAGCTGCCTTTGGAGGCAGAGCTGCCTTTGAAGGCAGAGCCGCTGCATCGAGGCCCCCCAGCCCCAGGCGAGGGAAACACCCCCTCCCATTCCCTCGGACCGCCGGACACGGAGATACTCTTTCATCCCCTCCCGCTCGCCCAACTGCTGCGAGCGGGGTTGGGAGGGCAGGGCCAGGACCGGGAACGAACCCGTTGAAGCCGAGCATCGTTCCAGCCCCACGGGGCGGGCCCCGGGGAGGGAGGGCTGTGGTACCTTGGGCTGCAGCCTCTCGCCCTCTGCCAGGAACTCGGAGATGCCCCTGGAGACGGCAGCCAGACCCCGGACCAGCCTCCTGCAGGCGTTTGGCCCGATGCCGAAGCTGTAGCACCTGCAAAGGGACAAGGGAGAATTAGCATCCAAAGGAAAAGCCACCTCCCCAGCCCCGTGCAGCTCACACACTGCCTCAGGCAGAAACTCCCTCTGGTTTTATCCCACTGCTGTGTCCAGAGGAATAAACCAGCCCCTCTTTTAGGTGGCTGGAAGGAGGGTTGGGAACCTTGGGTTCCAAGAGAGCTGGAGAAGGATTTTAGACACGGCCATGGAGTGGCCAGACAAGGGGGAATAGCTTCCCACTGAGAGAGGGAAGGGTTAGATGGGATATTGGGAAGGAATCCTTCCCTGTGAGGGTGGGGAGGCCCTGGCACAGGCTGCCCAGAGAAGCTGTGGCTGCCCCTGGATCCCTGGAAGTGCCCAAGGCCAGGCTGGATGGGGCTTGGAGCACCCTGGACTATGGAAGGAGTCTCTGCCCATGGCAGGGGAATGGAATGAGATGGGCTTTAAGGTCCCTTCGAATCCAAACCATTCTGAGGCTCGATGAACTGCCAGGCCCCTTGTCTCTGCAGACCCCAAACCCCTTCCCCAAAGACCAGCCTTCAGCAGTGACACTCAGGGGTTCCCAGCAGGACCTCCAGCCTTGCCCTACTCTGCAAACACAAACAAGCTGCTTTGCTCTCAGTTCAGCTCTTCTCCCTGCTGGCTGTAGCCAATAGCACTAAATATCCAGTCATTATCTCTGCTTGCAATGAAAATAAACGTTTTCTCAAGGAAAGAGGATCAAGCCAGGGGAGGCAGTTCCCCCGACTCCCAGGTCTGTGAAGCAGGATTTGGTTTGAGCTGAAGGCTGGAAGCTGAGCTGGAGCCCAGGCAGGGAAGGCAGTGCCAGGTGGGGATGGATGTGCCAGGAAGCCAGGAGGATGGGAATGGGTGGGATACAACATTTGGGCAGGGCAGTGGATTGCTGAGAAAGAAAGCACCTTCAGCAGCAAACTGCATCTGCACCAGGGGCTTTTCTCCCAGAGGGTTTTAATCCTCAGCTGACTGCAAATCCTAGGCCAGCCTCACATTCCTCTTAAATAAGGCTCTGATCTTCTTTTAAGATGGGCCATGCCCAGGACTCTCCCTTCCAGGGTCACCCAGGACCACACTCCAGCTCTGATTGCATTTAACCCTCCCCTACAGCTCGGTAAGAGTGAGGGGTGGGATGCTGGGATGCTCTCTACACTGGGGAACAATCAGACCTCTGTGGAGTTGCAATCTCACAGAGCAGCTTCCCTGATAAGCCCTGAAGTCTGAGAGATGGAAGAGGAATCAGGATTTCTTCCATTTTTCACATGTTTTGTGCCCCTTAAAGAGGCAGAGGAGAAACCAGAACAGCCTGTGATCAGGGCTGGGGAGCCAGGCTGGGAGCTCGTGCACAAATTAGCTTCTTTTTACATTGCTCCCTTTCAGCATATTCAATTCTGCACAGCCCCATCCTGGAAGCAGCTGGGGCCAGCCCCAGATGTGCTTTTTAAAAAAAAAAAATTTCAAAAAAAAAAGCAAGGAAGATTGTTGGCGTGTCAATCTCTCCTAGCAGGAAGCATCAGCTGAGAGCTGTGAAGTCGTCAGCTCAATTATCCTGCTTTTGATTGTTTAAAAAGCATCTGAACTTCTGGGATCCGTTCCAAACCCTTTGAGGTTCTCCCGTGGCTCAGAGCTGCAATCTCTCCTGCCTCTGTCTCTGGAGTGGGGACGCCTGTGAGATGGAGCTGTGCCCCAGGGGAGGCACCTCCCAGCCCGTGCCGGGTTTCTGGCCCTGCAGGGGTGAGGCTCGATGCCCTCCCGTACCTGGTGGAGGAGGAGTGGTCCCGCAGCAGCTCCAGGGCCTTGCCGGTGTTGCCGATGGCCCCGCCCGTCAGCACAAAGAGCAGCCGAGGGTGGCCCCTGTGGATGGGCTGGCGGATGAGCCACTTCAGCGGGGACAAGAGGTTGATGGTGCCCATGTCAGCCCGGATCCTCCTGATGCTCCGGCAGGCGATGGCCAGGCTCTCCTGCCCAAAGGAGCAGTGGAATTGTCAGCACCAGCACCCTCTGAGCACCAAGGAGAGCCATAGGAGAGGCTGAGGCTGTTCATCCTGGAGGAGGGAAGGCTCTGGGGAGACCTTAAAGCCCCTTCCAGTGCCTAAGGAGGCTCCAAGAGAGCTGAAGAACTTTGGACAAGGGCCTGGATTGGCAGGACAAGGGGAAAAGCTTTAAGCTGAAAAAGGGCAGCTTTAGAATTGGTACTATAAGGAAATTATTTACAATAAGGGTGGTGAGGCCCTGGCACAGGTTGCCCTGTGGGTGCCCCATGCCTGGAAGTGTCCCAGGCCAGGTTGGATGGGGCTTGGAGAACGTGGGGATGGTGGAAGGTGTCCCTGTTCATGGGATGTGAGATCCCTCCAGTGCCTAAGGAGGCTCCAAGAGAGCTGAAGAAGAACTTTGGATAAGGGCCTGGATTGACAGGAAAAGGGGAAAAGCTTCAAGCTGAAAAAGGGCAGCTTTAGGTTTGGTACTATAAGGAAATTATTTACAATAAGGGTGGTGAGGCCCTGGCACAGGTTGCCCTGTGGGTGCCCCATGCCTGGAAGTGTCCCAGGCCAGGTTGGATGGGGCTTGGAGAACGTGGGGATGGTGGAAGGTGTCCCTGTTCATGGCATGTGAGATCCCTCCCCACACAAACCAGTCTGTGGTTCCATGGACTGTGGGCTCACCCACCTCACAATAGGCCTGACTGGCAGGAAAGAGGGTCTTGAAGGTGGATCCAAACCCAATGATATTGAAGAGGCAGGTTGGCATCAGGCTCTTGAGAATGACCAACAGGGCATCCTGAGGGGTGGAAAACAGACAGACATAAGCACATTTGGGCTCTCCCTGGCTGTCCCAGTAAAAGCTCTGACCAGAGCCACCCCACCTTATTCCCACCTTCATCTGACAACAAACCAACTGCTTCTTTCCCATGCCTCCACATGACCCTGCTCTTTTCAAAGTGCCTTGATGATATTTGGGACCCGAAGCTGTGAGGAAAATGGGGAGTCTTTTGGGGAAAAAAAAAATAAAAAAAGGACAACAAAGAACTGAACAATTTTTTCTGTTTGTTTTTAAGGGATTCAATTTGTGCTGGCAACACGGTGCTGCAGCACAGAGCTGGTGGGTGAGAAGCAGAGTGTGAAATTGAGAAGTGCGACACGCAATGCATCTCAATGCCTAAACTTGCAGAAAATAAACAAACAGCTTACAGTTACACAAAAGAAAAAAGCCTCCCCCATCCCCAATTCTCTTGTATTCATAGCTGCCTTCAATTAAAATAACTGGGAGACGACAGTTTTAAGCTATTTTCCTTACCAGAGGTGGTTATCTAATGTGCCTATTCCTGGGCTTTACATAAGGCAAGAGCAACTGGAATTGTCACAGTGATGTTGTGGACAAGCCCAGGACAGAGCTTGTGATCACAGCTGCCCAAGGAGCTCTTGAGCTTGTAGGAGCAATTATGTGGCAGGAGAGGAGGCCCATTTAAAGCAAAGTGTTTATTTAAAGCAAAATGTAAAGCAAAGCCTGCAGGAGCAGCTCAGCTCTATTTAAATGCTGATCAAGGCAGACTCCTGCCAGTCTGCCGAGGGCAGCAGAAAGCCTCGAGCCAGCCCCTGGAGGAGCTGCCAAGGTCAACTGAGCAAGAACAGCCTCCTTGAGTTGTCCTACCAGTGGCAAAGACCGAGTGACCACAGTGAACCCTGTGCTTGGGACCAGCAGGGATGTGGTGCCAGGTCAATCCAGCTCCCAAAGCCTGTAAGACTCAGCAGCAACACAGAGCTGGAGCACTGAAAAATCAGTGGAATAATGTGCAAGAGCAGGGCTGCCCTTTAGCAGGCTCTGGAGTGCTTGAATCCAAGCTGTTATCTCAAACCTACGAGGATATATTTATACCACTGCTCCCAGATGGCTCCTGGGATGCTGGCTCTTCCAAGATCTCAGTGCTGACATCCCATCTTGGAACTCATTACGAGGGAAAAAATACAAATTTCCAAATATTTCTCTTAAAGCGCTTCCCAAAATGGGCAACTGATGCCTGCTTGCTATTTCAGCAAGCAGAAAGATTTATTGCTTCTTATGGTAAATATTGATCTTGATCCTGTTGCACTCCATAGCTATATGGCAACTCAATAAGGAGGGATGTTTGCTTCTAGAAAAGTCAATTCCCAGTTATTAGTGCAGTTTTCCCAGCGAGCACCATCACAACCTGGCTCTTCTCCATGGCTGCATCAGGGTGGGAAAGGAATTGGCTGCAGGAAATTTAAATCCCTGAATTTTCCACTCCAGCTGCTTTGGACAGGTGCCCTCCTGCTCCACGCAGTCCCTTCCAACCCATCCCTGAGTGCATTCTGAGGCTGCACAGCTCCAACTCCTGCCATGCCATGCATCCAGCCAGCTGAGGATGATGCAGAAGGTTCCACCAGCCAAAACCCACCCAAAACCCTCTCAGAACAGCCCCTGCTGCAAGGTCCCTGGTGTCTGTGGGTGACAAACAAGGACGGGACACTCAAATGAGGGACAGTGGGTTTCTCCCTTGAGGTATCTTCTCCAATATCTCCCTCAATATATTTTTTCCTGAAGGGAAGCAGCCTTTTTTCTGTTTCTACAGCACTCCTGGGATGGGGTTTCCATTTCAGGACCTGTCAGAGAAGGGCTCTGATCCTGCAGGTCCCCATCCCCAGGGGACAATCCTGCCTCTGCAGAGACTGCAGTACCCAAACCCAGCTATGCTGTGAGTTGGAAAGCAAAAATCCACCCTGAGATGAGATTCCCAGGCTCCTAAAGGTGCTGGGGGAAGGGGGTACAACAGCAGAGATCTCCTGTTCCCCTTGGGAACAGCCTCCCTGCCCCAGGGGATGTGCTGCAGCCTCTGCAGGCTCCCAGTCCTTGCTGCTGAAGGTGTCTGTCCTTCAGCAGTTCCCATGGAAACTGGAGACAGATGGGAGAAGGGATGTGCCAGAAGATGGACAAGCTCAGGGGTGGGTCCTGGGAACCTCATGAGGCTCAACAGACCAAGTGCAGGGTCCTGCACTGAGTCTGGCTCTGGGTAAGAGCCACAGCTGACGGGGAGCTTCAGACTCACAAAATATCCTGACAGTGCTGTTTTTCATCCAGAGGTCTTGACACAACTCCCATAACCATCCATCAGGCTGCTGGTGTCCATTTGTGTTTGGAAAAGGGATGTCTCATGTTTAAATCATTTCTAGGGGTGCACAGAGGTGCCCATCAACAAAACCTCTCCTGATGCACGGTCAGCACGTCGCTCCCCTTGGATCTCCCTGGAGGTTTCCCCCTGGGCAGCCATCACCCAAAACCCTCCTAGTGACAGGGAGAACTGGAAAACGGATGCACAAACCACGCCAGCAAGAGAGGGAAAGAAAATAATTTTGCATTTTATGTGCTGATAGGACAAAGGGGAAGAGAATGCGTGAGAGTCACCTTTGTTGCAGGTACAGAACAATCGCCATGGTGGAGATGACTAAAACACAGCAAATAATTACCCCCCATGCTCTGATAATGAGCAATTCTGCTCTCAGCACCCCCACTGCTCTCTCTCATTCATCCCTGCTGACAGGTAGGTGCTTCCCCTCCTGCAGGTACCTTGGCAAGGTTGATGTTCACACCACTCATGCTCCTGCTGCGGTCTACCAGGAAGATGAACTCCCCCTGGGCTTTCTGGAGGCCTGGCTGCACAGCCCTCAAGTCAGGGCAGAAGTTGAGCATGATGACAGCATGGTGGGGGATGTCCTTGTTCAGCCTCTTCCTGATGATTTCCGTCTGAAAGAAAGCAGGAGAGAGCTCAAGAGGTTGATTTTTTCCCACCCCATTTCAGTTCAAGGGGAATCAGAGCAGGGTTAAAAATGTGAGTGCGTGGCGTTTTGTGGGGCAAAATCTGCTTGTTCTGGCCTCAGAGGTGACCACACCAGGGTGGGCCAATGTCCAGGTGCCCTGTTCTGTCCATTCCCACAGTATTCACCATCCCTGGAATGTCCAAGGCCAGGTTGGATGGGGCTTGGAGCAAGCTGGGATAGTGAAAGGTGTCTCTGCCCATGGCAGGGGGTGGGACAAAATAAACTTTAAGGTCCTTTCCACCAAATCATTTTGGGATTATAAGGTGCAACTGCATGCTCAGATAAAAGCCTGGAGAAGAAATCAAAAGACCTGGCCCTGCCCAGCACCTTGCAAAACTGATTCTCCAAACATTTCATTGGATCCTTCCAGAAAACCTGGTTCATTAGCACAGCTTAGCATCCCACCGAGGCACACCAGAGGTTTTCTCCATGGTCACTCCCTAAGGAAGTGTGAGATGCAGCCCTTGATCTGCTGCATTCATCACTCCAATTCATTCCTGCCACCTCTGGTTTGCTGCTTTTTCTGCCCATTTCTTTTATCACTTTTCTTTGTGGGGATTGAAAGGCTTTGGGAAGCTGAACCAGCTGCTCCAGCCATGGTTTGATAGGAACCTGCACGATCTGTCTGTGCACTGCACTCAGCTCCAATGGCTCCCCACATTTTCTCTCCTTCTATTTCAAGCATTCATTACAAATAGGATAAAATTAAACTGGCAAAAACCTCTTGATGGGTTTATAATGTGCTGTTACGTGTTTATCAAGCAGTAACAGGTTCATGGCCTCAGCTGCTTTGGAGGGAGCTCCAGGACCCCACATCAGACCAGCCATGGCCTTCCATCCCTGGCTCTGAGTGTGGAAACAACTCCACAACAGCAGCTCCATCCTCAGGGGCTTTGTTTGCCTTTTTTCTCCTCTTTCTGGCTGCTTTTCTCCTTGGTTTCACTGGGAGTCAACCAGACCCCAGATAACTGGGCTTGTTTTCTCTGGCCATGAGTCACATTCCTCAGTCTATGAGCTGATGACCAACCTTTGTTTTCTAGAACTCCCTGTGGCTCAGCACACACATGCAGGAGCTCTGCTTTCAGCTCCTCTGCCTGAATGCTGCTTCTCTGACCCAGTGAAAGGACAGGTCCCACTCACAGGAACCAGTCAAGCTCCCACTCATCCTCCTGTTTTTCCCTTATATGCTATGGGTTATAAATTTATCAGCTGCTGAGAAATCAAAGGGCTTTTCCCATTTCCATTTCCCTCCAGCCATATGACATTATTTTGTTTAACAACTTTTCCAGTTGATCACATTCCAGACTAGAGTGTTCCTTGCTGCCTCTGTCCAAAGACTGAATCGTGGCCCTGGGACCTACTCACAGAACTCTCTGGAATGCTCTTGGGTATCCACGACATAAATTTCCCGTGTGATCAGGATAAGCCCACATTTTGGGATTTCTCACTGACTCTGGAGGGAATTTTACAGGCAAATCTTCAGTAAACACCTACAGAGGAGCTGCTACAGGTCAGCCAGAAAAGAAAACATCTCCTCACCTCCCTTCCGTTCCCCTTCACCCATTATCCATTTACAGTAAACTAATCAGATTTTGTTGAGGAAAGTTGATTCCAGTGTGCATCCATCCCCACCAACCTGCAGCTGACAGCATCCAAGCCTTTTGCATAACAAACTGAGGGAGGAGAATTTATTGTCATTTACTGCTGAAATTTCTGGGCTAATTTAATTTAGGCCGAGAAGTGGCCAATGTCCTGCTCTGAGCAGCAGCAATTCCAGCCCATCATCTACCCCAGATATTCCAGGCATTTTCTCTGCTCCCTGCAGCTGTTTCCCAACCCTCCTGGGGCACAGGTGGCTTTCCTGCAGGGAAATGTCTCCAGAATGATCCCCCCTTAGATAATTTGACATGCTAAAGACGCAGAAATAATTAGGGAGCCATCCGAGGCGTAGCGTGGGAGTTTCATCTCGTTCCACCTGCCACACGCTGAACACAATTAGAGGAGACGCCTGCGGAGTCCCAGCCCTGCAGGAGAGAGGGGAGGGCAAAGGGAAGGGAGGAGAGGAGGATTGACAAGCCTCTGGTGAAAGGAGAAACCTTAGAAGCACGGGGAGGCACCCCTGCAGCAGGTGAGGGATGTCTGCCGAGAGGGAGCCAGGATCAGACAGGTGGAGAAGGAGATTGGGGGAAATGAGCAGCCCTGGGCACTCAGGAGAGCCCTGGCTGTGTCAAACAGGAGCTGACACCACCAGCCCCAGCTGTGGCCACACAAGCACAACCTGTCCCTTAGGGAAAGACGCCCACCCTGGATATTCAGAGGGCTCTGAGCTGTCTGCTCCTCTCCGCTCATCCCAGACGTGCCAAAGTGCTGGGTTGTCACTCATTCCTTCAGAACTGCTGGAAGATGAGGCACAAATCCCAGTGCTGATATTTTTCTCTTTGCTGCTCAGCAGAACAAAGAGAAGTCTCTCCTACCTCGTCTTCAGTTCAGCTCATTATCCCCAGGAAAATCACTTCTTTCTCTCTGACAGCTACCCAGAAACAGTAAACATTTACTGAGCAATTAAAAGAATATTTTATTCTATGTCATTGCAATAATTATAATACCCTTAATACTATCACAATGCACCTCTCTAATTATGCTATGCTAGACTAGCACTAATTATACACACAATAACCATCTCAGAGCTCCTTCCCCTCTCAGTTTATCAGCAGCACTGCTGAATTTCCCCCTCTTCCTCCACACAAGCCCCTCTCTGAGGGAGGATGCTGCAGGTCTCATTGGGACAGTGTAATGTCTGATGCTGGAAACAAGGAATCATCTCCTAGCTCAGCTCCAGTCCATGGAAAGCCTCAGCTAACACCTGCAGCTTGTGTTTCTCACCTTTTTCTTGGCACTGGGGTCTTTCTTAGTGCCTTTAATGAAATCGTTCTTCCCCTTCAGGTGTCGTTCATACTCTGCAGGGGTCATGTCACCCTCTTCCATTAAGACGTGGGGCATGTGGGGCTCTGGAAATGCAGAGAACTGTGTGAAGAACAGCCATGGTTACACTTTGGGTCTGACAGAGATGCAGGCACCCTTGGTTGGGAAAACAGCAGTATCTGTGAAAACCCTGAGAGGGGCCAGGATTACCTCCCGGGAAGCCTGACCTTAACAACATTTGCAAAACCAGCACTAATCCAGCTGTCTCTAGAGCTACAGATGAGGATCCCAGGAGGGGGCAAGACCAGCAGAGAGCAAGCAGAGCCCACCTACCACTGGGATGGATGAGGATCTCCACAGGTCTGTCGAAGGTGTGTTTGTTGGCCAGAGTGATCACGATGCTCTTGGCGGAGCAAGCCGAGGGCTCGGCGTCTGCGCGGATCTCGTGTGTGGGGCTCTCAACTCCTGCCCAGGGCAACAGAGATGCCAGTAGGGATTGAGGATGTGGGAAGACCAGGGAGAAGAGAGATGACAAGGTGGCAGAGGACAGGAACCCACATTAGCATCAGCCCTGTGCTGGTAAATCCACTCCAGCACAGCTAAGTTGCCAACACAGATTTACATTGAGGAGGAGGAGTGTGGACATCGCCTTGGGGAGATGACAAACGAGCCTTGTGCAGCCCCAGTGCTCCTACCTGCCAGCAAACACGGCCCCCGGATCTCCAGGTGGAAGCTGAACTCATACTCAAAGGGGTTGGTGGCCTCACTGTCCAGCAGCTGAGCCAGGCAGAACCTGCTTCCTTGCTCCAGGCTCCCCGATCCGCAGAGCTGCTTGTCCCTGCCGGTGAGATAAATCCCAATAAACCCTGTGAACATTCTATCCCCCCAGGAACTGCAGGTCTGCCAGAGGTAAAGCCTGCAGCCACTCTCCAGCCTCCTGCAGCTCCTGCTCAGCCAGCCCTGCATTTCCCAGGATCAATCCCAGATTGATCAAACTCCGTACATTCGGAGCTGGTGGCTGGAAAGGCTGCTGGCATTCTCCAGGCTGGGCTGGGGGACCCTGGGGACACACACAGCTGGCAGAAGGACCCTCACTGCTCCACTGGGCAGTGTCTGCAGCTCAGAGGAGGTGCTGATGAAGATGGAGACACTTTCCAGGGGAGGAATAATGCCCAGGTTGGCCACAAAAACAATCCTCTCCAGGTCCTCATCCATCATGATCCTTCCTGCACAGACAGAGGACCACACCAGGTATTGCAATCATGGAAAATGCTCCTTTCCAGGCCTCCCACCAGCCCTGGATCAAACACCCAAAGCCACCCCCACTGCACACATCAGCTTTCTCTAAAGAGCCCCAGCTTCTGCATCACTCCTTTGGCTGCCCAGAACCAGCAGTGCCTTCCAAGATGGATAAGACTGACACTTTTGGCAGGGACATGAGCATCACAACCCCTCAGCCTCCCAAGAGGAGCCCCCTTGGTGCCACAGCACACACCAGCCAGCCACCCCCTGTCACCTCCCCACTCCCCTTTCCCTCCTTTTCTCCCCACGTTCCCTAAAACACCCTCAGCCCCCTCACCACTTCCATCACCAGCTCTTCCAGGGGGGAGGCTGCAGCTGTCGAGGAAGGTGTCATCTATCTTGGCTTTGTCTTTGATCTGCACTGTCACCGTGCGCCGGGACGTGGCCGCCTCGAAGCCCACGACAGTCATGCCCTCTTCCAAGGGGTACACAAAGAGCCCTGCCAGCCAGCAGGGGTGTTAGAAACACCCACCACTTCCCTGGACCCACCAGCCAAGTCCCTCTTGGCACTTTCCAAGCAGGGAAAAAAAAATCCCACTTGTGGGATTTTTCACAGCTAGAAAGTTGGAGGCTTGGACACAACACACTTGGTTGTGCTTCCCACCAGCATCCAAAGGTTGGAGGCATGCACAGAAACCCAGCACTGCCATATCCTGACTCTAAAGTTCCCATTCCAAGCTTCACTCCTTAAAACTTGCCTTCCAAAGCCTGGGGGTCTGGGTTGTGGTAGGTGAGCAGGGCTGTCATCCCAAAGGCATAGCCGCTGACACAGGATGTCACCTCGGACGCCAGGAGGGGCAGCCGCGAGAGGGTCACCCGGTTAATCAGCCCTGGCATCTTCCCCGGGGCCTCTGGCTGATGGTGGGGAGCTGAAAAGAGAAAAGGTGAGAATGGATGTGGAGCCCCAAGTGGCCAAAATGTTTGCACAGCTCTGCCACCTCATTCTGAAGCCCTGAGGACAGAAAGGTGAGTGACCAGGGACAGGGTGAGACCTGGGCTTGGTGACTGCAGTGATGGGGATGGGAACGGAGCAAGACCCCAGTGGGAAGACACAAGGAAAACCCTTGCCCCTAAATCCCTTTTGGCACAAAGGAGGAGGTTCAGATCAAACCTCCCTGGCTGGGGATAGACAGCCTCGGAGGTTCAGAGTCCCCAGCTCCCACACTGCAGGAGTCTGGGCAGAACAGGTTAACATCTTTTTCTGCCCCTCTTTCTCCTCATTATCCTCCAAACCAACAACTTCCTCCAGGATAACACTATGATCATGAGAGTTTTCCTTTATCCTGGGGAGGGAAGAGCAGGCAGGCTGAGCCAGGCATCCTCCTGCTCTCCCATGCCCTTGCCCATCCTCATCCTCGCTGATTTCGGGGAAGTGCCACTGCTCTGCTGCCCTGCATCTCCAGATCCTTCCTGCCCGGGCTGACTCATCCTTCCCTGTGCTCAGCCGACATATTCAGATGCAAAGTGACTCCTTCTGCCAATTACATCCCAACTCTTTTCCCTAAGCAGGTTTTCCTCCTTTCCAGCTCCTCTCCCCCAAGCCTCAGGGTTTGAAAGGAGACTTTTCAGGTGGATTTTAGGGCCATATCCCGCTCCCCCGGGGAACCAGGAGAAGTTGCTAGGCAGCAGTTCTCCCTGGCTGGCTCCGCAATGCTTTATGCAGTGATTTACGAGGCCCAAGAGAAGCCAGCAGCACTACATCAGTTTCTCATTCCCTACCAGTCATTAAAACCCACCTTTATATGTAAATGCCACAGAAGAACATCAAGGCCACGAGCTCGACGAGTGCTCGGGCAGGAAAACGGCGTTAAGGAAAAAGGGAGAGGCAAGGAGAGCAAGAAAGGCTGTCCGGGATGGGGGAGAGCAGCCAGGGAAAGCGAGCAAAGGAAACAGCAGCGAAAATGATGGTGGAGAGCTGTAATCCCAAGGCACGCCCCTGAATCCCGGACAAAACCCTCAGCCACACCCAATTTAATCCATCTCTCCTTCCACCACGAACGCTGCTCCCGCCAGGAGCTGCCCAGGGAGGTCGAGGATGCATCCATGGGGATGCAGCCCCCACAAGCAGGAGAAGAACGGGAGTCCTGCCTGAGCCAGGGGAGGCCATCCCACACCGGGATGCTCCAGGCCGTGCCAAGGCTTGGGAAATCAGGAGCTGGTAAGAGAGACAGGGAGAGACAATGGGCTTTGTTTGCCTGCAAGGTGTGGCAGAGGCCATCAAGGTATCGGGAAGTGATTCATTTCCAGGTGGGGGAATTATTTTACCTTAGGGAAGGAATAATAATAATGGGAAGAAGCTCTCTACCAGCTTGGCACAACAGGAATTCATGACAGCACTGCCAGAGGGGTGAATTTGGGCTCCAGGAGTGTGACTTCATCTGGGAAGTGGGCACCTAGTGCAGAGCCACGGGTGAGATGCAATCCCCTCACATCTCCTGCACCCATGGGAGATTGGGGACAGAGCTCCCATGAGAAGCACTCTGCCAGTGGGGATTTCTGCATCACCTGGGCCAGGACAAGCACTAAGGGGACCTTGGTGAGATGCAGAGCCCTGTGCCATGTCGTGTTTAATCCAGCCAGGAAAGCTGCTCCTCTCCTGCAGCTCCGAGGTGGCTCAGGGGAGCCTGGCACCAGCCCTCACTGCCGTGCCAGCCAAAAAAATCAGCCCCACAAGGACAGGGACGGCTCAGAGGGCTCTTCCCGGCAAAAACCCTTTGACAGGGGATGCTGCCAGCAGAGCCATGGGGCTGCTCCACACAGCTTGTGTCACCAACGCCATCAAGTGACTGCAGCATAGAAAGGGAGAGCAGCAGAGAGGCTGGAATGAGGGAGAGCAGTGGGAAGGCTGGAATTTCTCCCCTGTGACCCCCAGGAGCTCAGCACCGGCCCCTTGCCTGCTCCCCATCCTGCCTTTGCTGCTCGGGGGATGTGATGTGTGTTCTGTCTCAGTTCAGGTCACAGGGCTGGACTCTCAGGATGGGACCTGGCAGGACCCTGCATCCCAAAAAAATTACCAACAGCTTGATGCTGCACAGGGTATCCCTACACCCAGCCAGCCCTCAGCTGTCCCCTCACTGCCACCAAACATGTCCTGCGGGCGTGGGGCCATCCCACAGACCTGGCCAGGTGCCTCCCGACCCCACACTGCATCTGGCATAGCAGGAAAAAGGGAAACCACCGGTTAATACCTTCAGCCCTCAAAATACACCTGTAAACCCATCAACTAGGGAGCAGCTCAGGGCTGGGGACAGACATTGTCCCTTGGCCAGCTGTGCTGTGGACCTGGCACACCAGGCTGCTACTGGATCGATCTCTTTTTTTTCCCCCCCTTTCCTTTGTAAGCATCTTTTCCATGACAATCCACTGCTCTTCCTGGCCACGGAGGGGAGGGAGACACGGAAACGTGATCACCCCACTCCAGGCAATACCCTCGGCCAATTCCTGTACCCGACTGACGGGGAAGGCGCTGATGCTGCTGCGACGTCTGCGGACGGTCCCGGTGACGCGCAGGGAGCGCAGGGCCCTGTGACGGAGCTCAGGCTCCAGCCCCTCCGCAGGGCTGCCAGCGTCTGTCCCAGCACTCCCGAGAGGCTGGGGCTGGATTTTAGGGGATGGGAAAAGGTGTTTATGTGCCTGAAAAAGAGGGGTGGTGCCTGGAGCACGGCTTGGAGCTTCCTGGGTGTCCGCCTGTGTCTCTAAGCGCTGATGTGCCCTCAAAAAATCTGTCTGAGCACGTGGAGTAAAGACAGGGGGAGAATAATGCTCCTCTGAGGTGTATTCTCGTGCATGGAATAGGAAAACAGAGCAAAACTGTGAGCACACAGCCTGGCTGCTGGCAGAACCCGACTCCCAGCAGGAGTGGGTTGGGGTCCCAGCTGTACCACGCCACAGGATCTGCGGCATCCGCAGCCGACAACAGGACAGGGAGAGCCAAAGCAGGAGCTGGGATAAAACCCGACACAGCTCCGCCCAGCCCTGCTGCCCGAAGGGCACAAATCAGGGGAAGCCCAGCTGCTCCAGCCCCCCAGGACAGGGAGGCAGCCGTGTGAAGCCAAGCCCTGGTGCCACACCTCGTGTCAGACGCATTTTTGAGCCGCTGGATCTCTGCCCTGCCCTGCTGTAACCCCTGACCGGCCACAAACGGGTTCCCTTGGAGATCTCGCCTCCAGGTCCGAGCTAGACCCGGGGCACATCCCCACTGCTCAGAGGACGCCTGGCTTTCTGCAGCTGGGTAAAAAATATTCCTTCCACGTCGTCTGTCTCAATCAACACTGACATCCAGTGGCTCGCAGGGATGACGACAGCCGGAGCGCCCTGTGGAGATGTGCAGGTGGACAGACCTGGCCAAGGATGCCCGTGGCACCACAGCTTTCCATCAGCATTCCTGGGCAATCACCGCAGGGAAGCAAACTCCCCCGTTTGCAAATCTGAGACAGGAGAAGCCTTGTGCTTCCCAAACTTTCAGGGTTCTCAAGTAGAGTCACCCTTGGGAATTCTCTTTCAGGGGCAGCAGGGCTCAGGGAACTGCTGAGGGACCCCTGACTTCACCTACCTGGCCCACATCACTGCAGGTCCTGACTAAGACATGCAGAAACCCTCCAGCTGCTTTCTCCCAAAGCACAAGGCTCAAACCTGGCCAGGAAACTGGGATTAACCCCCAAAATATCTCTAGGAAGCAACAGGAGGAAATGGGGTTTCAAAGAGCGCTATCCTATCTGGAAGAGCCATGGATCCACCATGGCAGACCTGTAGGATACTCCCAGGAAAAGCTACAGGAACTGTTCTCCCGTCTCCAGCCTCCCCTTTGCTCGTGGAGTATGATGGAAAATCAGGAAAACAGCCACTGCAGGCCCCCCAAAGTGTGACAACTTGGCCCCCCACTGCCACAGCAGTGACAAGGACTGCAGGCCCCAAGGGCACCCTGAGGACACAGATATGGAAATTGGGGACAGGTTGGGAAGCAGCTGCTCCTGCCAGAGCCCACTGGAAGCAACCAGGTCCCTCTTCCCAAGGTGATGCCAGGCTGGGATGTGATTGACAGCCCTGGCAGACAGATTTTGGGGACTGTCAGCCAGACCTCTGGCAGGTGTCTTGGACCACCAGGCTGGCCCCTGAGTTGGGTCTCACGGACCTGGATTCATGTCCCAAGCCCCTTCTTAGAGCTGTTAATCACACATTTCTGACACAGGGGTTAGTTAACCCCTTCCTTGCCGGGCTCACAGCTGGGGAGAAGATCCCCAGGCTGAGCCAGAGAGGGGGTGTTGGTCCAGATACCTCTCAGCTGGGCTAAACCCAGCAGGCAGCCTCCTTCCTGCTTGGGATGCACCTGGATCCAAGGAGACACCCAGGGCCCCCAGGAGCAGCACAGCCCTTCTCCATCCACCCCTGTCCTGCCCTGCCCCAGCCAGAGTGGTGGATTCCAGCCAGGTCTCAGTGTTTTGACCCTGACCAGGAGGATCAGCCCCTGTCACCCTGCCAAGGTCACTCCTCCTTCCCCAAACAGTGTGTCCACAGATGGGTTATCCCACTTGGCTGCCCAGGACAGCACCAGCCCGTCACCCCCAGCACCATCCCCCCATCCATCCCCGTCCCCTGCCTGCACGGAGATGGACACGGTCACTACTAATGTCTGTACAATTTTTGGGGAGGGATGGGATGTTCCGGGACTCACCATCCAGCTGGGAAAAAGCAAGGCTGGGAAGCAGCAGCTTGCAAAGTGTGGGCTTGTGCCTGCACAAATATTATGACAGGGATTTCTTCAGTGAGCGGCTTTGTGCTGGGATCGTGCACAGCCTTGGGAAGTGACACACACACACCCCCCTCACACCCACCCCTGCGGAGCTAAAAAGGTGCAGGAGAGTAGCCACTGCTTTTCTTACCTTTCCTGGGAGAGAGGAGGAGGAGAAGGAAGAAGGGGATGGGGGGGTTGGAGGAACTTCACCCACTCTTCCAGCCCCTCTGCGGCTGGGCTGGGGGGGCAGGAGGGGCAGGAGGAATCCCGAAGGCGACAGGCACGGCTGCGGAGCGCTTTTGTCTCTGGAAGACAGGGAGAGAGGCAGATGAGGAGAGAGGAAAAGGGAGGGAGAGAGGGAGAGGAGCAAGCGCCGGGGCTTGGGGTGGGGGAGCTCTGCACCACCAGCCACCTCAGCAACCGGTGGCTTCACCCCCCGGACCCTCCCCACCAGCGGGCAGCGGGGCTGGGGGAAACCGGGGAGTCCGGGGCGTTCCGGGGAGGAGAGGAAGGCTCTTACCGAACCGGCTGCAGCAACATGTGCCCCGGCGGGGAGGCTCTGCCCGGAGCCGGGAGGGTCTCCGGCTCCCCTGGGAGGGGCGGCTTCTGGATCCCCAGGGTGGGTCTCTCGCCCCCCGCTGCTGAGTCAAAGTGTCCGGAGCTGTCCGGGTGACCATCACCATCACCATCATCACCCAGTGGAGCCATTTGTTTTGTCAGGGAGGTAACCATGACAATCCCCCCGAACGCCCCGGCGGTTCCCCCTCCCCTCGCTCCCCTCCTGCGCCCGGGGGCTGCAGGGGAGGGAAAGGGCGAGGGGCGAAGCCTACCCGGGAGGAGGAGATGAACCCAAGCTGGGCAGGCTGGTGGAAAAAAAAGAGGCTGCGAACTCCCCTTACCCATCCCCACGATTTGCCTCCCCAGGATTTTCTGCAGCAGCTGCCGTGAGGGGAAGAACCCACTGCATTCACCTCTGTCATCACCTTCCTCTTTTAAAGGAAGGAAAGCACCTAAATCCCCCCAAAATCAGGATGCATCACCGCTCACTGGCCTCCTCTGCACCCCTAGGCTGGATCTCTCTGCCACCCTTGCTGCTGTCCCCATTCCCATCTCAGTTTATCCACCCTCTCCTCCTCAGGAACACCCAAAGCCCCTTGACCACAGCCCCCATCCATGGGGGTCTAGAAGGGAGCACTGAGGGAATGTCCTTGGTGAGATACAGTCCCTGCTCTGAGGGAGTGACACTAAAACCCAGGAAAAACAACTTGCAGAAAGGGGAAACTGAGGCAGCTGGAGGGACACAGAGTTGGACATTGTCCCAAAGCAGAGCTGGACGCTGTGCCTGGGTCAGAGAATACAGAGGTATAAAACTCCTCCTTTCCCCCCTGACCTCCAAGGACACATCCATGCCCCAGGATCAGGATGACCACACATGTGGCATCCCTAATGACTCAACTTGCTCCCTGATAACAATGTGTTTTAGAGGAAGTGCAAGAAACTCCCCAAAAAAATGCCTGTTCAAGAATTTTTTCCTCAGCCCAGCTCCCAGGGCTGACTTCAGCTCCGAACCTCCAAAATTTATGGTTCTTGCCAGACAAATAAGTCAGCCATGGTAAAAAAGCCTGTAAATGTTTGTTTACCATGGCTTGTGGCTTCTAGGAAGAAAATAACATATGTCAGGAGAAATCCCGGGAAACAAACCAACAAATGTGGTAGCAGCAGGTTATTTGTTTAGAAGATAAAGCAGCGTCTGACGTGGTAGATGAGGCAAGTGTGAGACCTCAGGAGGACACACATGGAGTTGTTTTGGGGGGGAATTAATATTTAGTGCTGATGGTGAAGCTGCATCACCACAGGCATCAGTGAGGTGTTCAAAAGGGCTGCCCAAAACAGCTCACAGGAGCCTCCAGCTGGTGTTTGTTTCTCTTCATCATCTCCAGGTTGGCTTTGCCCAGGACACCCCACCCTGGATGAGGGCCAGCCCCTCCCAGGGAGCAGCAGTGGGGAATTGGATGGGTATAAATGAGGCAAAACTGGGGAGGGGACAAGTTAAAAACAGCATTTGAGGTCACCTAAGTGCCATCTCCAAGCTTGTGGCTTTATATCCACTTGGGGCCAGGCAACAGCAGCATCTCTGACCACCAGAGAGGAGTATTTCCAGTCCTGGTTCATGCCTGGCTGGGTTCTGGGACTGGCCAAGCACAGGACAGGCTTTCCAGGCTCATCATGCAGCTCACTCGAGTGTGCAAGTGCAATGCTCTTGTGCTGAGAGAATCAGACAGGGCCAAAACTGAAAAAAAAAAACCCAGAAAAAACCCAGTACTAAACGAAATCTCCTGCTGGATGGACAGCAACCAGCATTTCCCATGATCTCCACATGTGCTCTGTATGTAAATGCCATTTTCCTCAGTCTGGAGTACTTTGAAGAAATAAATAATCACCCTGTTGGGAGATTGTGATGATTAAAAAGTGATGACATAGGGCTGGGCAGGGACTGTCTCCTCTTTCTCCTTCTCTTCCTCCTCCTCATTTTCCTCCTTTTCTTCTTCTTCCTCTTCTTCCTCCTTGCAGCAGATTTGTGTATGGGCAAGGAAGACTCTGACCTGTTTGGTGTGTAAGGACCACAGATAATTCCAATGAAATTCCACCACCCAACCTCCCCCATTAGCGAGATCTCTCATTCCAGCACAGCCAAAGCCTGGTGGGGAGGGGAATCAGGCATTCATTTAAATTAATCTGAACATTTCTCTCATGTTTAAATGAATAAATACGTAATTATATGAGAGCAGAGTCTCCAGCAAAATCAAGGACCCTGCGTGGAACCCATGACTCCAGAGACTGAGGAGAAAAGTCCTTCCTCATGGACAGAGCAGAGGAACACCCATCACAGTCACACCTCACTGACAGGTCAAGGTCAAGGAGCTGGAAGGATCTGCCTCCAGCCAATGTTGCCTGACCACAGTTGTCTTCTTCTCAGTTCTTCTGTTTTCCCCTCTCTAAAACGGGACTAATCCCAATTAAATATGTTTTCGGGAGATGTGTCTGCAAGAAAACATTAAATTGGGAAGCATGAGCCTGTCAGCCTCTGGGATTTCCCAGATTCATCTTTATTTTTCACCCTAATTAACTAATAAATGTCTCAGACTTGCCTTTGGCTGCCTGCTCTGTTCCCATTGAAAATCTCCTCGTGTTCAGCTCCTGTGTTCAGCATCCTCCTGTTGCCATGGAAAAAAAAAAAAGCCATGATGTCACCTCCACAAATAAAGCTGCCAGACCCCAAAGTTCATGTGTGGGGCTGGGAAGGGATCCTGAGAGATTGAGCAACCACCTCTGAGCAGGAAACTCAATTAGATGGAAAAGCATCAGGTGATAATATTTGATAATAAAAGGGTTAATTTTAAGGAAAAAACCAACCATGGATGGCGTGAAGAGCAATAGTGAAGGGTCCAGCCCTGCCTGGGATAAGTGTTCTCAGCACGGAAAGAAAGAACAGCTCAGATGGAAGTTTTAGGCTGTGGGGATAAATGAAGTGTTCAAATTAAAGGGAAAGGGGAATGTTGAGACAGGAAAACAATCCTTGGTTTGGGAACTTGTGGCTGATGCCTGCAGGCTTGGCCATTTTACTGGTTCTGCTGCATGGAATAAAAACACAAATTCAGACCCTCCTTGAGAGCTGCTCTTTCAAATAAGGCTCAAGGAAGGGAACAGCAGCCCAGTGAGGAAATCCCACAGGCTCTTCCCACACTTCTTTCATTTCTACTCTCCCTTTTACTCCTCTTTATTCCAGGACCTTTAAAGAATGAACAGGTTTGATATCAGGCCTAAGCCAGCCCTGCCCTAGAGCAGGAGACAGGACGGAAATGATTCTTGCAGCTCCTGTCACTTCTACGCCTCCGTGACTCATCCTACAACCTTGTTTTCACCTCCATCCTTGTTCCAGAGACGGAGCTGTGGTTCCCTCACAAATGTCACGGTGTCTGGGTGGTTCTGCCCCGGGCCTGGCTCCCAAAGGGACTCAGTTCCATGGGAAACGGGAGCTCCAACCACATGGCACAGCAGGGCCTGACCCCCAGCCCCAAACCAGCCAGGGGGCACAGCCCCAGCCCCACAGCACATGGGGGGCCTGACCCCCCGGGATGGCCCCGTCACACAGGGAGGGGACTGAGCCCCACATTGTGTGAGACACAGGCTGACCCACAGACCCCCACATCACACAGGGGACTGAGCCCCACATCGTGTGAGACACAGGCTGAGCACAGACCCCCACATCAAACCAGGGACTGAGCCCCACATCGTGTGAGACACAGGCTGAGCACAGACCCCACATCACACAGGGAGGGGACTGAGCCCCACATCGTGTGAGACACAGGCTGAGCACAGACCCCACATCGTGTGAGACACAGGCTGAGCACAGACCCCACATCACACAGGGAGGGGACTGAGCCCCACATCGTGTGAGACACAGGCTGAGCACAGACCCCCATATCATGTGAGACACAGGCTGAGCACAGACCCCCACATCACACCAGGGACTGAGCCCCACATTGTGTGAGACACAGGCTGAGCACACATCCCCACACCACACCAGGGTCCTGAGCTCAGCCCCACAGCATTCAAGGCACCAGGCCCCTGACTGCAGGCCCCTCAAGGTATGGGGGAGCGGGCCAGCCAGCCCCACACCACAGAGGGGTCACAGCCCCTCACCATAGAGAGCTCACAGCCCCACAGGGCTCACAGCCTCACCCCACACAGGGCTCACAGTGTCACCCCACACAGGGCTCACAGTGTCACCCCACACAGGGCTCACAGCCTCACCCCACACAGGGCTCACCGCCTCACAGCGCTCACAGCCTCACCCCACATACGGCTCACAGCCCCACACCACACAGCGCTCACAACCCCA
>VZTZ01010929.1:77485-92751 GCA_013400955.1 Drymodes brunneopygia | reverse complement strand
CGGGGGCTCGGGATGGCCCGGCCCGGCTCGGCCCGGTCCAGCGGCGCGGGGTCCCCCGGGCCGCGCGGCCCCCGCCGCCTCCTCCTCACAGAAAACAGCGATGGCAGAAACCCCTTTTTTGCCCCATTTTCTGCCGTGGGGGCAGGGAGGGCCCGGGGTATCGGGTTGTCCTTGTGCTTGGGCTCTTCGTTTATAAGCAAAACCCCCAATTTTTTTTTTTTTTACTTACCATTGTTTTTTAATTTTCTTCGCCTTCATCCATTTTTTTTACATATCTAAAGGGCAGAGGCGTCCCTGCCGTCCCCCTCTACCTCCATCCAGACACTGCACTGCTTCAGGCAGTCACCCATCTTCACCTCTGTCTTCCAGCATCTAAAAAAAATCCCTCTTTCTTTCATACTGTTTTTAATGAAAAGGTTAAAAAATCGTGCCTCGAAAAATTTTTTTTCTGTGCTTGGGCACTGAACATTCACTGAGCCCCCCTGTATGTGGAGAAGAGCCTCGGGGCTGCTCTCCCTGCACATCTCAGGTGGTGAAACAAACTCATCCTGGGGCTGTTTCCATCCTGGAATGCTGATTCTCTTCCCATTTTCCATCAGCAGAGAATTAGGGAGTGGAGGCTGCAGGACAGAAGACAACCCCTTCTCTGTGTTGTCATTACAGCTTAGAAAAAACTGTATTTGTGCTAAAACTCCTGCTTAGAAATAGCTGTATCAAAGCTCTTGAAATCAAGTTCCTCTTGTGTCTTAATCCCTTCCAGTTGAGCAGGGTTTGTGCAATACTTGGTAACTCCAAAGCTCTGGTTTTTTCTGCTGGATTTAGAATACAGGGAGCCTTTGAATTTCTCTGATTTTGTGTTTTTCCTCATTTCTAGCTGAGCACTTTACACCTGAAGGATGAAAAAACCAAACCAGATGCCAATGGTGAGTTCCAGCTGCTCAGATGGGCTTGGAAAGGGTGGAATGTTTTCCTGTGGGGGTTCAGAGTGCTGCTGCTGCCAAAGTAAATTCCTGATAAATCCTGAAATTCCAGAAGAGCTGAGATTAAGCAGCAGCAGCAGCACAGACTAAATATTTTGGTGTCTTCAGGGAGCTGTGTGAGCAAAATCCGTTGGCGTGGTTGATAAACTCCGCTTGGAGCTGGAGCTTGGGTTTCCTCTGCACAGCAATGGAGCAGGGCAGTTTTCCTCAGGAAAAGGAGCTGTTTTGGAGTTTTCCCCAGGATATTCCAAAGCTCTGTGGGTGTGGGCTGTCCCTGGGGCCTGACCTCACCTGTGCCCCCCAAAACTGTTCCAATCCAGGTGCCGTTGTCAAGGCAGATGACAATGTGGAGAAGACGGAGGATGAGGAGAAGGGTAAGTGCCTTCCTGAAAACAGCTTTGGCAAGGGAATTAATTTCATATAATTATTAATTATAACTATATTGATTGAATATATGCTCAAAGTAAGTCTGCCTTATGTCTCAGGACCGCTGATCTTGTATCCTGCCCCAAGGACTTAATTGTAAGACATGTCCTTCCTCCATAATACTTTTAAAGGCATTGTGTCCTGTAATAACTTGGGAGACTCCTGGATTAGAGTGGAGAGAAATAAGGGGATAGCAGTGTCCTCAAGGCAGGACTGGATACAGGAGCAGTTGGATAACCTGGAGCTGGGATTGCTGTAGCAACCAACAAGTTGTGTTTATGCAGTGCCTGTTCAGAGGTGGGTAATGGCTCAAAATCTTCCAGAAGTTGGTTTTAGGGAACAGATTTAGTAGCTGAACCCCAGAGTGCAGCAGTTTAACCTTGTTTGGATCTCCCTTATCCTCAGCCCTTGTGTTTCAGCTCTGAAATCTTTTAAAGTACCGTTTATCCTCAAACTTTCCTTAAAAATAATGCCCTAAGAGGTGTCTGCCCACGTCAGAGTGAGGGTTGAGGAGGCCTTACCCTGTCCCAAGTAGATGCTAAGCTAAAATAATCTTAAATTAGCAGAGATCTGGATCTGTGAAAGTCCCCCTTAGAACAGTGCTTGTTTGGTTTGTCTTCCTGGGTATTAAATGGGGAAATCTCTGGGATCTCTTGAAGTCTCATCTAGGAAGTTTGGGCTCTTCAAGCCATTACACTCTTAATGAATAATTTCAGTATTTGGAGGGATTTTGCCCCTTTTAACTGGCTGAGGAGTTCAGTGGAAGCAAGACCTGGAACAGGCTATGACTGATGGATTTGTTTTTCCACCTCCTTTCCCAGAGGACAGAGCTGCCCAGTCCTTACTGAACAAGCTGATCCGCAGTAACCTGGTTGACACCACGAATCAGGTGGAGGTGCTGCAGAGGGACCCCACATCACCCCTCTACTCTGTCAAATCTTTTGAGGAGCTGCGCCTGTAAGTGCCTGCTGGGATGAGCCAGAGCCTTCTCTGCATGGAGCTGCTGAATCCTGGGATCAGATATATTAAATAGGCTCCCTTATAACTGTATTTTTCAGTTTGTCATGGGGAGCCTTATTCTTAAACTCAGGGAGAGCAGTTTTGTGAAAGTGCCAGAGCAGATGTGAGTTTGGAGCCCATCAGGTAGCTGGAACCTCTCCTCATGTCCTGAAAAATTCCCTGGATGCATAGGAGGCACCATTTAAGAGTACATGGGTTTGTATTTCAGGTTACTGGACAGCCAAGCTGTCATAAATAAATGAGTGCCTCACTTGTATTATTTAAATGCAAGGAGAGTTGGTTTATCTGGGTGCCTGGTGGGGGTTTCCATCTGAAACAACAGCAGTGAACAGCACAAAGGGAAAAGCTTCTCTTTTCCAGCCATACTGGATTTATGTACTGGAGAGACCAGTATTTTCTGACTTCCTTCCCACTGAAAACCTTTACCAGTGCAGCTTTCAAGTGATGATAACTGTATTTAAGGCAGGATGGGTGGATATATGTATTAATGTGCTGAAGAGTGTGTCCTGTTGGGATTGTTGTGCTTGTGTTGATCTCAGGTTTGTTGCTCTACAAGCTCCACAGGGAAATGGGAGCTAAGGAGCCTTCTCCCCATGAAATGGCAGGAGGTTTTTGCTTTGTTTGTGTTGGTGGTTGAATGTCTACAGAAAGAAGCTGAGGTCCTGCAGTGCCTGTTAGACTAATTCATTCCTGTGTTTCAAAAGGCAAACAATCCCAGGGAGTTAATGACAGGGACAGCCAGCCTAATTGAGTCTTCATTTTGTTATGACTCGGGGTATCCTTGGCAACTGGTGCAGAGTTGGGCTTTGTCTGTCCTTGCTTGGAGCAGCACAAGGTTACATTTTCAAAGAGCTTTTGTTCCAGCCACCGTTGGAAAGTAATACAGGATTTTTGCAAAAGCAAAAATTGTGCTGAACAGGAAGTTACTGCAGTGGGAAATGTGGGTAGGAGACCTGTAACCTGCTTTGAAAGGAGAGCCCTTCTGAGGGCATCAGCTGGGAGTTTCCAGCACCATAACCTGGATTGCACTCACAGGGAGCACTTGGGGGGTCACCAGCTGAGAGTTTCCAGCACCATAACCTGGATTTAGGTTGTTCTGGGGTCTCCTTGTCTACACAAATGTCTGCTGAGAGTAGAAAGCTCCCTTGAGAGAAAGCAGTAGATGAGAGTTTGCTGGCCAGCAGTGTCACCACAGAGTTCTGGGTGTTCTGGCTGGCTTGCAACCCACAGATCACAAGGTGTAGTCACAGCAAACTGAGCTAATTAACAGTCATTTACCTGAGCCAGCATTGCTCAGCTCTATTACAGAATCCTCACAACTTCCTGAAGTCCTTGCAAGGATCTCATGGTCCCTTCACGCTGTTCTCACGTACCGAGACCGCTTTGTCCTGTGTTTGAGTCATCGAGGAGTGATAATTTTGGCACCAAGATTAGGCATGGCTCAGGAAATGGGATTGGCCTGAAGGACAGGATTAATGCTTTCTGCTCTGGGATTCCTGGATTGTCTCAAAAGCTGCTTTGGAACAAGCAGTGCTGGCCTTAGACACAGGCTTTGCCCTCGAGCTGGGACAGGCAGGCTGACTTATTAAATCCAGGGGTTTTTGCAAAGCTTCCTGTCCAAACTTCTGCAGTCACTTGTAGCTTCCAGATGCTAACCAGAGTTGTTTCAGGGGTGGGATTGTAGCAAGGACGGCTCTAGCTTGTCTTCTCAAGGGTTTTTTCACCTTTTTTGTACACAAATGAAAACTAAATGGACTTTACTAGGTCACGATACAAAAATGTCTCTTTTCAGGAAACCACAGCTCTTGCAAGGTGTCTATGCCATGGGCTTCAACAGACCATCAAAGATCCAAGAGAATGCCCTGCCCATGATGCTTGCTGAACCGTATGTATTCTTCCTACTTTCTGCCAGAATATAAGGATTTGAAAGGTTCAGTGTGCTGCTCCTGAGTTTTGGATGGGAGGAGGGTGATGGGTAAGGAGAATGGGTTCCCAAGCCACATTTTTTCTGTGGTTGTTAACTGTGTGACAGCAGCCCTGGATTTGTCCTTTTCCTAGGGCTGGTGCTGAGCATGCAATGCTGTGGGGTTTGGGAGGTCATTCCCATTTTCCTCATTAGTTTGGGAAGAAAAAATACAAAACAGCTCAGAAATCCTGGGTAGGTGGCAGTAGCTGACGTGCTGATTTTCCTCTCCACAACCCCGAGCTGGAATGTGTGAGGTACTGAGACACTGGGGGAGATGTGTGAAATGGGAAATTTCACTGAGGGATAACCACAGTTCTCCTTCCAAATCTTCCTAACTGAGAAACACTGAAGGAGGGTGTTGGGCAGGAAGTAATTCCTGTCCTATGGAGTGTAGCTGGTCGAGTTGGATCCAGAGCAGGGGTGAATGTGCCAGGATTGAAATGCTTCCCCCTCTGAGCTGTGCCTGCTGTGCCCCCAGCCCGCAGAACCTCATCGCGCAGTCGCAGTCCGGTACTGGCAAGACAGCTGCCTTTGTCCTGGCCATGCTCAGCAGGGTTGAGCCTGGGAACAAGTACCCACAGGTAAAGTCTGGGGGATGTGGCTGTTCCACGGTGTTCGTGGTGGTGCAGTGCCATCTAGTGAAGAGCCTGGGCTGCTGGGAGGCCTTCACATGTAAATTTGTGGATTGATGGAGCCATGGTGTTATTTCTTTAAACTGCTGAAAGGGGATGGAGGTTTGGGGATTTATCAAAATGCCTTCAGTGCAGAAGATGTGGATTTGGCTCAAAGCTTGTTCCTGTCAGTCCCTCCCGTGCACAGGATGCCATTGCTCTGTGAGGAGTTAAATCTTTCTGGGAGGACTTAAATCACAAAAACAGTGCAGCCTGAAGGGGGCTGCGTAAGTGGGTGTGAGGTGGAAGAAAAGATACCTGTGACAACAAAGCAGACAATGCCTGGAGAGGGACTTTTTAAATTCATTTTCCTCACAGGGTGGTTGAGAAACTGCTCAGCCACTTGCATGTTCACCTTGAAGAAAACTTCAACAAGGATTTTAAAAAGCAAGTGTGATAGTGTTGCCCTGGATGTTGATCACCTCACTCATTATCCTCCTGTTCCTCCAGTGTTTGTGCCTTTCCCCAACATACGAGCTGGCACTTCAGACAGGGAAAGTGATTGAACAGATGGGAAACTTTTACCCGGAGCTGAAACTTGCCTACGCTGTCCGAGGCAACAAACGTGAGTAAGGGGAAACACCACAAACAGCAATAGTACAGGAATGGTACTCCTCAGGTGCACAAACAGGAATGGTACTCCTCAGGTGCACCAGGTGGTAAAATAGCTCGGTGAGAGGGGGCTGGAGCATTTCCCAGTCTGCACAGCCACCCTACAGCTGCCCTTCCTTCTGTCTTGGCAGTGGAGAGAGGGCAGAAGATCTCGGAGCAGATCGTCATCGGCACACCCGGCACCGTGCTGGACTGGTGTTCCAAACTGAAATTCATAGACCCCAAGAAGATCAAGGTGTTTGTGTTGGATGAGGCAGATGTGATGATTGCAACCCAAGGCCACCAGGACCAGAGCATCCGCATTCAGAGGTATGGATGGACTGGTGCCACGGGGACAGCAGGGCTGCAGCTGGGACCAGTGTCCTCACTGATGAAACAGCAAGATTCAAATGATAGATTAGCTCTAGTCCAGGTGGTTAATAGAGGCACAATGTCAGGGGATGACAAGCAGTTTCATTTCCTTACACAATAAAAATCCTGTTGCTGGAGCAGGGTTTATTCCTTTTGAAGAAGGCAAGTCTGGATGCCTGTGGTCCATGAGGGAGCAATCATGGGTGGGTAAGATTGGTGTTAGTCTTTCCAGCACTGAAATAACTGGTTCCAGACTTATGGTTCTCCTTTGCCTGGAATGGTAATTCCATCAGGATATCAGGATATGACAGTGCTGTATGGGAACCCTCCCTATTTCTCTCTCTCTTTTAGAATGCTCCCCAGGGACTGCCAGATGCTCCTGTTTTCAGCCACTTTCGAGGATTCTGTGTGGAAGTTTGCTCAAAAAGTTGTTCCTGACCCAAACATTATCAAACTGAAGCGTGAGGAGGAGACCCTGGACACCATCAAGCAGTATTATGTTCTGTGCAATAACAGAGATGAGAAGTTCCGGGCTCTCTGTAACATCTACGGTGCCATCACCATCGCCCAGGCCATGATCTTCTGCCATGTGAGTCCTTCCAGGGAATGTTAGTCCTAGTGACCCCCTCAGAGTCTGCTGGTGCCAAAACCAAGCCAGACACGGTTTCCAGAAAGAAACTGAGAGCAAAATTGCCCTTTTTTGGCTTCTCTGGCTCCATCTTTGAGTGAAATCCTGAAAGCCAGGTTATCGCTGCCGGGTTTGATTCTCTGGGTTTGTCCATCCAGGGGACAACATAGGACTTTTTTATTCCTAAATGGTCATTGTTATCCCTGAAGTCCTCTGAAGTAAAGATCAGAGTAATGCACATTTTTCTAAAACTCCGAGCTACTGAAAGAAAAAAAAAAAAAGTAGGGTTGGAAAATGGATGAAAATAGGGCAGAATGAGGGACTGGGAAGTCTTCTGCTTCTTTAGCTGATACAAAGCTGTTCCTGGGACTCCATTTCCCTCAGGTAATTGAGGGTACACCTCTGGGATCTCACTGTGAATCATACTGAGGCTTTGTTTTCTTTTTCTGGAAGCCACCATAATAATTTTTAGGGAAAAATCAGTGCTGGCAGCACAGAACAGCCAGGCAAAGTGAGCTCAGACAGGATGAAAGTGTTTGGAGTCTGCAGCAGCAGTTTGTGCTTTTTGGCTGTCTCAAGACATAATTGGAGCTCAAAACTGTTAAATTCAAGGCTGTGCAGAGCCTCTGTGGGATTTCACAGCTACATTCAGGTCTGACCCTGCCATTTTCCACGCTGAGTAGTTGTGGTTTTGTGACAATTTTCAAGAGTTTTCAGTGTAGTGTCAGTCTCCAGCAGAGTGAAATCCAGGGAGCAGAAGAG
The DNA here is from genome assembly GCA_013400955.1 of Drymodes brunneopygia. Classification (NCBI taxonomy): domain Eukaryota; kingdom Metazoa; phylum Chordata; class Aves; order Passeriformes; family Petroicidae; genus Drymodes; species Drymodes brunneopygia. Next base: position 85,335 of record VZTZ01010929.1, on the reverse strand, counting down.
CAGGAAGAAAATGTGTCCTTTATTAATCCAAGCCTCCTGTGGTGGCAGAGCTGATTGTCCTCCTTCTGATAGAGTTTGTAATGGGGAGTAGCCCCAGATCTTCCAGGGTGCCCAAAGAGAGGTTTATTGCCTTTTCCCAGCATGAACACCCCCTCCCAAACGTGGGGCTGGCTGTGTGTTGCAGACTCGGAAGACGGCGGGGTGGCTGGCGGCCGAGCTGTCCCGGGAGGGCCACCAGGTGGCCTTGCTCAGCGGGGAGATGATGGTGGAGCAGAGAGCTGCTGTGATCGAGCGCTTCCGAGAGGGCAAGGAGAAGGTGCTGGTGACCACAAACGTCTGTGCCAGAGGTAGGAAACTGTGGAATGGGATCAGGGAGGGCTGGAAGCAGCACTTGCTGAGATAACACAGACCCCTGGCCAGCTTGCAAGGAAGAATTTGCATCCTCAAGTGTTCCAGTTGGGAGGAATTGGTGTCCTTACACTGGGCAAACACAGGATTCCTTGTTGGCTTCCTGCTGCTTGAGATGGAATAGTCCATCCTGTGAGAACGTGGCACCAAGCCTGCCTTGTGCTGCTGACCTTCAGGGTTTGCACTGAACGTGTGCTCAAGTATGGAAAACTGAAAAATAGCAACACCCAGTTCACTATCCCAGTAGGAAATTGTGGTGTAACTTGACATCCTAGAACAGTTAAGACAGGATCGTACTTGGAAAAAAGCAAGTGGTCTTTAGAGCTTTGCAGAGGAGGAGAGAGTTTCTGAAATATTGAAGTGCTGGTAGAATTTCCAAAATATTTAAGTGCCTTTGTCTCTTTCAGTGGGACTCTCTGCTCTAAAAGCTCGATAGTTTTTATTTTCAAGTACTCTGTGAGGATACTGTGGAAAAGCTCCGTTTCAGAGTCTGGGGAGGCTCTTCCTGCTCTGAAAAGATTCAAGTGAAGTTGTGTAACCCGATGCTTTCTTTCTGTCAGGGATTGACGTGGAGCAGGTGTCTGTTGTTATCAATTTTGACCTGCCTGTGGATAAGGATGGAAACCCAGATAACGAGACGTACCTGCACCGCATCGGCCGCACCGGCCGCTTCGGCAAGAGGGGGCTGGCCATTAACATGGTGGACAGCAAGCACAGCATGAACATTCTCAACAGAATCCAGGAACATTTCAGTACGTACCCTCAGCCTTTCTCCTTCCTCTAAACTGTCGAATTGCTGCAGAATTTGGCTTGTTGGAGCAGGTCTAAGGAGTGTTTGTTGAGCCTTAAGCAAGCAGGTGGCGGAGGAGCACAGCAGGTGTGTTTGGTGTAGTGTCACTTGGGATTGTGACCTGCTGCCTGTGACAGGAGCAGAGTAAATCAGGCTGTGTTTGCTGGCTGCCTGGATAGTCCTTAAAGTGGATGTTCCAGGGGTGGTAACACTGCAGTACCCAGCTGGGTCTTTGATAAAAGGAAACAGTTTTAATTTGTATTTTTAAAACCTGGCTGAACATTCCCTGATAAACCAGAACTCAAGTCCAGCTGAGGAGAGCAGTTCCCTTCTCCGCTCAGTGTTACGAAATCTGACTTATATCTCTTCTTTCCCAGACAAAAAGATAAACAAATTGGATACTGACGACTTGGATGAAATTGAGAAGATAAATAACTGAACTAGCTGCTGGAACTGGTGTGTGCCCTGCTGTGGAAGCTCTCCCACTACAATTGGATCAGCGTTTGGATTGGCACAGCCTCTCGGCCTGTCCCGAAAAGGACTCTTCAAGATATGAGTACAAAAAATTACCTCATTTTCAAAATTGCAGTTGGACTTCAAATTGTGCAACTGTGGGGAGGAAGAGGAAATGTTTACAGAAGCTTTTAACATTTCTTAGTTTAGCCTTAAAATGGGATGATCTTTGGAATTCTGAGAAACACGCTTGCTAAAAGAGAGGCAATATGGAATTATCTAAAATTTTAAAAGAAAAAAAAACATAATTGCCTTTAATTGGAATAATGTGCAGCATTAACCTGATCAGTTTAAATTCAACAGCTGAATACATAATGGACATAAGGAAAGGAAAAACAAAAAAGAAAACCCAAAAACCCCAAACAAGGCAGCTGGTTTTTGGCTAAATACTCAACTTGTACAAACTAGGATGTCATTCTCTTTGGCGCTCCCCTGAGCTCTTTAAGACTCATTTCTGGCTTCCTGATGGATTTGCCCTGCTTTTCCTTTATGTAAATTGTCCTGAGGATGTCTCCAGTAGCTCCTATTTGCAAACACAGGTGCCGTGTTGCTTTGCTGGGCAGTATTTTCTTTTCCTTTGTCCTGGATTTGTTGGGATGGCCGCTCTCCGTGCCGTGGGTGGTGGTGGTGGTGACACTACACAAGTTCATCCCAAGTGTTTCACCTGGCTACAGTGTGGGTGGGTGGGGTGGGAGGGGCAGAATGAAGGGAACTGTACTAATGAATTGTCTGATTAAATTCACCTCTGTGAATTAATTCACCGTATGATTAAATTGCACCGTGCTGTGAAGCTCGGCATGGATGATGTACAGAGCTGTTGGGCTTCACCCATCAGATACAGGAATAAAAGAACAGCAAAAAAAAAATTACCTTAGCCTGGATTGACCAAAAAAATTTACCCTTAGAACACCAAATTTACCTGTTACAGTGCGTTTCAATACCAGAGTTTTGAGTTAAATTGCTCAGCCAAATTGCAGGTGGGAAGTGCTCCATAGTGCAAAAAATAGGTCATTGGTCCCTGCCCCAGGGTGTTCCATGGAGAAAGGAAGGATTCACAACTCCTGGAGAAGGAAGGATGAGCCCTCCTGTGTGTTGGGACCACTCTCATGCGCAGCTGGAAGCTGAGGGCTGTTCCCCCAGCCCATCTCCAGGAGAAGGAGGCTCCTGAACCAGAATTTAGGGTGCACAGCTCCTTGTTGGGGGGGGAAATGGGACATGCATGAGCAGCCATGGGCCTGCTACTCAGTGTGGGAATCATGTCAAAACAAATGTATAAATTGTAAATTTAAACTGAATTGTTTTCTTTGCAATTTTGGCCATCATATTCTGTTCAAAGACAGGAATATGGATCCTTTTACCAAGTAAAAAAAGGCTCATTTAAAATGTACCTAAAATTTTAGGAAATTGTGCACCCTTTTATCAATTTGTATAAAGGATTTAGTGAAGAAAAAAAAAAAAAACAGCTTAAAATTAAACTTTTTGTATTCTGGGGTGTATCTATTTTTATTCTGTTGGAATCCTATTTAAAGTGGCAGGTGAGTGAGTGCTTGTGTGTGGAGTGGAAGACTTGAATTAATCACTTACTTTCCTAGTACAGCTGAATGACCTGGTGACAGCAGAGCATTGGGTTGAATTGTCATGGAAGCTGCTGCTGGTCCTGTGTGCTGTTTCTAATGTACTTTTAATTGGAATTAAAGAACACATACTGAACAATCCTTTTCCTGACTTCTTGCCTGAATACTTTGTTGGTGTTTAAAAGCCTCAGGTAAGGACATTCCCAGCCAAAACTTCTGGTAAGTTTTATTTTTATGACCTTCTCATCCTGTGACAGAATGAATTTTAATGCTGAAATTCTTAAAAGATTCCTACAAAGAACTTTGTTAAATGATGCCTCACAATAAATTAGGGCAGATAAATATTGTTCTTCCCCCCTGTGCTTCTTGTGCTGGACTTAAAAGTTGCTGCTAAAATCTCCCTAGTAGTTTTGAAGGGAAGAGGAGAAGTGAGGGAGGAAAGAGGTGTTTTCTTTGTGCTGTGCTTGCCCAGATCAAGAATTGCCATTTTTTTGCCCATCTTTGGAGATGCTGTAGCCTGGGTGAGGTGACTAGAACCAAACTCATTCAGCTTTACCTTAGATATCCAGGAGGAACATCCTCCAGCATGAGAAATCCATGGTGAACCAAGTTACTGTAGTGTCTGATGGTTCTGTTCTTGCTCAGAGCTCCTGTGCTCTCACACCTGCCTGGTGGTCCCTGGCTCTGCTCACAGCCTCTCACTGATCCAAAAGGTTTCCTCCTTGGCTGCAAGCTTGTATCCAGCACAGGATGCTGATACAAACTCCAGGGAGGTGCTGTGGAGGGCAGCTGACCATTGGAAGGCTGATTTGGGCAGCCCCTGAGGTGTTTGCTATCAAAGGTTTCTTAAGAGCAGGCCTGATGGATAAACCTCAGCTCATGTAAATCATCTCAAGCTCAAGTTTCTGCCTAAAAGGTTTTATTTAACAGAGGATGGAAATACTCTGAAATGTAGGAATAACACAGTACAGACTACAGGCAGAAAAAGGGAATTAACTACCTAACACTGAAGGAAAGATGGAAAATGGTCCCTTTTCCTGAAACCAAGTGAAATGCTTTGTGGTTCTGTTGAAGGCATCCATACATTTTGATATCTGGGACTGCTGCTGAGCCATTCCCATCACCAACAGCAGCAAGTACCACTGTTCCACCAGGTACTGGCTTTACAGAGCTGCTGGACCCTGAACACTTGAATTAGCATCAGGTACCACACTTACAGTCAGCACCAGCATCAGCTTTCTGCTCCTGGTGTGTTTGTGCTCCTGTGCTGAGTTGGTCTAGCAGTTAACTGAGCTTCAAAATAAATTGGGTTTGCCTCAAAACATTTAAACTCACTCATCTGTGTGGGCAAGTGGTCCATTTCTAAGGAGATTAAAAATTACTGCCTTTGAAATTCCATTAGAAACTAGAAGATATTTCTCTTTTTTTAGCACAAGCACACTGTGTTTGCCTGAACCTGCCAAGTCACCCAACCAGCCTTTTAATGATGGGTTAGTAAAAGATGGATTACTCCTTGAGCCAATTCCTAGTCAAACCCCATGAATACCTTATTTAAAAATTCCCAAAGCAACACTTGCTTCTTGGACTAACTCACTTCAGTGTAGAGGGGTTAAATGGAATTATCTGTAACATCCTTTAACTAGCCATCTATTCTTACCTACAGATCATGTGAGCTGGATAAGAGAAGGAAAACTAAGGAGAAAATCCTGCTGCTCCCCAAGATAGCCAGAATAATAATAATTTGTTCTTAAAAAGATGATTTAGTCACAGTTAAGAGCTGGACTGAGGTTACCCAGGAAGACCTGAGCCCTCACAGGTATTTTATGGTCAGCCTTGCAATTCAATAATCACAAGAACCCATTAATGTGTTATTACTGTTATTTCCAGATGGTTTTGGGGTTTGATCTCCTTTTCAGTCTCTTAAGAAGATGTTTAGGATAATGATAAGCTACTGAAGGTGGTGCTGTAGATAACCAGTTTGTTTCTACCTTCCCAAATGGTGCTTCTGAATTTGGAGAAGTGGTACCTTCCCAAAATATACAAAAGGACAAGGGGAGAGGTCTTGGAAACCTGAGTTTTCAAAGAACATCAGCAACTTCAACAAACCAGAGAGGCTGAAGGCAAAAATTTGTGATGGCACAGGTGACACAAGCTGCTCTGTATGAATCATTTTTATGCATCTGAAACACTATTTTCTGAAGTACTACTTCAAATACTATTACATATCCAGAACTCTGCTTTCATGGGGACTTTGTGGGAGATTGGAAGATAAAGAAGCAGGTGCAGGAAGCATCAGACTCTCAGTTTTTTGGAAGAAGCAAAGCACCCACAGCATCCCTGTGTGCCTAAAGATTCCCTGCATTGTGCTGCTTGCCCAGTCGGATGCACAGCACGGACTTGGGGAGGATCCCACACTCGTGAAGGGTCTTTGTAAGGTCAGAGAAGCTCCTCCGGGGCACCTCCATGGTTTCAACACTGCAGTGTTGGTAGTTGGCCAAAAGTTTCTGTCCTGCCACGGCCAGGACCGTCTGGAGACTGTCAGAGGGCTTGAAGCAGTGCTCAACCCTCTGCCCAGAGGGAGATCGGACAGCGAGCAGCACGTGCGGCTCTTCCAGATTCCCAGAGAGCATCCAAGGGCTCTTCTGCCTCGCCTGCCTTCCCCCCTGCTCAGGGGCACGGTGCACGTGGGAGCTCTCTGCAGTGGGAATGGCAGATCCCTGTGGTGCTCCACAAAGAGTTTTGGGGATTTCAGGAGCATCCTCCTGCCCCTCACTCACTCCCAGCCGGTCGGTGCGTTCAGCCAGCGCTTCCACGGCGTCGCTGCCCGCGCCCTTCCGCACGATGGAGGGGAGCACCCGGTACTTGTTCAGGGAGGAGGAGCTCTTCAAAGGCACCTGCTGCAGCAGCTTGGGGATTTTCTCAGGAGACACCTGGGCAGGTGGGAAGGCCAGTTTTGAGCGCGGCGCTCTCCGGCTGTTCACTAATTCCCAAGGAGAGGCTGCTGGTGGGGAAGATGGCACGTGGCATGGACAGGCTTCCGTGCCCTGAGCGTGGCGCAGGCTTGGCCTCCGTCCCCTGGCAGATTTGGGCCTGGTGACTTGCATGGTGACAGCACTGGCCCACGGCAGAGTGGCTGTGCCCAGAGCTGGTGCTGAGGCCAGGAAAGCCGCTGTGGCCATGGCACCTGCGGACTGGGAGCAGAGGGAAAAGTTACAGGAACTGGCCAGGAGAGTTCAATGTCCCTGTGACTCCCATGCTGTGCTGTGGGTGAGGTCATAACAGAATAAATCTGGGGTGTCTGTGTGGGCAGGCAGCAAGCCTGTGGTGCAGGAAGGGCTGAGTGGTGGCACAGAGGGTGGGAGAGGTTATTGGTAGGGACTGGCGTTGGCAGGAATTCTGTAAAGCTGACCCAGAGGTTTGGGAAGTTGTGCCCTTTGCCACTGAACTGAAAGTTTTTGATGGAAAGTTTAGTTTCTTTCTTCTGAAGATGGAAAGTCAGTGTAAACGGGAGATGAGTGAAGTTCAGAGCATAGCTCTGGCCTTTTCACTGCTTCTGCAGTGACAGATTCAGTTCCCATTGTGGATTTTGGCATAAGACTCACTACACTTCATATTTTAAAGATATTTCAAGACCACTGAGATTGAAAAACCCTGATTCTGACTCTCTTGTGACCAAAAGCTGCTTAACAGAGAATGATTTACTCAAGGGAACGGCTGGAGCTGTGTCAGGGAGGTTTAGGGAGGGACGGGGGCTGTGCCTTCCCCTTACTGCTGCTAACAAATAAACTCCAAGGCAACAACGCACTGAGGCAGAGCTCCCAAGCACACAGGAGCTTACAAATATCCCCAGTGACGCTGCCACATCCAGGAATAAACCCCTGACCAACCAACCTGGCAGGAGCCCTGGTGGGACCCTCCCGCGAGGGTCTGTGCCGCCCCAGCACGGTGTGTGTTAGAGAGGAGAGGCTGAAAACACGGGGCTGGTGAGGGGTGGCATGGGGAACCACAGCCAGGGAGGGCAGTGCCCCCAAAACGGTGACCCCAAGGCCTGGGAGGGGGGCACTTCACAGCCCTGACCTCCAGCACGGGGTCACAGGCTGGCTCAGGTGGGAAGGGACAGTGGCAGCTCATCCGGTGCCACCTCCTTGCTCCAGAGCACAGGGCACAGCACTGTGTGCCCACGGGTCTGGAACATCTCCAGCGCGGGACACTCCACACCCTCTTTGGGCAATGTATTCCAGGTGTTTAAAGAAATTCTTCCTCGCGTTCAGGTGGAACTTGCCGGGCATCAGTTCCTGCCCGCTGCCCCTTGTCCTGGCCAGGGCAGGCACAGCCCCAAGCAGAGCCCTCAGTGCCACAGCCTGGCCGGGCCCACAGCTGGGCCTGGCTCGGAGCCCCCGGCCGGAGCGCAGCCCCGCCGGCAGAGCCCGGCCCTGGAGCGCGGCTCCACAGCTCCGGAGCCAGAGCCCGCTCCCTCACCCGGTCCTGGACCCTCACCCAGTCCCAGTCCCGGTCCCGGTCCCGGTTCTGCTCCCGGTCCCGCTGCGGCCCCGCCGTCCCTCCCC
>VZTZ01010929.1:61765-76906 GCA_013400955.1 Drymodes brunneopygia | reverse complement strand
GGGAGCGGGAACGGGAATAGGAATTGCAATAGCAATGGGAACAGCAATGGGAATGGCAATTGGAACCAGTATGGATGGGGATGGGAATGGGAACGGGAATAGGGATAGGAATGCGAAAGGGAACGGGGATGGAAATGGGAAAGGGAACAGGGACAGGAATGGGAACGGGAACAGGGATAGGAATGCAAAAAGGAACGGGGATGGGAATGGGGGATGGATGGGAATGGAGATGGGAACAAGCAGGAGTGGGACAGCTGGGACATCTCTAGGGTTGGATTCAGGGATCAGGGTTGGGACAGTCGGGATGTCGCGGGGTGGATCCAGGGGTGGGAACAGGGATAGGACAGCTGGGATGCATTTAAAACGAGACGTTTCAGCTCGTCCTGAGCAGAGGCAGCAGGATGGGAGCACAAGGCAGTTTAACCTCCCCGTGACATCATTCAGTGACCACTGAATAAAAGCAGGCAAATAAACCCCAAACTCATGAATTGTGATGAAAACACCTTAAAAAAAATACAATTAACGCACAAGATCACACGGGGACCTCAAACAACTCTTTTGGGGGAGTTTCTTTGTGCTGGGAAAGCAGCAGCTGGGAGGGAGGGAGGGGGAGTCCTCCTGATTCCCCCGGCTACAAATGATCCCTGAGTCAGTTTTTGTCACCCTGATTTTTTAGAGTGCTGTGTTTATAGTTGGTAGCAAAGGTTCTCACAGATTTTGTGGAAACAATCCATGTTTCTATAACTGGCCAAGGATTGTTTTGCACTTTGGATGTTGTTTTTCATTCTTCTTTCTGGGCTGGAGAATGTGATGGGCTGTGTTTGTCACCTGTGGAATTGGAGAGGTGGTAACCTCTTTGTCCAATCCATAACTGTCTGTAAAAAGGTATAAATATAAGAATAAAGAGAGGCTGGGGCTCTTTTTGCTCTCTGCCCAGCCTTGGTGGCTGATCTGCTGGAGTTGCCTGATTGTTTCATGTCTGACAGAGCGACAAGTTTTCCTTCTGGGAACACCCCACGTAACACCGACCTTTTCCATCTCTCCCCATTAATCCCTTTCTAAACCCACTCCTACTTCAGCAGCTCCCACTAAGAGACGCCCATGGAAGGCAGCAAGAAACAAGCAATAAAAAAATCCACCATAAACTCGGGGTCTCCACCCTGCGGGGCGGGAGGATCAAGGCGAAGCTGTGCACGAAAAATAAATCAATTTAAGCGGGGCAATCGTTTCCTATCAGCTCACCCCAGCCCAGGATGTTTAGCAATGCTGCTGGGAACACGGGCAGTGCTGCAGATCAAAGCACGCGGGGTATTTACATTTCAAGAAGGCCCTGAGCAAACAGATGAGTGGGTGAGACCCGGCTCGGCTTGCTCCATAGGAAAGCTGAAAAGTTGCACATTTCCAACTTCCACGGGTGGTTTTTGAGCCCTCGAGTTTGGGGGTTGGTTAAAGACAGGGTTTGGATTCGTGTGGGAGCTCCCCTGAGTGGATCCTCCACAGAGAGGGAGGGCTTAAAATTCGGGGGTTTGGTTAAAACCACCTGTGGATCCCAAATCCGTGTGGTCCCAGCCCTCTGCTCTCCAGTTATGTCCCTGGACAATTCTTTTCACACAGATTTATCCAAACCCTACAGCAAACCTCAGATTTCCCCCCCAAATCCAAGGGCCTGCAACACCAAAGCAGGAGCAGCACAGACAACAACTGCCACAGTGGGGAAAACCTTCTGCAGTGGAAGTTTTTCTTTGTGGAGGAGGTGGGAAAGGGATTGTTTAATTATTAGGGATGTCCTGGTGTTAAAAGTCAGGTGGGGAAAGCAGGGCTTGGGGTTGTCCTTGTGGCATTTCGGAGTGTTCCTTGTGCAGATGGGGAGTGGGGAAGCAGGTGAGATATTCCTCCCCATCCTCAGCAGGCTTGGATGGGGTTTTATTCCACTTGCAGCAGGAAATGAAAGGTTCGAGGGAAGGAAAACCCCGGGACAGACAGCTCTGCCACCTTGGAAGGCAGACTGGAAGGTGACGTCCCTTCCAGTGACAGCTTTGGTAGCTCTCGGGAATTTCAGCAAAGGTTTCTTCTTCTTGACTCCAGACCCATCAGTTTTTACAATTCCCAACCCGAATTCCCTTCGCCAGGAACGTGGTTAATCCCCGAGGGTGGGGCCCTGAATGTCGCCCGATACCTGATACCTTCCTTTGTGTCTGTGTTTGCTCTCGGCCCCACGGTTTCGAGGGAAAACAGCACCTTTTGTTCCTTATCTCCTCTGCTTTTCTGCCTCCCCCGTGCCTCTGTATCATGTTTGGGTTACGGTAATTAAATAAACTGTCTTCCCAAAGCATTCCAAGCCGGGTTTCCATGGCTTTTCCAGCCTTTGGTGCTGCTGGTTTAATTTCACAGACCCCTGGGCAGACAGGACAGGAAAACTGCAGAGGCAGGAATTGCAATCCTGACGTTTGCTGTTCTCCCCTGCAATTCGGCAAGGCTGGATTTGGATGCAGCCATGGATTTGGGGGGATGGTTGGAAGGAAGGAGCCAAGAGAAATCATCTTTGGGGTGAGTTGGCAAAACTGAGAACCCACCTGAGACAACACCGAGCCCAAAGTGCTGCCTCCACACCTGGAACAAGGATTCAACAGCCCCTGAGGTGCCATCCTGGGTGTAAAACACTTCTCTCCCATCTCTCCAGCCACCAAATCCCATGGATTTTAAAAGCATGGCCATGGCCAAGGCCTTGACTGGCCTCACGTTGGGATGGAGGTGGCCTCGTGCCCAGCAGAGAGTGAGATGATGGATGGTGCTCACTGCTGGGGGAAAACTCATGGGTTTTTGGGGAAAAGAAGGGTGGGAATGTGCTCCCTGCTCGAGGCAAGGCCAGCTCGGGATGAGCTCAGCACAGACAGAGGAGGGGGTGGGCCTGGCAGAGATAAAAACCCACCCTGCTGAGCCAGAGGGGCTGGAGCTGCAGGTCCGGGCAGGGTAAGGAGAGGGGATTTCATTGCCCTGGTGGGGTAAGGAGAAGGGATTTCACTGCCCTGGTGGGGTAAGGAGAGGGGATTTCACTGTCCTGGTGGGGTAAGGAGAGGGCATTTCAGTGCCCTGGTGGGGTAAGGAGAGGGGATTTCACTGTCTGGTAGGGTAAGGAGAGGGGATTTCATTGCCCTGGTGGGGTTAGGAGAGGGCATTTCAGTGTCCTGGTGGGGTAAAGAGAAGGGATTTCACTGTCCTGGTGGGGTAAGGAGAGGGCATTTCAGTGTCCTGGTGGGGTAAGGAGAGGGGATTTCACTGCCCTGGTGCTCATCATGCAGCTCAGGGCACAGGGGGAGGGCTGCAGGTCCTGAGCTGCTCCAGCAGCCCCAGGCAGGACAAGCCACTACATCCCTGCCAAGCACCACATCCCAAAATTGGGATAAAGAACCATCGGGATGATGCCTTCCAGCTCTGTGCATCCACAGGGACACAAATGTCACCTGAGGCATTGCCCAGGAGCACCCAGCTGGCTCCATGTCCCTAGAGGAGACTCTGCCCTGCCCCTGGCTGATCACCTGTCCTTGTTGTCCCCTCTGCAGGGCAGCCCCAGGATGAGGAATCTGCTCCTTGCCGTGCTCCTGGCCTGTGGTAAGTGCCCTGCTGTCCCCAGCCAGGCTGGGATCCACCTACAAACCCTGAGTCTTGGTGCACAATTCAGGCTTTTGTTGAAATCTGGCAGTTTCTCTCTAGTGCTTCGTGTAGAAGTGCTGCAGTCCTGGAGGGCTTTGTGCTGGGGAGGCTTTGGGATGCTGAGATTCTCATTTGTTTCGGGAGAGCCTGGAGCCTGTTGTCACCTTTCCTGCCTGTGCCAAGCCCGTGTCCGATCCTGGTGATGAGGGATTGCAGTTTGCAGCACGGCAGAGCCAGTCTGGAGGGCAAAAGATCTCGTGCCAGACCAAATCCAGAGGTTTTAAAAGTCGGAGTGGAAAAGCCATCCTCTCTGAGAGGATGCTCCTGGCACAGGGTGCCCAGAGAAGCCGTGGCTGCCCCAATCCTGGAAGTGTCCAAAACCAGGTTGGATGGGGCTTGGAGCAACCTGAGATAGAGGAAAGTGTCCCTGCCCATGGCAGGAGGTGGAACAAGACAGGCTTTGAGGTTCCTTCCAGTCCAAACCATTCCATGATTCCATAATTCTGGAGGAGGGGACAAAGCTTCTCGTGGTTCAAGCCCTGGAACTGCACGTTCCCAGCAATGCCAGACCGATTGGATGCCCCTGCCCGGTGAGAGGGGCAGGGAACGCCCCCGGGCTCCCCGCTCTGCCCATCCTGTGCCCCTACAGGGCTGCTCCCGGCTGGTTCCAGCGTCCTGGAGCTGGAGAGGATGATCAGGGCGGCCACGGGGAAGAGCGCGCTGCTGTCCTACAGCTGGTACGGCTGTTTCTGCGGCATCGGGGGCTCTGGGCTCCCGGTGGATGCCACCGACCGGTGAGTACCGGGAACGGCGGCCCTGCTTCCAGCCCAGGGGCCCTAAAAACCCCTCGCTGTCTGCACTGGGTGGGGGTTTTCACCATTCTCCAGCACGGGTCACCTTAAACTTGAGGCTGGACCATCCCCCGCCCTCCGGGTGTGGCGAGGGAAGGTTTGGGGGCCGTGCTTTGACGTGGGGTCCCCGCAGGTGCTGCCAAGCCCACGACTGCTGCTACAGGAGGCTGAGGGAGGGCAGCTGCAGCCCCCTGCTCACCCCGTACAGCTTCAGCTCCAGCGACGGGCACATTACCTGCAGTGAGTAGCGAACGGGGAGCGGCACCGCTCATCCCCGGGGCAGGGCACACAGGAGAGCATCCCCTGCGAGAATCCGACTCCCGGCCGCCTGGGATAATTAAATGATGCGGGCAGGTTGGGGAGGGCACGCACCGGGACACGCTGCTCTTTCCCCTTCCCCCCGGGCGGCTCCGGGCAGGAAAGGCAGCGCAGGGCTGTGTTTTTTCCCCCCGCAGGTGATGAGCAGAGCTGGTGCGAGAGAGAGACGTGCCTGTGTGACACGGCGGTGGCCTCGTGCTTCGCCAGCACCCTGCCTTCCTACAACAATTCCTACCGCTTCTACTTCAAGCTCAAATGCCAAGGAAGCAAGCTCCAGTGCTGAGGAGGGGGATCTGCACGGAGAGCTGCGGATTTTGGCCGGTTTTCCCCAACAAGCCTGGGTTGGGGGCTGAGAACAGGCAGAACCCCCCGGGGTCCTGAGGTGCTGCTCAGGGTGAGAAGGGCACACACGCTGGGGATGGAGACCCACCAGTTCCTGGAAAGATACACCAGCTTCCTCTTGTTTGTCCCTTCCTCCTCTCTTGATTTCATTTCCCAGCAAAGATAATAAAGAGATACAATAAAAGGGATGCAAACTGGTTCTCCCTGGTGTTTTTCTGTAAGGGCTGCTGAGATTGAGGCACTGCACTGGTGGCTGCCGAGTTTGGGGAGCACTTCTGCATTCCACACCATCTGCCTGACACCCCAGCATTTCCATGGTCCCAACAGGGCTGTAATTCACACGTCTATCTCAGTGTGGAGCAAATACATTTGGGGAACAGGGTGCCCAGAGAAGCTGTGGCTGCCCCTGGATCCCTGGAGGTGTCCAAGGCCAGGTTGGACAGGGCTTGGAGCCACCTGGGATAGTGGGAGGTGTCCCTGCCCATGGCTGGGGTGGGAATGAGATGAGCTTTAAGGTCCTTTCCAGCCCAAACCAATCTGAGATTCTATGAACTTCTAATTCCTAACTCAGAAGGCACATCCCAACAGCTCTGTGAGGAACAATAACTAAACAGTCCTGGGAATACAATGAGAGGCTTTGCATCACAGCGATTTTTAAGCTGCACATTATTTTTGTGTTCCTCTTGTCCAGAGTCAGGACAACCTGAACCACAGCTCAGCACAGAGAGGAGCTCACACGAGTATCCCCAGTCTCTTCTGGGATGTTTGGCCTCTGGCACGTGAGGATTTTACTTGGAACAACACAACTGCTCTTTTACATCCGTTTCCTGCTATAATCAATCCAATACAAAGAATTTCATAGAAACACATTTTCTTATGCAAACACACTAAAAGCTGGAAAATAGTGTAAGTACATAAATTAATTGCAAATGATTAATGATGCAGTAATTAGCCTGAGGAGCATTAACAGGCTGTGAGCAATTCAGATAAGCAGAAGGCACATGCCAGCCAGGGAGCATCACTCGTGACACCAGAGACAAAGCGGAGCCGGAACCAGGGCTTGGCTGAAAACTTTGTCACTGGAGGACAACAAAAACCTGTTTTTTCCAGCATATAAGGCAAAAGACAGACAGATCACCTTCCTTCCTTATTGTCCCTCCCAAACCAAACCAGTCTGGGATTCCATGACTCTTGGAAACCAGGGTTAAAGAATAATCATCCACAGAGGAAGGAAGATTTCAAAGTCTTGACCACTTAAATTAGGCAAGTGCTAATTTAGGAGGGCAGTTGATGACTGACTGGTTTCTGCAGGAGGGTGTAATGACAGGGTAGAAATATCACAAGGAGAGAAATAAAGGGAAGTTGCGCTTTCTCACCTCAGAATATTCATTTTGCTTCTGTTTTTTCGTGGTGAGTGAGGGTGTAATCATCCAGTGTCTGCCCAGCCTCGTGTCTCTGGGAACCACACATTTAGAGATGCTTCCAGTGCTGCCCACAGGCTTTCCCCAAAGAACTGATGACTCTCCCTGAGCCCCCTTGAAAGCCCCAAATCTGCTGTGTCCACGCCCAGCCTGAACCAGAGCTGTTCTTTTCCCCCCTGATGCGGCTCCATGGTGCTGGGAAGGGCAGAGGGGAAAGTCCTTGGGCATCTCTGGCTGAGGCAGAGGATGTTTGCTTCCTCCTGGGGCTGGAAGTGACGCTGCTTTTCCACCTCATCCCACCCAGCACCCACCCCGTGCGTGGGTTTGGAGCTGGGGCTTTGGGGGGATTTCTGACATTCCTCAGAAGGGGAAGGATGGCACCTTCTCCTTCACACGAAAGCCAAATCAGCAAGATTTGTGTCAAAGGAAGCCCAGGCAGATGGGAGCAAGCTATATAAAGCAAGCTGAGCTGGCTGCAGGGCACTGCAAGCCAGCAGGACTTTCCCAAGGTAAGTGGGGTTGGGGGATTGATTCTCCTTCTTTCCCTCCTTTCACCACAAGCTGTGGTGCAGGCAGGGAGCCAGTGCCATGCTGGGGATGCAGGATTGAAGGAGATGCTGCCTGAGACACCAGCCCAGAAGAAGAGCAGTGGGTGCAGCCCTCGAGGGCTGAACATCCCTCCAATTTTTCTCCCTTTGCCAGATTTTTGCTTTTTCCCACTCCTCCCTCTGATTCCCATCACTTCCCATCCCTGACGTTTTGTGCTGAAACAATGGGTGCATCCTTACCCTGCTCACCTCTCCCAGTCCCTGGAGAGAGGGAGAACCTCTGCTCCTGGGTGAGGAGGGAAAGAAAGAAGGTGGTTGGTATAGCAGGGAATGGTTTGGTTTCCTCCCCCAGAGCTGTCAGAAGGATGAACTCTCTCCTTGGCCTCGCTGTGCTGTTTGCTTGGGGTAAGTGTCTCCTCTCAGTGCCAAGGCTCTCTGTGCAGTTCCCTCCACTGCAATTAGGACCAGGCTGGTGCTTTCTTCACCTCTCCCCATCACCAGCTCTCCCAGACATGCAACAAATCTCCTGCGCCAAGCTGGGAACAAATTTCCTCTCCATTGCATTATGATTTCTAAGACATCACCACCTTGGTTCCAATTTGGGGGCTGGAGGGATGGAGCTGCTGTTTGGGGGGACAGGCAATCAGCGTGATCTCCCTGATTTCCCCCACTCCAGGCTTGTCTCCAGCCCACGGGAGCCTCTTGCAGCTGCACCAGGTGATCTCAGAGGCGACAGGGAAAAATGCTCTGCTACATTACGGCTTCTACGGCTGCTACTGCGGCCTGGGGGGCAAGGGGCAGCCCAAGGATGCCACAGACAGGTGATAATCCACTTAAAAACCCTCTGCCTGGAAACGTTCTTGAATATTTTTAAATCTGTGGGGTGAAGGGGTAGAAAACTCCACCCCCTAAAGCTTCGATCTCCTGTGCAGATGCTGCCAGCTGCACGATGATTGCTACAAAAGCCTCCTGAAGCACCGCTGCAATGCCAAGCTACGGCTCTACCACTACAGCTGGCACCACGGCAGGATCTCCTGCAGTGAGTAGGGCCCTGGGAAAGGGGGTGTCACTCCCCCCAAAGCCGGGGCTGACCCTGGGTTCCCCTGGTCCCGCAGGACAGGGCTCCCGGTGCTCCTACTTGTCCTGTGAGTGCGACCGCAGCCTGGCGCTGTGCCTGAGGAGAAACGTCGGGAGCTACAAGAAACGCTACCAGTTCTACCCCAATTACCGGTGCAGATGATGGGAGCTGGGATGCGGAGCTGGGATGCGGGGCCGGAGCACCCGCGGGGATCGCCCTTCATCCCTGCCCCTGCTGACCACACCGGAGCTGCTGTAAATTAAATCAACGCGGAAATAAACAGTGTTCTTGTTCAACGTCCTCTGAGAGCTGCTGCTAAGGCAGGGAGAGAAATCCCCGCGAATAATCAACATCTTCCCAAAACTTCCCAAGAAGTCGGGCTCGGCCCCTGCGTCACTCGAGGCTGCAGCCCGCGGGGAGAGGGGGGCAGGCGGGGGGGAAGGGGCGTAGCATTCCGTGGGTTTGGGACAGACGAGTCATTTTGGAGCTTCCAGTTGGAGCTCGCGGGCCGGACACGGAGGGCAGGCTCTCCCCGGGAGGACAGACTGACAGACAGCGAGGAAGAACCCCGGTGAGCAACTCCCTCCCTGACCCCGCTGCGCTGGAAAGAAAAATACGGGCGGATGTCGGGAGGAGGCAGCGGGAGCGACCCGCGCCTATAGGAAAAGTGCAACCGCTTCCAAACAAAAGCTGCACGGCGGGGGGAGAGGCGCCCTGGGTGCCAAAAGCGGTGGGACAGGAGGTGAGAAAAGCTGGAGGGGTGGGACAGGAGGTGGGGGATGCGCAGGTGCTGGGGCGGCTTCAGAAAGCGCTTGCTGTCGGCCAAGAGGCAGCAACACAGATGCGAGGGGGCACAGCTGCTTTCCTCCCTCCAAATTTTGGAGAGTGATTCGAGATCAGGCGAAATTTCTCACGGCAGCTCCTGTCAAACTGGCCACCCTGCCCTGCTGAGCCTGTCCCCCGTTTCTCCTCCCAGGCCCAGGTGAGAGGAAGATGAAGGTCCTGCTGGCGCTGACGATGCTCTTTGCCTGCAGTAAGTGCATCCCCGACCCACAGACGGGAGCCAGGCTCATCCCCAAACTCCTGTGCACTCCTCTGGGAGACTCCTAGCAAAGCCTCCTTCCCTCCCCTGTTCCCCAGGCCCCATTTCTGCACATAACCTAAAAAAAAAAATAAATCACGTTTTCCGCTCACTCTAGGTGCGTTCAGAGCTCATGGGAAGCACCCACGCACGTTCACACCGGGACTCGAGGGAAGCACCGTAGGAAACCTGACTGCCCATGGATGCTACTCGGGATTGGGCACCTCGAGGGCTTCAGTGGACCGGTACAGGCAACGCTGCCCCAGGGGGCTAACGCTGGCCCCAGGGGTCTAACGCTGGCCCCAGGGTAACCCCGGGGCTCTGCACAACCCCAGCAGCCCCCCCGAGGCTTTGCAAAATGCAGACCAGGTGCTTGGCAGCAGCAGGAAGGAATCAGGTTTTCGGGAAGCAAGGAAAGTGAGGCAGCGCTCACCTCTAATCCCATCCCGGAGTCAGCAGGGTGGTGCCAGTGACCAGAGCCTGGTCCGGGGGGTGGCACCAGCGGAGAGGGACGGCCTTGAAGCCAGGATGCCGGGCAGGGATTGCACAAGGAAGCAGAGGCTTGGCGTGGGAACGGGCAGGACAGAGCGGCTTCTGGCTGACCCAGAGCAGGATGCAGAGCCCGTGTCAGGTGGGGCAGAAGCAGCCGCTGCCACATTCCCGACGAATCCAGCCTCTCCTTCTCCCGCAGGTGCTGCCTGCTCCGAGCCTGCTGCTATGCCAGGCTGGCAGCGCGGCGGTGCCGCGTGGGACCCGTGCAGCCCCAGCCTGCGGCCCGGGCAGGGATCCCCACCTGCAGTGAGTGCTCACACCCCCGGCTGCCCCTTTCCACACCATCCCCTCTCTCGTGGGCCGCGCCCCGGGGTGCTCGGGGAAGGTCTCAGGGGTGCTGTCGGTCCCCGCAGGGTCGGGGACGTGGTGCCAGCGAGGCGCCTGCAGGTGCGAGCGGGCGGCGTGGCTGTGCCGGGCTCAGCTCCGCCGGGCTCAGCTCCGCCGCCGCGCCAGGTGCCGGGGACGGGCCGGCCGCTGCTGAAGCAAAAATTCCTTTTGCGAAACCGACTCCGGGCTGATCCGCGAAGGGGACGGCGCCGGCAGCGCTTCCCAAGCCCTGGCGAGTCTCCTCCTCGGGGCTTTTTTGGCTTCGAGGCGAGGACAACAATCCTCCGGTGAGGTCGCGTCACGGGATCCGAGGAGGGGGAGCAGCGCTGACGTGATGTTCCAGCACAGCAAAACAAGGGAGGAGCGGACACCTGCCCCTCGTCCCGGTGATGGGCGGGATGCGAAGCGTCTCCCCTTGGCAGCCCGAACGCTCCCCCCCGCTTCCTGCTACACAGCAAATTCCCCTCCTGTTGCTCCAAAATAAAAACCAGAGAGCCCAAAGCAGCGGTTCCCAGCGTGCCGTGACTCAGCTGAGCCCAGCGACCACCCCTCACCTCTCGAACAGGTTTCCTGTTGAAGTACGTAGCAGAAAGGACACCTGAGAGGTGACACAACTCACCCCTGAACTGTCCCAGCTTAGCTCTAAACCTTCAGGCTCTGAAAATGTCCAGTTTTCCTGAGAGATGGAGGCTGGTGGAAGGGCTGGGGGCAGGCACGATGGCGTGGGAGGGCCGGGCTTGGACTGGGATGATCCTTGTGGGTCCCTTCCAGCACGGGATATTCTGTGATCCCCTAAATCTCTGCAGTGACAGGGTGGCCGGGAGCTTGCCTCACACCCAGTGCTGAGCAAAACAAGAGTTCTCACCAGAAAAGAATGTTTTGGCCCAATTCTGCAACAACCCTGAGCACATTCCTTAGGAAAAGGCAGTTCAGGCAGCAGCTGCTTCCCCCCCCTCCAGCAGCATCCCCAGGTTTTGTCCCCTGAGGTGTTGACCCCGGCAGGTCTCTGTGCTCCAAACCACCTTAGGTGGGCTCTCTGCAATGACATAAAGCCACAGAAACAGCAACAAAACGCTATTTCCTCAGGAGCTGATGCCCAGCTGGATTTCCCACCCTGGATTGCCCCACAGTTTAAAACAATGGCACCAGGAAATAGCCCTTAAATCAGCGGTGCCTCTGCCAGCTGTCACCCGGGAATCAGGCCCCACCAGCCTCCTCCTTCTCCTCCTCCTCCTCCTGCCGTGTGGAGTCCTGGGGGAGATGAGGAAGGAGCCCTTTGCCCAGCAGCTGATGTTTGCAGGGCATAAATCAAGGATCAAACCCTCACTGAGAGGATGGATATCCCCAACAGACTGCAGGCTGAGATGAACTCAATCACACTCTCCCTTTGGAAATTCTGGGGGAATTTTAACCATCCATGAATTGTCCTGTTTGGATATCCAGCTGTACAAATCCATTCATACAAATCCTCCAAATGCTGATGTTTAGGCTCAGGTACTGCACCCCCCTGGGAGCATTGCAATAAGTTAGGATGCAAGAGTTGTGGTTTTCATAGTGTGAAACAAAATCTACAGCTTCCCAAGAGGCATTTAACCTTGGTATTTAATTTTCCCATTTGGAGAAGGGA
Source organism: Drymodes brunneopygia (assembly GCA_013400955.1). Lineage (NCBI taxonomy): Eukaryota > Metazoa > Chordata > Aves > Passeriformes > Petroicidae > Drymodes > Drymodes brunneopygia. The sequence goes on along the minus strand of VZTZ01010929.1, from coordinate 65,110 downwards.
TCCTGCAAACCTGCCACAAGGCAGAGGGGCTGGGGTGGAGAGGCTTCCACTGGAGCTCGGCCACTTTGATGGACAAGAATATCCCTTATTCCCCTGTGATAAAACTCACTGTGGACTTGGAAAATCCTCAATTGTGGCAAATCCTGGTTTAGCCAATTAACTCAAAACCATCGCAGGGGACTACTTAAATTAGCCCAGAGAGGTGATGAGGCAAAGGGCCCATGTCAGAGGGGAAGAAGAGATTTTGCTGAGCTGAGTTCCCTTTTCTCAGCATCTCTCTGATTCCCACATGAGCCACATCCTTGTTCCCTGCTTCAGTTTCCCTACCAGCCCTGGGGGGGATTTCCTCCCCTGCCTCAGTGCCTGCCCATGCTGGGGTTCCCCAAAAAGCAGCTGCAATCTCTGCTAGAAGAAATCTGCTAAATTTAATCACGGATTCACCCTGAGCAAATGACCACAAGCAGCTTCTTTTATCCCCCACCTTCCATCACACATCAATTTTCTTCCCTGCCACTTGCCTTATTTTGCTTCTAAATAAAGGTGAACCCCACACCTCATGTCATGAGGTGTTTGAGAGCAAAACACTGCCCAGCACACATGGGGATGGAGCATCCCCACATGGCAGGGGGCATCTGGGCACTGAGAAAGCCCCACTATCAAGGAAAATCATCATTCATGGCCTCTGCTCAGCTCTATCTCCAGCCACAGCCATTCTGGAGACCACAGGATCTTCCTCCACTCCCAGTGTTGCATCTCTCACCCACTCTGCTAAGCTGGGAGTGGAGGATACTTTGCAGTGCCTGCGTTTTCTCCCTGCCCAGGTAAGTCAGGATGGAAACAGTAAGATACAGGATGGTGTTTTCTAGCCAAGACATCAAAAAAACTGTCATCCAGGAAGGAAGTGAATCATGGAATCACAGACTCCTCAGACAATCTCATTCCACCCCCTGCCATGGGCAGGGACACCTTGCCCTCTCCCTGGAGTTCTCTCATTTTGCTCAGGGAAGCACTGGGAATGCTGAGACACCCAGAACCACGCATGGACTCAACCCAGGCTGCCCCACACATCCAAAACCTCCCTGCCAAGAGCTCCACCATATAAGGCATCCCAGCAGTGCCAGCAGACCTGCACAGCAGCAGGACCAGCATGGGGAGGATTGTCAATATTTGCCCACTTTGGGCCCTCTGGAGGAGGGGCCCTGCTGAGGGTGCAGAGCCATAAAAGGTGTGACTGGTGGCACTTTGGGCTCACCAGATCCCAGAGCTGCCACTGCCAGAATGAAGCTCCTGTCACTGCTCCTCTTCTGTGAGTACCCCCTGCCAGCTCCCAGGTGCTGCCCAGGGACAGATGGGGAGGGTGAAACGCTCATTTTTTGCTGAGGAAAGGTGGGATGGGAGGTTGTTTATCCCAGTGCTCCTAACCCCCCCCATCTCCAGTCCTAGGACTGGCCTTTGCCAGCTGCAACTTGGCCCAGTTTGGAGTGATGATTAAGCAGAAGACTGGGAAATCACCACTGGCCTACAATGGATACGGCTGCTACTGCGGCTGGGGGGGATCCAAACAGCCCCTGGATGCCACTGACAGGTGAGCTGGAGCCTGGGGAAGGCACAGCAGGTGCCCCCAGCCATCCTCACCTCCCTGGGAGCAGTGAGGGGAATCTTGTTGCTGCTCCTGGGAATGGAAATACCAACGAGAAGATCGTTGCTTGTCCTTAAAGCCTGTTTAGAATCTGCAGCAGCCAACAGCAAAGATGCACATTGCTGATGTCCTGTTGCATTGTCCCAGCTGTCCCCTGACCTCGGTTCTTGTGCCCCCAGGTGCTGCCACGCCCACGACTGCTGCTACAAGAAATTAAAGTCCTCCCACTGCAACCCCAAAATAGCCACCTACAAATACTCCTTCCGAGGAAAGCAAATCACCTGCGGTAAGAGAGGGGCAGGGGCAGAGCTCTGAGCAGGGAGGCACAGCCTCAAGGGAGCTCGACTCCCATTTAGACCATCCTGGCCTGCAAACCACACACAGTGAAGTGGGTGGAAATACTGGGAAGGTGCCAGGAAATATTTTCTGGATTATGGTGAATTTTAGAGCTTGGAGAGTTCCCTGAGTAGGGGCCTCGTCCTTCCCGAGAGGCCGAACACCGAGGGTTGGAGGTGACCCTCCCATCCTGGATGGGGACCTGGCACAGCTCCCCTGATTCCCCCAGAGCAAACCCAAAATTGTTCCATGGGGCAAAACAAAGCAGCACATCCCAGTGATCCAGGCAAATATCAGATCATTCCACCCCCTGCTGTTCCCTGCACGGCCAGGTAGCTCCACACCCCAGGTGTGAGAGCACCTGAGACACCCCAAACTCAACAGAGGGGCTGCACACGCTCTGGGGACCATCCAAAAAAACACCCCCTGACCCTCACACCCTTCACACACTCAACTCCTGCTTTTTATCCTATTGAATTCTTCGAATGCTGAAAATTGCTAAGATTTATTTTAAACATTTCTCCTCTGACAGAGCTCGAATAGGCATCTAACAAATCCCAAAGCTCTTGAAAGATTATTCGAAAAATTAGCCAATTTAGCTCTAATTGGAGAAGCCTCTTTCCACTCTGGAGTGAGCCCAGAGGAGGCCAACAAATTGATTTTCTTCCAGGAACTGGGAATTCATGCCAAAGAAGGACCTGTGCCTGTGACAAGAAGGCAGTGGAGTGCTTCCAGAGGGCAGCCAGCAGCTACCGCAAATCCTACGACAACTACCCCAAATCCAAGTGCAAGGGCAGAACACCTTCCTGCTGAACACACCTGCCAGGCTGGGGGGCTCCACACCCACCTGAAACCATCACACCTGGAGGGTTCAGCCTCCCCTGTGGCCAGGTTGGACATGGCACAGCCCTGCAGCACTGAGAAGTTGTCCAGCACCTTTCCTGAGAGCAGAAATGCTGCTCCCTGTGGTTAAATCACCCATAAAAATGAGGTAAAACATGCCAATAAAGATGTATTTTTAAAGGAAATTTGTAAATTGTGATTGTTGGTGTGTTTTGGGAATTGGTGGAAGGGGTAGGTAACAGCACGGAGCTTGAGGGCTGATTTTTTGAAGAAAATATTCCTTCCTGCACACGGTTTCTCTTAAAAGATGACCAGAAGTGACATTTTAGCAGCCAACCAATAAATCCTAAGAGCTCCAGAGAAAAAAAAATAACCACAGAAACAGCAAGAGGCTGCTGCACCCCAACTGCAAAGTGAGCTCCAAGCCCAGCTTCCCCTCAGGAGCACAATCCAGCTCCATCCCACTCCTAATGACTGTTTAAGCAATTAATACTCACTGAAAGCATGGGGGGGGGGTCCAGCGGGGG
>VZTZ01010929.1:50240-61458 GCA_013400955.1 Drymodes brunneopygia | reverse complement strand
TCTTGCAGCCAGAGGTGGGGTCTCAGGGGTTTGGGAGGCTCTTGCAGCCAGAGATGGGGATCTCAGGGGTTTGGGAGGCTCTTTCTTGCAGCCAGAGGTGGGGTCTCAGAGGTTTGGGAGGCTCTTTCTTGCAGACAGACACCTCCTCAGGCTGCAGCCACCTCATCCCACACCTCACAGCTGCACATGACCCCAAATTAGCCCTAAATTACCTCTGACAACCCTGGGCCTCCATGGAGGCACCTCCAGCTGTTTGCTGCCTCTGGAGATGTGTTCTGCCTAAAATAAAGGAGTTTTAAGGGTAATTTATTTGAGTTCCACCTCAGCCTGACTCTGTTACAGTGTTCCATTACAAGCAACACCCCAGCCTCACGTTGCTACAGTAAATGTGGTATCTTTGTAACTCCAAACCACTTATTTCTTATCATTTTCTCCAGCCAATAAGGATTCCAGAAGCTGAGACAGAGCCAATGCTGCCCTCTAAGGTGCCTGCACCCAGGAGGCTCCAAGGAACCACCCCACAGCTCAACACCAGCACAAATCATCTTCCTTTCCTCCAACACTGGATTATGGATCGTTCTTCATGCCCAATTTCCCTCCCTTTCTGCAGTTCCCAAAGCTCTGCAGGCATGGAGACCACAGGGGATGTGGCAAAGCTGTGAGAGAAACCCCCAAGCAGGAACGAGGGACAAAAGACAGAGAGTGGCACGGGCAGAAACCCCTTCCCATACACAGAGATCAGCCAGAACCTGCTAAATGCTTAAAAACTTCCAGTTCCACTGAACTCCTGACCTGCAGAGGGGCAGGATTTGGGAAAATAAGCCCAGGGAAGATGATGGTGGGAGACAGGATGGAGGGAAAGTGGCTTTCGACATCGTCCTGCTGCGTATTCGCCCTCGAGAGGCTCACAGTGACCCTGCTGCAGCAACAGCCAAAACACCCTCAAATTCATCAGCCAGCAGCTAAGAACAAACAGTCATCCTCCTCAAATCCCAAGGGAATAGCCAGTGCTGATTGTCCATCCTTGGCCTGTGGATTACAGAGCACTCAGCTCCACCAAGGAGTAAACACGCGCTATGAATCATGGTGTTGTTCTGCTCTTGTTTCTTGCCTCCCTTCCTCCTCCCAGGAAAATCCAGGACCTGTTTACAAAGCAAATTCACTGCATAAACTGAGTTCTGTGAAGAATGTTGCACAAAGATTCCCCAGGGAAAAAAAAAGATATACATTGGGAAGGTGGAAATTCCAACAGAACAACTGCACAACAGACAAAATCAGTTTTAACATCTTTGGATCCAGAATGGCTGTGCAGGCACAAAGCTGGCAAGATAAAGGGAATTTGGTTTGTCAAGATTTATGAGCCCAGCACAGGAACAGTTTATTTTCATCATATTCCACTTGGAAATTGAAGCATTTTCAGCCCCAGATTTGGTTCCATGTACCACAGGCCACAAGCTGCTGGCCAGTCTCTCCCACTGCTGTTTGTGCTGCTGTTGCAGACCTCCCTTTTCACCCTGGACACGATGGGGTGAGGTTTGAGCTCCCTCCTCAGCCTCCAGGACAACTCCCTTCACAGCTCTCAGGCTCCAGGCAACAACAAAACTCTTATCAACTCTGGCTCCAGAGGACAAAACCCCAATTCATTCAGATCAAACCTCTTACTCACAAGTGCACAACTGCAAATTCTTATCTTTTCAGACCTGCAGAGCACACCTGCCTCTCAGACCAAAATACAGGACAGGGCAGGGCACAGGTGACACATTCACCTGCACTGCCTTGCCAAACCTGCTGTCACAACTCATCACCCCCTGAAGGAACTTGCACTTTCTCCCCACTAAGCTGTGACTCACCTCTCTTTCCACTACTGTAAAAATGACTTTCTTGGTGAAAAAGGAATTCCTACACCACCAGTTCTTTCAGGAGAGCTCCTTTCTTTTTATTCTTCAAGTAACAGCAGCAGAGCACACCAAGTACCAGCTCATTTCTTGGCAGTTCAGTACAAAAAAAAAATAAAAAATTTACATTTCCATGCTGATTAATCAACTTTAAGGCACAGACAGAAATTTTTCAAATGCAACACTCCTTACTTTTAAAACACCCCTTTTACCTGTGCCCTGGCTGATGAGGTGTCTCCTGGGTGTAAGTGCACATGTGCTTTCTTCAAGTTTAGTGCTTGTTACAAGCCCAAAAACCTGAGTGGAGCTGAAACACTGTGAGCCACAAATCAAAGGCTGAGTCCCACAGTCCTTTCACCTCAATCCTAAAAATTCTCAGTCCTACAGTGGAAAACACCACAGGAATCAAGCTGTACATCCTACTTGGTGACCTCACCAAAATGGAATTTAAGATGAAAAATAATTCCTACCCTGGAGAAAAGCTTGATTTATGAAGTGAAATAGGCAGGTTTCCAGGGGTCACTGCTGCTTGGAAGCTTCTTCCCAAGACTCTTGGTTCTTTGGTGACACTAATTTCATTTGGAGACTAACACCTATCCAGCTCCTGGCCTGGACTAAAGCCCTGGAATAGCCCAAAAACTCTGGAACATGGCAAAGAGGACAAAATTCCAGGTGTCCAAGTGACAACACTCACCAGAAATTTCACACCTGTTCCTGTCACATTTTACCAGATCAGAAGAATTGGCTCTGCATTCTCATGAGACCACTGGGATTATTGTTTTGGGTGGCTTTTTTTCCCCCCTACAGGTCTCATCTTAAAAGGAGCTGATCCCAAAGCTCAGCAAGCACGGATGCAGCAATCCCCATCTCCCTCCATGTGTTCATCACTTCTGAACCAGCCCAGTGCAACACCAGCAGCTCTAGTGAGATTAAAACTTGTCACTGCAATCCTGCATGGTAAACAAAAGAGGAATGTCATGTTTGAGACAGTGCTGGCTGACACACCTTTGCTTTGGAAAGGATTCTGGGACTCTGTTCCCTTACTTTATTTGAATTTAAATAGAAAGAGAACCACCAGAGACATTCCTGAGTTGAGATTTCTTAAGCTTTCCCTGACAGCAAGGTGAAATAAAGCTCCTCCAAGTATAACCAAATTGAAAAAAACAAAAAAAAAATCCCCAAAAAAACCCAGGCACATCAAGAGCTGTCAAAACAAATCTGACACCGTTGTGTGAAGAAAAGGTTCTCACCTTCATCTAACTCCAAGATCACAGACCCAATTCTCTACTTCCTGTGAATTCAAACAACTCTTCTCACCACAGGTTGATGCAGAATCAGTGAGCAATTCTCCTCCCCACAAGTAAAGGAAGAGGAAATTCTCTTGTGCCTGGAAATCCCGGCAGAGATGGATTTTCAGATAACCACGGGTGCCTGGAAATTGTCCTGGGGGAATTTTGTCTTCCTCACTTTTATTGGCTTTCCTCAGCAGAGCACTGAGTCATATGTTCAGGGCTGCCATGGCCTTCACCAGGGTGACGTGGTTGGCTGGGTCTGTCCCTGTCCTGGTGTCTGCACTGTCCCTCTTGGTGGCCAGGACCTTCTGCCTGTGCCTCTCCTCCTGCCGCTTCTTCTTCTCCAGCCTCTGCTGCTCCTTCCTTTGTTTCTTGGCTACCTGGAAGGGAAGGATGGAAACACAAAGTTCAAACCACACGTGTTCTGCTCAGCTGGGAAAAGCAATAAAGGAGGCAAGCAGATAACGAGGCAGCTGCCAGAGGACATTCCTAACTATTTATCAGGACTTTATTCCGAGTTGTTGTGGGGAGAGTGCCACATGTCACCAGGAAATGTTTGTGGCAGAGCAGTCACAGCTGCAGCAGTGACAGAATGCAGGGAGCAGAAGCATTTTTCAACTGAAAGGAGAAGAGAGTTGCTGAGTAAGCAATGCTAAGGCATCCCCCAGTCATTGAAGGGTGCTCACGTTGCTGCCAAACCCCTCACACACCTTTGGGTTTCTGCTGGCTCGGAAATCTTCCCTGGATCCAGCTTGCCCCTTGTCATTTTCTGCTCCACCTTGATGCAAGCTCTGATTTCCAAAGATTCTTGAACCAGTTCCATTCTCTTCCCACAGTGTCCCACTGCAGGATTTCTGCTCCCTGCCCAGGGGCTCCTGCTGCTCCTCAGTACCTGCCAAGAGCAGAGGTTTTCCTCAGACACACTCTACCCAGGAGCTGTCACACTGTCTGCCAATTCCTCCTCACAGAAGTCCTGGGGATTTTTGGAAGCTGGATTGATGCTGAACTCACTAACAACACTCCTGAGCACAGAAGGCTGAGGTGGCAGCACACAAACCCCTCCTGTCCTGCTGCTGTCCCCAACACCAACGTCACATTCAGCAAAGCCCCAGGTGACAAACTGAGCACTCACCTATTCCTTCCCCTTCCTTCACTTGCAAGATGGCAAATATTGCAGATTCCACGTTGTAGTCCTCCACTTCCAGAACGTGGCTTACTAAATCAATGTCCTGTCCACAAGAGGGGAAGGAGAACACTGAAGAAATTCAGATCTCTGACCTAAATTCACTTAACAACACCTGCACCACTGAGAGGGGGCTGCTGCTTTTACGATCACTCAGTTCTGTGCTTCATTTTTGAAAAGGTGTGGAGGATCACTTTAAATTCCTGAAAGTATCAGGAAAAAGGAATATGCTGTTCCAGCATAAGTTTCCTTCTTGGCCCTTTCTGTTTTAGGCCAATAGCCAAGAGCCACAGATTATCCAGTTACTTGGGATGTTCAATACCTCCAAAAGATTTCAGAACTTACAGGATTTGTTCCCAAGTGAATTTTCTGGGAGCTGCAAGACAAACCTCACAAAATTATTAGGCATCCACAAAAAAGTAGGTATTTCACCTGCATTTAAGGGCTGATTTTAGGATGAGATGCATCCTGATTGATGGCCATGGTACTCAAGTTTATCCAAGATGAGTGTTTTTCAGAATTTCTCCCAGGACTACTTCCATGAATCAAGGAGGTTTGAACACCAATCACAGAAAGGCTCCTTGATACTTACTGAACACCCAGTTGCATTGCACACTTTTTGTACAGCATCTTCCACCTCCACTTCAGTCTCATCTTCAGAGTCGCCCTTCTGTGGCTTCACTTCCTCTGCCTTATTAGAATCATTCTTGCAAAGCATCTGAAGAAGAGCAAAGCCCAGCAGTTCACACAAGCAGGCAATCCAAAAAAATAAAAGTAATTAGCATTGCACGCTTTTCTCAGGAACATCCTGTGTCAAACCATCTTGGAAACTGCGTAAGTTCCACCATCCCTGAGAGTTTCCCACAACTCCTGCACTGCTGAACAAACTCCAGTGTACTACAACATCATGAAACACAATCAACAAGCTTTAAAATGGATTGTTTTTAATACAATACCACACCTCAGCTGTGTGCAGACAACCTCACGCTCAGCACAATTACTCCTCAACATCAAAACGGGAGATATGAAGAGGACAACTGCATCCAGCTGTTGCATTTCCAGTTCTTTCCTCCCTTCCCTTTGTTTTTCCATTTGAGGTGCATGATTACATCATTTAGATGAGATTGCTTCCAGACAGCCCACATCACAGCATCAGCTTTGGGTTCAATTCCAGCCCAGAGGCTGCAATCCTTCCCAGCCCCTCCCGGGAGAGCCGGCAGCACGAGCTACAAGGGCTTTGCTATCCCAGCACAACACAGAGATCCAGCTCTTCCCTCCATCCCAAATGAAAACAGAAATCAGCTGGCAGCATGCAGTATTCACACAAGGGCATGGACTTGGCACAAGATGGAGAAGTGCAAAGACCTTTATTGCACAGTGAAAATTCCTTAAATCCCAGCACACAAACAGGACAGAACCTCATAAAAACAGGAAAGATGCATCCCTGAGTGTCCCCCAAATACCTGGAGCATTGCCCAGGTGTCACCTAGAATGGGAACAGGTAAACAATACCCTACAAGGTCACAAACCACAATATTCTCACACAATTGCTCCACAAGGCCACAAACCCATCACACTTTTCCCCAGCCCATCTCAGGTGCCCTGGATGTGTTTCCATGGTCACCTCCAGGCCCGGGGAAAAGGCCCATTCCAGGCCTGCTTGTCTCTAACACCCATGGTGTAACCCTAGAGCAGAATTCACCAGATCTGTTTGTCACCTGGTTGGTGGTGACATTCCTGGCTGGCTCATTCCCTCACAACCAACCTCCATCCGAAGCTGGGCCGGAGCCTCGGAGTCGTCGTCGATGCTCCTGACGCTGTCGTAGTGCTCCCCGTACCTGTAGGCAATGTGCAGCTCCCTGGCATCACTCCTGTCCGTGCCCCGAATCTCAACAAAAGAAACAAACTGAAAATGAGGATTTGGAATCGGCTCCAAGATCTGATTTTTCAAAGTGCTCGTTTTTTTGCACAGCAAACAGCGCGAAGGAAGCGAGTCCGCGGCTGCTGGAGCGTTTGAAACAGGAAGAGGAGAAGGAGGTTTGAAAGCCAGATGTAAAATATTGGGCAGTTACATCAGAACAAACAAAATGTGGAATGAAAATATTTTTGTGGAAAGGTCAGAACTGTTTCCTGAACTTTCCACAGGAGCTATCAGTTTCCTGATCATCTTCCCAGAATCAACTTCAGCGACAGCTCGCAGGGAATGTGCCGTGTCATTTTACCCTCAAATGTGAGGGAAGAGAGGCCATTCAAGTGACAGCAACAGTGGAAACAGTCACTCAGACTGAGTTCTGATCCACAGCTGGGACAAGATGCTGTTTTAACAGCATTCCAAGTGGCTGTGTTTTGTTTTTAAAAGAAAGCCAATCCATGAAAATGTATTAACTCCATTCAGGAGCACTGTTAACAAGCAAATGTTCCTTTGCTTTGTCAGCACCAAGTTACAGCAGTTTCCACAGAAAATTCCTGCTCTGAGTATTATCCTACCCTGATTATCAGTGTCTCAAACTGTTAGATAAGAGCCACACAGCATTCCAGCTCCTGCCAGGAATGCAGAAAACCCCACTGCTCTTGCAGACCAGTTTGGCTTGACCTGCCAGCCCAAGTTCAAAGACTCGACAGCTCTGTGGGAGCAGACGTCAGCAAGCAAAGGAGCAGAACTCCTTGCTTTAGGGCTCCAGAGTTTCCCAACCCTTTTACGTCTGTGAATTGCCTTATCTCAGCTCCCAGACCACACACCAAGGCACCTTTGCAGCTCTGTGCTGCACTAATGACTTCAGCTTTCCCAACAAATAATTCTCCATTCATCTGTTTTACACTCGCTCACCTTCAGGTTCCAACTCAACACCTGGTTACACTTAACTCCTGCTTTTTGTCCTACTGAATTCCTTCACTAACAACACTCCTCATCACAGACTGAACCTCATCCCAAATTCTGCACTGACACCCTAAAACAGTCAATTTCCAGGCCTGCTTGTCTAAAGGTGTCGCCCTGGTTTTACAGGGCCCCATAAGTTGTAACACTGTAGCTGTAATTTCCCATGCTTGTTCTGTAAACATGGTCCTTGTTTTTCTAAACCGGCCGGGATTGTTTTGCACTTGTGGAATTGTTTTTCATTCCTTTCCCTGGGGTGGAGAAAGATGATTGACCATGTCTTTGTCCTGTAAACCTTCAGGGGTGTTGACCCCTTTCACCAATCTTTGACTGTCCTTAGAAACCTATAAAAATAGGTAAATAAAGAAGGGCAGGGCTTTTGGACGGTCCTGCCTGGTGAAACCACTGCTGCTCTGTGACCCGTGTGTTTCTTCTGTTGCCAACTAACCAACACAAAGGTTTTCAAAAGGACATCAAAATCTCAGTAAATAGTCACACTGAGGAACAACACACGAAAATCACCCCTGTGACCTCCCCTGCAGGGTCACTGCCTCTGCCTCTACTTCACCTACCTGTCCCACTGCCCATGGCTGCCTATAAATGAGAGTTTAAACTTGTTTTGAGTTCAGGAATCCACCTGATGCTGTTTTAAATGTATTTAAGACGTCACTGACAGCTTTCATCTGGTTTTTTATCTTTATTGTCCTGTTTAATCTATATGCTTCAGTGGTTCTGACTGTAAACAGGGGCCAGAAACAATCCTGACTCGAATACAGGTTCTCACTTGCACAGTGACCAGGCAGACTCAGCTTGGACCCATTCCAGTATCTTGGAAAAACAAAAACAAAGAGAAAACGAGGGACCTGATGGATTACTTGTTCCAGTACCCCCCTGCCAGAGGAAACCACACCACACAGTCCTTTCCAGGAGCTGATTAAACACCACTTTGAGGTTTAAAAACTTCTTTAAAAACCTCACTTCTCTATCTGTCAGAAACCTTGGCATTCCACACCCCACGTGGAAATGATGGAGCTTCATTCCAACACAGTGCATGCCCTGCTATACCTTGATTCCTGAACCTTACTGTACAGGTTTCCTTAAGCCTAGCTCAAATTCCAGGGGGCTGATCCCCCAGAGGGCTGTGCAGCTCTTCAGAGGGACTCAGGTTGGAGAGATGGGCAGGGAGGAACTCTCTGAAGTTCAGCAAGGGCAGATGCAGGTCCTGCCCCTGGGGAGGAACAACCCCAAGTACCAGCACAGGCAGGGGGTGACCTGCTGGAGCAGCTCTGCAGGAAGGACCTGGGGGTCCCATGGTCAGTGAGCTGTCCCAGAGCCAGCAGAGTGTCCTGGGGACCAACAGGGATCCTGGGGTGCCCTGGGAGGAGCATTGGCTCAGGTCAGGGGGTGACCCTGCCCCTGTGCCCAGCCCTGGGAGGCACATTTGGAGTGCTGTGTCCAGCCCTGGGCTCCTCAGGACAGGACATGGAGCTCCTGGAGTGGGACCAGTGAAGGCTGCAGAGATGAAGAAGGGCCTGGAGCATTTCCCTGCCCAGGAAAGGCTGAGGGAGCACAGGGACAGGACCAGATGATCCACTGTGCTCCCCTCCAACCTGACCCATTCTGGGATTCCTATCAGAAAACTCACCACACATGCAGTCTGATCTTCAGGAGACAGAGCATGGCACTGAAGCTCATAAAACCTAAAACATGCTCTGCCCCCAACATCCCCATCTTTTCATGCATTCACTGTTTTCTTTCCTTCCCTCTCCTCCTGGCCAAAATCTGGAATGTTCCCCCTCTTCAAAAACCAAGCACAGCTCTGCACCATGCCCAAATCATTGCAGATACAGCTCTTTTTTAACAAATCAGGGATTTTCCATACTACTTACATCCCTCAGGTAAAAATTAGGCCAAAATGTAGAAGATTTGTTTCTCACCTGCCACAGTGGAGCGTTGGGCTGATGAATAACCACATTCATTTGATTGTTCCTTGCAAAGGCCACGATGGCATCATTGCCAGCAAAGGTACCAGGCTTGGCCAAATTGGCAACTAAAGGAAAAAAACATTCACAAGAGTTGAAACCTAACTTCTGACACTTCCAAAAGCAGTGGAGGGATAATAAGGGGTGAGATTTCTCCACAAGCCCAAGAAATTCTGGAAGGGAAATCCCACCGGTGAAACTGAGTGCTGAGGCAAGAATTTGGCAGCAACAGAATTTAACACATTTAAATGACCACAGAAATCTCAGAAAAGGACACTACACCGTTAGACTAAGCAAGGCCACTGGTTCTGTTAGTTCAGAAGGAGGAGTGCCACGTACTGAGTGACCAAACCATCACCTGCACAGTACCTGGCACATCAAAGGCTGTATCTGTCTCTGCTCTGGAACTTCCCCTCGGTTCCCAGTAGGAAATACTGAGTTCCAAGAAGAAAGAAACCCAGAGAAACCAGCCACTCACCAAAACAGCCAAATATCCCCCAGTATTCAATGAGAACTAGACGATTTTTCTGAAGTTCCTTTTGAAAACACCTATTTTTTACTCCTTGCCTTTTTGGTCTCTCTCTCCTTCCCAAGTTTCTCCTAAATTTAAATAATTTCCAGGACAAATTCAATTCAAGCTCGCCTTTCCACAGCATCACAACAGTACAAGTGCAATCACATTTATAGGGGTAAAATCTGTGCTTCTAAAAATGAGGGAGGAGCCCTAATGTAATACTGGGATGAGGAGCTGGTTCAGTAAGGAGCTGCTCTAAGGAGATGCAACCCCATGACACAAGGCTGCCACCCAGGATGTCCCACGGAGCCCATACCGTGTTTGTCAAAGGGCACATCGTCCTCCACGAAGGGCTCGAAGTCCCCGCGCTGCCTCACCATGAACTCCACGGTCTCCTGGCGGTGCCGCAGGTGGTTCCGGGAGTGTCCCTCCAGCTGGTCCCCCAGCGCCCGGAACAAGCAGTTGCTGCGGAGAGGGAAATGAGGAGTGGGTGTGTCTGAGGAAGTAGAAGGAATACGGGGTCACAGTGGAAGGGCTGCTCTCGTTTTGCCCAGTTCAGCAAGGATATGAATGTGAAGGAGCTCTCATTCCCTGTGCTTCGAATGGCTGCTGCTGCCAGAACGGCTGGGTTTGGGTGATCGTGTCATGGTAAAACTGCTGGGCCAAGCTGTCTTACACTGACACCAGACAAGTGACATAAAGCTACAAAGGACAAACCAATGACCCACTGAGCAACTTCTCAGCAGAAACGGTTACTACCCTTTCACCTTATCGAAGAGAAAGGGGTGAAAGTGTTCCTTAAGCACATTTATTGACCTTCCTATGCTCTGTTCAGCTGGGACTGGCCGGGCCGTCAGGCCCTACAGAACGGCAGAGAACAGCAGAGACCCCTGAGGGGGTACAGCGGGGAAATCCTCACCCCTGCGGAGCACAGGGCCCACTCAACCGGGAGGGGAAAATCCTCGGGCCATGGGACACGGGTTCCCCATTCCCGGGAGCGATGAAAGCCCTCGGCCCCGCGGACACGGACTCCCATCACCCGGAGAGGAGGAAGCCCTCGGTCCCGGGGCCACGGACTCCCATTACCCGGAGAGGAGGAAGCCCTCGGCCCCGGGGACACGGGCTCCCATTACCCGGGGAGGAGGAAGCCCTCAGCCCTGGGGACACGAGCTCCCATTACCCGGGGAGGAGGAAGCCCTCAGCCCTAGGGACACGGNGGCCGGCGGCCCTTCCTGGCGGCGGGCCGGGCCTTGGCCGCCTGCTTGCGGGACATCCCCGGCGGGGCCGCGGGGCCACCGCGCCTGCGACACCGGCAGCGGATCACGTGAGCGCGGCACCGGGACAGGTCATGTGAGCGCCCGGGCATCCTCGGGGAGGAGGAGGAGGAGGAGGAAAAGGAAAGGGAGAGGGCAAAGAGGGGTCCCCAGGGGGAAACTGAGGCTGGGGATCGAGGAGTGGGAGCGGCGAAGGGAAGGAC
>VZTZ01010929.1:0-50203 GCA_013400955.1 Drymodes brunneopygia | reverse complement strand
GGTCCGCGGGGAAAGGCTGGGGAGGCTGCGGAAGGCAGCGCCGCAAATCACCAATGTTGTACCGAAAGCTGCCGGATTCCGGCTAATTGCACTGCTAATTGCACTTCCCCCGTTCCCGCTGCCGAGCACAGCTCCCGGCCCTCACCGTAACGCCCCGCCCTGACCCCATGGGTGGGAGCTTTCTGGAGACGCCACTCCCGACCGTGTCTGCTCAACCCCAAAATCACCGCTGCGAAATGAGCTCGCAGCAAATCAGGGAGGTGAGCAGATGGATTACCCGCGAGGTGGCACCAGGAGAACAGGGCTGAGATAGGAGGCAGGAGCGGAGCTGAGACAGCAATGATTAATTCAATGTGATGAGTGTAATAAAGTGAACCCGCGCGTCTTGCTTCCTCTAGCACCGAGAGAGGTTCCCTGCAGGATGCTGGAAAAGGGGCACAGCGAGATGAGTGATTTGTCTGGAGCAGGGCTCTTGGGGAGGATTTCCTGCCATCCTCCGGCTCTTTGGCTCTTCCGCTTGTCCCACAGCAACCGCTCCAAGGAACCACCCAGCAGCAGCACCCACCAGGGCATCGCTGTGCCCCTGACTCTGGTTTTCTCTGCTGGTATCGTGACAGAAACTGCCCGATCCTGTCAGAAATGCTGAGTCCGGAGAAGGAAGATATGATCAGAGGGATAGAGCACCTGTCCCATGAGGGAAGGCTGGGAGAACTGGGATTGTTCAGTTGGGAGAAAAGAAGGCTCTGGGGTGACCTAACTGCAGCTTTTCAGTACCTTGAAAAGCTTTTCAGTACCTTTCTTGTCAGGGAGCTGGCAGGAGAGATGGAGAGAGACTATTTACAAGGGTCTGGAGTGCCAGGACAAGAGGGAATGGCTTCCCACTGCCACAGGGCAGGGCTAGATGGGATATTGGGAAGAAATCGTTCCCTGTGAGGGTGGGGAGGCCCTGGCACAGGGTGCCCAGAGAAGCTGTGGCTGCCCCTGGATCCCTGGAGGTGCCCAAGGCCAGGTTGGACAGGGCTTGGAGCCACCTGGGATAGTGGGAGGTGTCCCTGCCCATGGCAGGGGATGGGACTGGGTGAGCTTTAAGGTCCTTTCCAGCCTAAACCAATCTAGGATTCTATGAATTTCTAGTTCCTAACTCAGAAGGCACATCCCAACAGCTCTGTGAGGAACAATAACTAAACAGTCCTGGGAATACAATGAGAGGCTTTGCATCACAGCGATTTTTAAGCTGCACATTATTTTTGTGTTCCTCTTGTCCAGAGTCAGGACAACCTGAACCACAGCTCAGCACAGAGAGGAGCTCACACAAGTATCCCCAGTCTCTTCTGGGATGTTTGGCCTCTGGCACGTGAGGATTTTACTTGGAACAACACAACTGCTCTTTTACATCCGTTTCCTGCTATAATCAATCCAATACAAAGAATTTCATAGAAACACATTTTCTTATGCAAACACACTAAAAGCTGGAAAACACCGTGAGTACATAAACTGATTGCAAATGATTAATGATGCAGTAATTAGCCTGAGGAGCATTAACAGGCTGTGAGCAATTCAGATAAGCAGAAGGCACATGCCAGCCAGGGAGCATCACTCGTGACACCAGAGACAAAGCGGAGCCGGAACCAGGGCTTGGCTGAAAACTTTGTCACTGGAGGACAAGAAAAAACTGTTTTTTCCAGCACAAAAGACAAATGAGACAGACAAGTCACCCCCACCCACTGGTAGAACACAGAGCAGATAGACATCGAGCATAGATTCATCCCAACTAGTTTTAAACTTTATGTTAGGAGTGTAGTTGTCCCTCTTGGTATCTGTTCGAACTTCCAACATCTGCAAGGTGTTTCTATATTGTTATAATAATCAGGAATCAGGAAATTTGAAGACAATTCCAATTTGGACATGGGAACTGACAGAGCAAATTTGAAGCTTCTATGCTATTGTAATTGTGGCAAGTCTGTTTTCCCGTTTCCCAGATCTTTTTAAGAGCATGAACTTACTGACATGACAAAGACTTATGTGAAATGCAAAAGAAAATTCTCTTTTTAAAGATAAATGAGTCTTGCAGTTCACCAGCCCACTTCCAGACATTCCTGCACTTTGATACCAACTTCTGCAACTGAGAGATACTCAGACTCCTAAATTTGGGGTCATCCAAAAGTCCATCAAGCACTACCAAATGCCATGTCAGCAGAAACACAGCAGTGCTCAGGCACTTTGACGAAGTTTGCTTACGACAATCCTTCTATTTCTCAGCAAATAAGAACAAGCTCTTCTCACCTCATCCCCCTGTCCAGTGAGTTCATGAGATTAGAGCCTTCCTGAACTCCTCGCCCTCCTCAGCTGCAGTTGTTTCATTTCTTGCTGCTGCTCCTCTCTGGGAGGGAGGGGCTGGGACATGGGGGCACAGATAGTTTGAGCGTTCAGGTGCACTTGAGGCTTCCAGCGTGGTACTGTGTGTCTTCTGCTGGTTACACTGACCTCATCTGGCTTTTTGGGATTAGTGATCCTTCCCTTCCTTCTTTCATTCCTTCCTTCCACGGGATTCTTGCTGAGAAACCATCTGTATTTTACTCCTCAAATAAAAAGGCAGAAAGAAATTAGAGAGTGAGGGGTTTTGTTCAGGCATTTTTTTCAGATGTGATGAATATTCACAAAACCACTCTGGAAGGGCATTCCCAAGTGCATGAGGTTGTTCAGTGAACGCCACAGGAAAGAAGATGGTCCCACCATCTAGGACACCAGTCTTACTTTTAGTTTCCAGATCTCTCTCATGGACTGTGAGACCCTGTGTGGGCCTCAGTCATGCTTCAGTTGGTACTGGAAACCCTCTGATGACTAAAACAAACAGGAAATTCTATATGTAGAACTGTAGAGATACCCTAGGATAAAAGAGCTAATAAAAACTGGACATTCAACAGTCAAATTAATAATTTCAATCTCATTCTTCACTTGGTACTGTAGGGTAGTAAATATTTCTAAACCAAGAGCAAACTTCCTACCCAGAGAGTTCAAAACTGGTGACACTCATGGTCTAATCAGAGCACTGCATTCAGCACACCAATGTTAGAAACAGGTAATTCCTCCAAGCCTGTCACTGTCCAGCAAAGCACTATTTAGAGAACAATGAAATTGCTTTCAACTAAGAGAGTTCTAATTTAATAATAACAGTAGTGTCTGGCTGTCAGAGTGTTCTGCTAATGCCATGGAGTCTGCTTCCTGACAGCAATTGCCCACTGATATTATCAGTCATTGTAAACTGTCTTGGCTGGGAAGTCAATCATTAACTCTGGTCCCCATGTCATAAAAACACCGTATTGTAAGAGCACGACTCGCTTAAGGCTCTCACTAATCAATCAGGCGTACAGCAGGAATACAGCAACACATAAAAGGAGCCAGAGACTCGGGAAATCCTTCAGCTAAGGGGAGACAAGCTGCACCGAGGTTTATCTCCATGGAGAAATCCACTGACAAGCCAAACAAGGAAAAGGGATCGCCGGCTCCTGGAGTATTGCAGGCTGAGGCAGACGGTCCCGCGCCCGCCGCGGGAGGTGCTGCAAAAATGAGGAGAGCAGGATCCATAACACAAAGCACAGAATGTGAGAAGAGAGTGGGATTCACTGAAGAGTCTACTGAAGATATGGAGAGACCTTCAGGAACAGAGAGAGACAGTCCTGCTGCCTTTAAACCGGCGGTGTTGGACAGAGACTCTCCCAACTCAAAGCCACTTGCTGTGCTAACGGACACAAACTCTCCCGAAATGAGCAGGCTGGAACTGAACCACCAGTGCTCAGACATAGCCACCCTGGATGTGGACTGCATGATCTGCTTCAACAAGTACAGCATCTACAGAGTCCCAAAGCTCCTGGACTGCCAGCACGCCTTCTGCGCCGTCTGCCTCAAGCTGATCCTCAGGAAAGAGAAGAACACCTGGGTAATCACCTGCCCCCTTTGCAGAAACCCCACCTTCGTGTCAGGAGGGCTCATCCGCACACTCCAGGATAAAGAAGACATCCTGGAGCACTTGGAGAACCTTGAGTCAAACCCTGATGTGTACATCTGTGCCATGGGGCTGGACAGCAACAGCTGGACTCAGAGCAGCCAAGACATTTTAAACACAGAGGAGAACAGCCCAGTACACACCAGTCTGGTTGTGCAGAGACTCGTGCTGCTCCTGCTGCTCGGGGTGATCCTCGCCATGCTCATCCTCCCCTTTATGTACTCAGGGAAGGTGAAATGGGTAATTTGTCTCCTGCTTACTTTGGGGTTGGTCATGTCCATGGTGCTTTGCTGCACTCCTAAATTCCACTGCAGGTGCAAGAAGGACTCGCCCATCTCCTGTGACAAGGAGATCCACGTTGTTACTGTTGCCTGAAACAATTAACCTGCGTGTCCTGGAGATCAGGGACTGGGCCAACGTGCACGCTGGGCACACCAGTGAGTTATGGACTTAAAAACAATCTCTCACTGAATAAATTCAACAGTTGGCTGAGCTGGCTCAATGCCAATGCACAGTGTTGTTAAATCTTATTACTGCAAACAAAATGAACTATTTATATGTTGATATTTATGTGTTTTCCGCACAATTTTTATCCCAGACTGGTAATTGTGTTGGTTTGCTTTTGCCATTTTGTTCATGTCCGTGTCCCCTCCTGGTCAGCCCTGCAGGATATTATCTGGAACATGCAGGAGGTTGCTGTTTCCCACTCTGAACAGACACCTTTCCTTGGGACAGTGTGGGAAATCAGGCTGCTAAATCAGGGAGTGGGTGTTTGGAAGAGAGTAGTTTTAACCCAGATTATCCCCTTAATCCCTGGCAGGAATGGGAAAGGGACTGGGAAAAGGGGCTGTCAGTTGATGCCACTTGAAGTTACACACAAAATTGGAGAGGAAGAGGCAAAATCAACACTCCTAGTCTTGAGTCTATGGCTTGCAAGGCTCAAAAACCTCATGACCCTCCAAATTTCCCCCATTATTTAGCAGAGAAATAGTTCCTCTCACCTGAATTCCTTTATCTGGCAACCTGCACCAGCTATCTCCTTGCCCCTGGAGATACTCACAGAGGTAAACAGAAATCCATCGACTGCTGCGCCACATCACGTGTGATGTTTTTCAATGGAATGTCTCCATTAAATTTAAATATTATTAATTGCTCATTGACTTCTTTGCGTCGATTCCTCAAGGACAATTAACGTCGAAACAAATCCCAGTTTCCTTATTGCCAGGAATTGCAGCTGAAAAAGTGTATTAGAGAGCCTGCACAGCTGAGTTGGTGAGCAAAGCAAAGCAGGAATGTGTTGGAGTGTTCCTTCATTTAAAAAAACACTCAGTTGCTAAGAAAATACCCTGAAACCCATCTAAAATTAATTTGAGGGAAAAAATAGATTTATCTAGTTAAACTGCATGTTTAAGAGTGTCAAGGATCTCAGGAGACCTTGGATCAGGTAAATATTTGTGTTTGGTAAGAATGGAAACTGATATCCTGCAGTTGCTCAGTATATAAACATACAGAGTGTCTCACAGCAGATAAAACAGATTAGACTAAGAGGGTAGGAGCTCTTGTGCAGGTTTGTTTTCTGCCAGGAACGGGAGCCTTCAGGGGAAATAAATCCATTGGGTTTTCTCATCTCTTTGGACAGCAACAGGCTTACTGCACAATGCATATGACATTTGCTAATAACCAACCAGAAAAAAAGTTTTCCAGTTGGGAAAAAGGCAGGTAGTTCTAAACTCAAATACTGTATTATTCCAAATATAAAGACTGGACCAGATATTTAGCACCAGATATTAGCACTGGAAATAATTTCAGAAACACTGGGCAAGTCTTTCAGCTCACAGACAACATTCTTGTCAAGTTTCCTTCACCAACACCAGTGGGTGACTGTTACTGTAAAGGTTTGTAACAGATGTATTAATATTGGCCTGAACAGATCACTCACAAGGGAATCCTGCCAGCCCATTTATGTTTGCAGCATATAGGTGTGAAGAAATGAAAGGAGAATGAACATGATCAGTAAAATCTGTTATTATGC
The DNA here is from genome assembly GCA_013400955.1 of Drymodes brunneopygia. NCBI lineage: Eukaryota > Metazoa > Chordata > Aves > Passeriformes > Petroicidae > Drymodes > Drymodes brunneopygia. The sequence goes on along the minus strand of VZTZ01010929.1, from coordinate 44,168 downwards.
TTCACCCTGCCCTTCCAAAAGTTGCTTTATTACAGTGCTTTCTACAGAGCCAAAAAAAAAGGCAAGAGGAAAGGGCAGCATACAGAAGTGTGATTTCCAGGGAGACACTGGTCTTCTGAAAGAATCCCTATGGATCCATAGAGTTATGGGGCAGCACGTTCCAAGTTTTCCTTCAGCAGTTCCACTGAAATGTTTTTCATTCTGAGAGCCACTGAAATCTAGATGATTCAGAGTTCACAGATGCTCGTGGCAGTCATGAGGTTCTGAAACCCGGTATCTTTTGAACCGATTCCAATCTGACAAGCCTCAATAACCATGCAAGACTTTGAAGCAGCAATTGAATTTATAGAGAAAAGGCTAATGGGATTACAATCCTATTCCAAAATGTAAAGGATTTGCTTGTACTCAGGTTTAATTCATGCTGGTCATTTCGTTAAGGAAATTTCAGCTCTGAAGTCCTGTGTCCTGCTCACCTTAGCTGGCTAGCTCGTGATTTTGGATAGTGACTGGGTAATACACTGTAGCCTGAGAGGGAGGAAATTATGATGAGAAATGGACCTAGGCAGCATCACCTCATCCCCCTCCATCCCCTCAGCACCCTCCATCCCCTCAGCGCTCTCCATGATCCCGGGGCCAGCTCGGTTGGCTGGAGCACCGTGCTGACAACACTAACATCGTGGGTCTGATCCCTCTATGGGCCAATCACTTAAGGAGCTCGACNCCGGGCCGGGCCGGGCCGGGCGGGTGGGAGAGGAGCCGGGCGGGGGCAGCGCCGCGGGCTGAGGGGAGAGCGGGCGGGACCCTGCCCCGGGCGGGACCCTGCCCTCAGGCCTCTCCCTTGCTCTGAGCGCTGCTTCCCTCCCCTCGGCGTGCCCAGAAGCGCTGCTTTCCGTAAATAAGTGTCTGTGCTGGATCAGCAGAGAGTTCAGACGTGAAGGACTTGTGGTAAAAGCGAACACGGGCCGCTGTGGCGGTGTCCGCCCTCACGGCTTCCCCAGCTGAGGTGATGCCTTCACGCTTCTTAATGTGCTACTCCCTCTCCGCAGCTTTGCCCATTTCGCTGTGAGGACATCGCTTCTCAGCCGNCAATTCAGAATATTCTGTGATTTCCTCAGGCCTCTCCTTCCCCTCAGTGCCCTCCATCCCCTCAGCCCAGCGCACATTCCGGCCTCCCAGCGCACTCGGCCGCGCCGATGGCGCAGTGCCGGCGGGAAGGCCGGGCGGGGCCGGGCAGGAAGGGGCGGGCGCCGCCGGCGGNTTTAACTGAATTAAATACGCTCACTTTTCCAACTACTTAAGCTTTGAGCTTCTCCATGTCCCCGTCCCCTCGGGCTCTGGTCCCGGTGGCCCATCCATATCGCATTTATGTGTTCGTGCATTGACACAGGACTGAATTAATTCCCTGTTCCTACCTCGTATCTACGGATTAAAAGCAGAAGCCGCGGTGCTCCCAGGAGCTCTGGAGCCATGTGCAGGTCTCCAAACAATCTCTTCTGCCCAAATGTTTCCTCAGTCCCAGATTTGTGTGGGATGCGTGATCACAGTCGGGCTGTGCTGTCCCTGCCGTGCCTTACACGGGACTCTCTGGCCAGCCCCGTGTGAACAATTACCTACAGCCGCTTTCTGAAGATAATGAGATGTCTCATTAACTTTTGGGGGTGGTGGGGATGGTGGTTTGGTTGCTTTTGTCACAGTTTAGGACAAACGCGATGCAGCCATGTCTCTATTTGCTCTCTCAGCTGCAGGGAACGCGTGTATCGTGCAGCTTTAGATCCCCAAAGGAATTATCTTTCTGCTTTCCGAACAGGATTGTATGAGCTGCTGTATAAAATACACCATCTCTCAAGAAAACAAAGGGCTTTGTGGGAAAGATGAGAGCTGGAAGTGATAAAAACTTCTCTTTCAAGTGGCAGTTCAGATTATGGCAATGCTGTTGATTGCTGAACCAGCAATCGTTTGAAGCAGGGATGGGAATTCCAGTGCCATGCGACTTAAAAACTTTTGGAATATGTTTCTAACTCTCAATTCCCTCTTCTTGGATTTGTGGCAAAACTTTCTGGCCCAAATTTTATTTAGTAAACAACACATTGCCCTTTTTTTTTACGCTGTATGTCTGAAAATCCCAAGGCCTTCTTTTCCTACGTGTTTATAAGTAAAAAGATACCTGTGTAGAGGGAAGTACATTGATCTGAGCATCTTCAGAGCAAAGTCTTCCAGAAACTTTCTCTGGGTATTTTAGCTGCTCACACTCTGAATTATTTTTTGCTTGGCAGGAGCCACTGGGGAGTTGCTCCATCATTGCTCCATATTTTATGTTATTAGGAAATTAGGTTAAACAGTTGTACTGCTCATGGATATTTTTTAGCTTCTTCACTTTTCATATTAGCCCAAGTTAAGAAATCAATAAATCTATCAGGGAAGGGGGTTTTATTTTCAATGCTGCCTCCCATAGTGTGTCCAGAGGTGAGCAGACATGACAAATAATTGTGAAATTATTGAAACTTTAGTGTTAGGTTATTCCTGGGAAAATTGGTCTGGAAGTTTGGATATTTAGGGTTTCTGAGTGGTTTCTGCATCCCTTTGGAGTCACTTGTAGTGTCATGGGCTCCTAATTCCTATTTGACCAGGATGTGAAAGAAAGGAAACATTTTCACCTGAACTAAAAAATGAAATGGGTGATTTGGGCCCCTTAGAAATTGATTGGATCTTAAGGAAATCAGTAGAAATTCCAGGGGATGGAAGTGAGCTCTGGAGCAGGTTGTTACCCAGGTTTAATTTGAATGATCAGTTGTCATCTCTGCCTGAGGTCTCTGTTTGCTGCTGGCACCATCAGGGGAGTAGCTGGGAACCTTTCACTTGGAAGTGTGCACATCTACACTCTCAAAAATAATATCTTGGCCCAGCTCAAGGTCTGTGTGGCACAGGGATCTTATTTTTATGGAAAAGGCAGTGGCAGGTTATATAGAGGAGGAATATTACAAGCAAAGCACAGCAGTGACCATGGGACTCATCAAAGTTCTTCTCAGTGGCTGCAAATGGACTCAACTTTCCTAATGCCATCAGCAAAACAAACAGGAGCAATTTGGGCTGAGGATGAGAGAGGAAAATTATTTCCTAGGCAGCTGTATTGGTCCCTGCACCAGGTGCAGAGCTTTTATTTTCATGGTATTTTTGCAGTAAATGTGGGACTGATAGGCCTGAATGGAGCCCAGTCCTTTATAATCCCAAAGCAAACTTGTCCTTTCACGGGTTGAAATATTTATTGTCAGCTGATTTGGTGCAAAAGGTTTGAGAACTGCTGAAGTTCATCTGTGTCCTGTCCCTGTGTCTTCTTTGGTCACAGCAGTGTGTTGGGGGCAAGCTTGATCTGGTCAGACTTGACTTAATTCCGGTAGCAAGTGTGGCAGTAAAAACAAAGGCAATTTCTCTCCTCACTTCCTGGTTTCCAACTGTTTGCCATTGTTTCTTTTTCTGCTGCTTTTTCCTCCTTGAGCTTGCAGGTGAAAATGGCTGCGGAGGAGAAGTGGAAAGGCTGGGCTTTGAAGCAGCAAGAAGAGGCTGAGCACGACAGGGAGAAGGAGCCGTGTGTGCTGCTGGGCCGGCAGCTGGGGGAACCGGGGAGATTCGCGTACGCGGCGCTGTGTGGGATATCCCTGGCCTGGCTGTTCCCTGAAAACGAGCAAAGGTACAAGTGGAGCAAGGACTGGGCAGGGCAGGTGGATTTCTGGCAGGGCAGGTGGATTTCGGGCAAGGCAGGTGGATTTTGGGCAGGGCAGGTGGATTTCGGGTGGTGGCTCAGCCAAAGCTGGTATCAGACTCTGTGCCGGGTCTTCTGAAGTTGTGGGGGAGTGGAAGATCTTTCTCTCTTGCACCTGTAAGACTTTTACAATTCAGGGCAAAACACATCCATTAACACTGCAGACATCAAAGCATGGTCTGAAGCAAGGTCTAGCCCCATTCACAGTGTTTCCTTGTTTATTTAGCCAGTTTGTTTAGCAATTTGCCTTCTGCTGATTCCTGATGCTTTGATTTTTGTGTTAACCAATGTTTGAAACTAAAGATTACTCAAAGCTTCCAAAAATACCCAGTTGTGGATCCTTGAAATACCCACTTGTGAAGCCTTAATTGCTTCTGTTGCCTTACAGCTCCTTCAGGACAGAATTCATCAAGAGCTTTGTGAAGTGGCTGGACCTGCCTGATGCTGTCTTACCTGCCATGACAGCCTTTGCTGATGGCTTAGGAGGTGAGGGCACAGAAACTTTCGCTGAAATTTTGCTGAAGGATCCCATCTTGAAAGAAAATCCACTTCTCATTACCCAGGTAAGTCCATGTGCTGCCCTTGCCCTTGTGTGCTTTGCAAAAAAGGTTTGTCATATGAGTCTGTTGGCAGCTGAAGTGCTGTTTGTGAGTCAGGGAAATAAAAATCAGTATTTCTGATAGGCATCTATTTATAAGCAGCTGTGGGGGGACTGGCAGTCTGTCCATGAAGGTGGAAATGATGAACATGAAACATGGTCACTGTTGAGTTGTGTCTGATGGTTTCACTCTACAGAACAGAGAACTGACAAAGGTTTTACTTTGATGGTGTTACTGAAGTGGTTTTCATTCACACACTTCTTGTACAGATTTTTGTGACACCCTGAACACAATAGACCTGATTTTCACTTGTTTAAAAGCCCCTTCACCATACATGTAACACAAACCACCTCCACATACACGCTCCAAGGACCACAATTTCCAAAGTCTTTTTCTCAGGGTACGCCTTGACCTGAAGGAAATTATTGTGACTTTATTTTCTTTCACTGAGAAAGTGAAACTGGGACTGCTCCATAATGTTCTCCTGTAAAAGCTGATGGAAAGATAAAAGAGGTGAAGCATTTTTTCAGCTTTTGCTGGGGAAGATCTCTCCTCATCCAACCTCATATTATGCCACGCTTGGTAAAGAGGGCATTAGGCTGCTGCTGGTGCCACACAGAACGTGGGCACTGTCACCCTGTGCTGTGTCACCTGGTGCCAGATACCCTGTGTGCAGCCAGTGCTCTGGTATTCATTGATTAAGGGTTATCACACACTCCCCTTGAGCAGTGGCCTGGCACTACAGCAGATGTGAGAACTCAGCTGTATCAGGGGAGATAAGAGAGCAGTGAACTTCTCTGGTCACCATGACCAGCTCCCGTTTCCTCAGCCACTTTTTTCTGTCTCCTGTTCCATGAAATGCCTCAGAGGACCTGCTCCAGATGTCCAAATGTTCCAGTGCCCAAAGTCCTACAACAGCACAAGGACAGCAACAGAGATCTTAATTAAAAATTTAGAGCAGATCTTCTAAAATAAAAGTGGCTCTTAGGATGAATTCGATCCACCCACACTCTTTCTTTCCACCTTGATGTGCTTCCTGCGTAGTTTCCCTCATTCTCACTTCCTCAGGATGGATTCCCTACATTAGGGCAGGTTTTCCTGCATTGCTGCTGAGTTTATTAAGGGTGAAATTTAGCTTGTGCTTTCTCTGAGCTTACACTGCATGAGGGCTCCGTGTGCTTGGATGAAAGTGGCTCTGGTTCAGAGGGAGCACATGGGATTTTGCTCTGACTCAGGAAACTGAGGATATCCCCTGGATTTGGGTAGAATACAGAAACCATAGACATCTTTGATCACTTGAAAGCAAAGATGAGGCATAACTATCAGTCTAATGCCACAGCATCAATCCCTTACACAGTCATCTGCCATGGGCAAGGCGATTGGTTCTGTTTGAGGAGAGACAGAATGAAAGACTTCAGTAGAGCAAGGCAGCAAAGGTGTGTCTGGAAAATAACACTGGTGTGTGGGATACATCAGTGATAAGCTGAGATCAGCTTTTTCCTTCTTCCCTGAAAACAAACAAGCTATGGAACAAAGCTTTATGAATTATTGATCTTTTGCTTTATGGTGCTCATGCTCCTTTGTATTCAGCTGCTGCTGATGCAATGTTTGCTGTTTATTAAGTATCAGTATCTGCTTTAATTGCTTGGTGTGTTCAGTGACAGGGCTTTACTGGCACTAATGCTGCATTTTTGAAGGCCCTTCATCTCAAAGGAGTTGAAGGGATGATCCATGAAGTCAGGAGATTAGATGTGAGCTCACCGTTGATTCAATGAGCATCTGAGGATTATGGATTGTTATCTTTGTGTTCATTGCAGATGACTAACACAGGCAGATGGTGGTAACTGAATCCTTTAAAGACAGTAGTCATAGCAGGCTGTGGGTGTGGTATGGGAAGGCAATGCAATAAAAGAGGTGTAGAAGCGGTAATAGGTGATAAAACATTGAAAAGCCTTATTATGAGTATGGTTTTTGCTCTCAACGTACTTAGAATGCCCATTTTTCAGTGGTTTCCTGCACACATTCACTGCAATGTGGATTTGGGGCTCTCTGTTGTTAAGGAAATGGGTTTTGAACTTGCATCAACTCAGGAAAAGCTGGCAAAGACTGAATAAAGATTCTCTTCCTTTGTAGGGCTTCTCAATCATATGGGTGGTTGTCTTGTCATAGAGTTTTCATGGAGATTCAAAACACTGACTTCAAAATAAGGCTGCAATATGACAACTGCTGCTTAGGGAGGAAAACAAACCAGTTGTGAACTAGTTTAATCACTGCTGGTTGGATTCCAGCTGCCTGCATGTGCAGTAAGTGCACAGCCTAAACTGGAGGATTTGAGAGTGCTAACTGGCACGGATGCCATAAAAACAGTTGTTTGTAAATAAGTTTATCACCTGATTACCTACGTGCATTCCTTGGAAACCTCCACGGCAGCTACACCTGACCTTCTGAAATGCACGTGTGTACATGCCTAGGCCAGGTTTATTTGGGGTGGTTTGATATGAGGTGCCACAGACAATATTGGCCAGACAGGACAGGACCTGAGTCACAGCCCCAGCTCCCTGAACCTCACTCAGGGAGAATTTATTGCCCACAAACCATCACCCTGTTCCACAGGCTGCTTACGTCAGTCCGTGGAAAGTTGTGGCAACAAGGTCACAAGCTTCACTTTATTCTAGACTTGAGGCCCTTTGTTTGGTCAGCTTTTTGCTGGAGGCTCCCAGCCCTGCACCTCATGCTGGGCTTTGACACCTCTGTGCCAGCCCTTCCCCCAGAAGTGCACCCAGAGAGGAGGTGATGGTGCCCACGTAGCTGATCCCTGGGCACTCCCAGTACTCAGGCTTTGGGAAACCAGTTGCATCCCTCCCTCTGGACTGGTGTCTCCAATCCCCACATCCCACAGTCTGCAGTTTGTCCCTCTTCTGGTTGGTTCAGGATGGTTTGTTCTCCATTCTGCACTTCTCATGGGTAGAACTCTCAGATTAGAGACGTTTTTACGATACAAATTGTGCTTGGGAGCTTACAGGACTAATAATCATAAACTCTTTGGCAGCCTCCTACATCTTTGGCTGCATTTTTTGTGTTCCCAGAGGGCTGAAAGGATTCCCTGTAAAATTCAGCTGTGCTGTATTTGTATGTAGGAGAGGGAAGCAGCTCAGCAGAGCTGGTGCTTAATGTAGTCACATAAAGAGCTTCGAATTTGTCCAGTGGCAATAAAAGAGGAGAACACAGTTGTAAAAACAGTGGCCTCTTTTTCATGGATTTATCCATAGAAGCCATCTATTGAATTGATTTGTTTTTCCATTTTTTTATGGTAAAGAGCCAATACAGAAGTCAAGTCCCTCAATCTTGACAGATGGCCATAAATTCTGAGTTTTCTAATTCACTTAATCCAAAAGAACTTCGTGCCAGTTCAGCCTTACTGCCTGGAGCTGTGAATTCCCAGAATGCCAGAGAAAATAGGGGCCATTAGAGGAACATTCAAACCTGTTTGTGATGTTGCATATGTGAGTATATATGGCTGTGGGGAGCAGAAGGCATTAGAGTAGGAGAATTAGAGCCCTGTTCCTCCAAACTTTGAAGTCTGGTGTAAGATCAGGATCATAAAAAATATCAAAAAATGTGGGATGCTTCAGCATATACCAAGCACTATCTGCTTCTGCCCAGCCCTTTGTACCTTTGGCCTTTGGAGGATTTTGAACTGGTTTTGTTCTGTGCTGCCTCACTGAATTGTGGCTTTCTGCTTCCCACTTATGAACTGATGGGTTTTCATGCCTCCATTTTGATCCCTCCAGACCTACATCATCAGTTTTAAATGGAATATTCTTTTTTTTTTTTTTCTCTTTAGGACCTTTTATCCTTCTCGCTTCGAGATGGTAAGTTTACTTAGCGTTTGTTCTTTGTAAAAATAATATAGTTGACTTTACATCTGATACTTTAATGTGCTCAAAAAGGTGCTATCCTACTTCATCTCAGCTTCCTCCCTGGCAAAAGCACCACACTCCTTCTCTGCATCCCCTTCAGGAAAAACAACTCTTACATTAGGAATGGTTAATAATACCTACTGAAAACTGAACAGCTTTTCACCTCTTACCTTCACACACCATGCACTGGCAAGCAGATGTAAATGGTGGTGGAGTGGGGTGGTTTTTCTCTGATGTTTCCAGGGAAGCAGGTGACCTCTTCCTTTAGGAAGGCAGTAAAGCTGTTATGAAAATCTCAGCCTAAAAAATTTTCTGCTGGTTGCCTAAAAAAAGACAAAAAATATTCAGGGTATAAATTCCAGAGTGTCCTGTGAAGCCCATTATAAATAAATGTGATTTTTCTCATATATTATATTACACATAAAACAATTCTCTGCTTTGCAATCCATTACATGGATTAGTCTGATAAAATTAATGAAATAAAGACTGTCTACTGAACAGAATGTTCATGTCTAAAAGAGGCCTGGATTCTCTCACTGCTTGCATTTTTTAAATCTCTGTGTTTTAACGTGTTCTCACAGGAGAGAACTCACTGCTTGCTGATTAGCCTGTTGCACTGCAGAACAAAACAAGTTTTGTTCTTGCTTTATTTTTAATGGAAAATTGACAAGTCAGTTATTGCAAAACCACTTCGTTTGTGAAGCTCGAATTTAGAAGAAATGTCTTTCCAAGCCTCTCTGCCTTCCCACCAGGCTGGTGAAGGAAGGAGGCCAGCAGGGTCAGCAGGCAGCAAACAAGAAGGGAGCTCTTACACCTGCCTGGACTTGCAGGACGTGCCCCATTTCGGGAAGGAGCGAAGATAAATCCTGTCCTCATTCCTCAACTACGCACAAACCTGATGAATGGTGTCATTAAGGGCCACGGAATTAGTTTGGTATCTTGGTAATGGTGGTAATAAATAAACAAACCTAATAGATTGCCCAATGCCATATTTGATCTACGTGCAGCGGGTAGCGCAAACGTTCTTTGTAGTTGGGTCTTGCTGGGATCTTCACCCACCCTGAGAAAAGCAATTGTGGTTTCCATCCCAGAGTGCACCAAGAACCTTCTGTAAAAGGCAAACATCAGGAAGCAGTTGGTGCTGCTGAGAGGAACACGTTAAAAAAGCAAGAGTTGGCACAAGTAATTTAAAATCTATTTCATTTAAGATGTCTTTTCTTCTAAGATGTCTTTTCTTCAAGAACACCTGCTTATAAAACCAGGAGTAATCAGTTCTGTTGCCTGGTGTTGTCTGAGTGCACTGTCCACTCCTGCATCTCCAGCAGGGAGTGTAAAAGCAAGCATTTGTCTGTGGTTCTGCTGGGGGAGGAGCTGGTGTGTAGCTTTACACTCCAGGCTGCCTCTTGTTGCCATCAGGATGAACTGAAGATAAAACTTTTGCATGGAGATGCATTTTTATGAAATGCCACCTCCTGCACTGGTGCAGTTGAGGTGGGCTGTGCCCAGTTACCCACATAGACATGTTTGATATTTCCAGGTAGCAGTGGTCCTGCTGCAGCATTTCTCTGTTGAAAAGTTGCCATCAGGCCTTTGCCACAGAGGATGGAGACCAAAGGATCTGAGATCCTTTTCCTGCCACAGAGGCATTACCTGGTGTGGTGCCTCTATTCACAGGGAAGAAGGATTTTCTGTTTATCAGCCTCTTCTCATGTTCCTGGAAGAAAAAGAGGGCCTTGAGGAAGGAGCTGTGCTGTGACACATTCCTTGAGTACTCTGCTCCTTAACTAAACTGTGTGATCAGACTGATCAGACTGATTTCCTGGACTTTCCTCTCTTCAAGGATACTATGATGCTCGAGCCAGGGTGCTGATCTGCCGTGTCATCTGGCTGCTGAGAATCCCCTTGGAAGAGCTGGAAGTCCTGGAGGAATCTCTGCTTGAGAGCCTGAAGGAGCAAAAAGAGGAAGAGTCAGAGTAAGAACATTTGGGTTGATATGGGATCAAAAAATGCTGCCAGTGCTCGAAAGCTTAGCAGTAATTACTTGTGCCTAAGTCCAGTCTCTGATTATTCCTCGCGTGGCTCTTACTGTAATCATTTATGGCTTGATTAGGGTTGCAGAGCCCTCACAGCACTGACAAGCAGAAAAGCTCAGCATTCTTAAAATCAGAGCAGAGATCTGGCCTTGCACACTAGTAAAGGCTGGTTTGCACTGAGCTGCCTCCTTTCCTCTTTCCAGTTGCCTCTCAGAGACTGTAGATTTTGCAAAAATACATCACAAATATCTTCTTGTCTCTTGGCCCAGCATCCTTCAGCCAGAACTGCCTCTTGCAGAATGAAGTTCCTACAGATAATCAGGATTAGATCCTCAACTGTTCATTGTCTGTGGCTCTGTCCATCTTTAAGAGACAGCTGGATAACTCCTGTTGAATGGAGATTTCTGAGGGCAACAGGCTGAATCTTCAGTTATGTACAGACCTGGCTCATAATTCTATGTTATTAATATAGGATTAATTCTTGGTATCTATAAGAAATGTAGTATCTTTATATATCTCTTATCAGGCAGGAATTGTGCGACAGTTTAGCAGTATTTTAGGCAATAAACATGGCTGTAGTGGACTTTCAAAGAAAATATTTTCATCTGTCAACTCAGCAATTGGATTATGAGATTACCCTGAATGCTAATATAGGCTTTAATCAACACCCTTGCCATGGTTCATATCAGATGTTCATGGGGTCCAGCATGTGATGAGCATCTTCCAGTAACAGCTGTATTTAAATAATCCTTAACTTTATAGCACACTGTAAAAAGGGAAAGTCAGAATAATCTCAGAGATCGTGGACTGCTAAAGGAGCAAGGGTTGGTGTTGATGGGGATTGTTTTGCTGTAGTTTGTGGTGTCAGACTCAGTGCTGGGCCTTTAAGCTGTGTCTGATAACGGTGAAAGAACGGCGTGGGTTTCAAACCGTGCTGCCAGCCCAGAGGGGTTCCTGTGTGTCTGCTGTGGAGACAGCCAGGGATTCCTGTCTTGTCCTTTGCCCAAATCGCAGCCATGGGAGTAAATGTCTGTTGGATAAAAGGAAAAAGAAAAATCCTGATGGTGAGAGGAGCCCAAGACCGCAGTGCGAGCGCATTGTTACTGCTGTGCTGGAACAAGACTGAGATTTGTGAGGAATCAATGACCCTTCCTGTGGTTTGAAGTCAGGAGTCCATGGGGAAAGGAAGCCATATATAACCCTGTCACCACCTTGACCTCAAAGGTTTTGGGGATGGGAACACCAGCATGTGCTTGGGATGTCCAGCTTTGACCAGCAAGAGGTTTTGGAACAGAAACAACCAACCAGGGGTTTGGCAGCTCCTGCACAGGTGTTTTTACTGATATTTGTTAACAGAGGTTTTGCTCCTGCCTTTGCTGCTGTGGATATGTTGGATTGAGGCCCAGAACCTACAAGATCAAATGTCCAGTCCTCTAAAGAGTAATGCTCCAACCTCTTAAGTCCATGTTACTTGCACCAAATGTGTTCTGTCCTGCAGGTGTGAGCCTTATTTTTGTACACAGTTCTGTAAGAAACTGTTAAACATCACAACATTTGCTTGCTCATGCGTGCTCCTGCCACTTTCCCTTATTGGAAAATGACCTGAAATTCCCCATAACAATCTCTCTGAATATAATTTGTGGTTCAGGCAAGAAGCTGCACATCTGAGCTCAGTGAGGGCAGAGAAATACCAGAAGCAGCAGTTAATTACCACAGTGGATAAAAGCAGTCTGATACTCCAGTGATAATGGTAATGGAGGAGCCATTAGGAAGCAGCTGCTGGCAGCTCCAGAAGGGAAGCAGTGACAGGCAAAACTTCTCCTTTTATTTACTGCATCAGCAGGCAGGTTTTAGCTACCACTCTCCTTCTCCCCACATAACTCAAACTGCTCATTATTCCAACTGACTCCAGGTTAGATGTGTTTCAGCTCTCTTGTCATTATTCTCAGCCTGAGACACAGTGCAGTGACTGTAAAAGCTGATGAACCTCATGTAGAACAGAAATTGCTGGATATTGCCAGCTTAGGTATGAACAGTCTGGCTGCAGCACTCGTGGGAAGAACTCCAGGAACAATTTTATCCAAAGCCAAGCATTCAGATTGGCGACTAAGGCACAAAGTAGAGCATTTGGAAAGGATGAGAGGAAATGGCCTCAAGCTGCACCAGAGGAGGCTCAGGTTAAATCAGGAGGAATTTCTTCATGGAAAGGGCTGTCAGGCATTGGAATGGGCTTCCCAAGGAGGTGGTGGAGTCCCCCAGCTCTGGAGGTGTCCAAGGAACGACTGGACATGGCACTCAGTGCTCTGGGCAGGTGACAAGGTGGGCATCGGGCACAGGTTGGACTTGATGGTCTTGGATCTTGATGGTCCTGGATCTTGATGGTCCTGGATCTTGATGGTCTTGGATCTTGATGGTCTTGGATCTTTCCCAACCTCAGTGATTCCATGATTGTCTGATAGCCAAACACTGCTTTGTGTGTGGGGCTGTAGAAAGCGACTGTGGTTGTGCAGAAATAGGAGAGGTGGTGCTTTCTGCAGACACCACATTTGCAGCTGCATCAGGTAATGAGCAATGGTTTTTTTGGAGGGTCTCTGTGGAGACAAAGTCTCTGTGACTGTGCAGGCCCGTGGGAGTTCTGCCAGTGAGTGCAGTGACTCAGGGATTTCACCCACTGAGCTCCACTCTCCTCCTGCTGCGCCTCACAAAGCTGCACATTGTCTGGGACTCGTGTAAAATTGTCTTAATCAAAATTACAGTGTGCTTAGAGGGTTCCAGGAAGGATTAGGCAATTATATGGATAATGAAAATCCAAAATTAGGCTTGGATTAACAGGGAAAATGTCCAAGTTTGGAAGCAAGATAAATTGTCACGTTTCAAGGCCTGGATTAACTGGTGTGTAAACAGGCCAGAAGGAACCTTCCTCTGGAAACAGCTTCTTCAAGTATCCTCTGTTTCATCCACTTTCCTCCGAAATTGAAGCACTTCTTGTAAGGGAGAGAGCAAAGAGACTGGAGAGAAGTCAAAAGTAGTGGCTAATAAGTGGTATTTGTTCCTTTTAGGTTTATTTCCCTCTTTCTGATAAGCTTGTTAAAATACAGCTTAAATGCACTCTGATGACTGTGTTTAATTCCTATTATATTATTATATTGTGATGTGCAATTAGCAGCTCAAAGTAAACACTGCTGTTGGAAAATAGTTTAATTGCATCTCTGTTTGTTGCACAAATTACTCCTATTCCTTTTATTTCAAACACTTTTCCCTGTTTCCTCTTAGCTTTCTTGTGGTTTTTTAGGACACTTAGGCAGCATATAGTTAATGAAATGCTTTTGACTTTTTGCTTCTTTTTTTTTTTTTTACAAGCTTCAGCCCTATTAGGAAGGGTTTTCTGAGTAAGTAATATCTGTTGGCTTTTGTCAGCAATTAAATAGTTTCCATTTAAATCTCTGGTTCATTTAATCCATTCAATTTAAATCTCTAAATCCATGCTCATAAATCTCAGTGTGCTGTCACAGTCCACACCTGCATGTTCCTTTTTACTGTTCCTGGGAGGGAAATTACACTGAGGGGAATAAAAAGCAGATTCTGATGCAGCATTGTTATCCATCAAGCTTTTCCCTTGGTGTTTGTACTTTTAATCCCCTCACAGAACTGCAGAAGTCTCAAGAAAAAAGAAGGAAAGAAGGAAAAAGCTGAAGAGATACCTGCTGATCGGTCTGGCAACTGTTGGGGGTGGAACAGTGATTGGTGAGGCTGCCCTGGGCACTCTGGGGACACTGCACCAGGGACAGAGAGGGCTCTGACTCCAAGAAAAGTATTTTCAGCCCCACAAAAATAAACATGAAAGAGTTAGCTGGAAGAAGTTATTCCAGTGTCTCTTCAATTGCTGGGGGAAGTATTAAACTGAGGTTGTCACCCTTAAAAATGTTTTCTCCTTCTTTGCTCTCATGTTGTAAGAGGATCAGATCTTCAAAATCAAAAGTGTGAGATTAGATCAATGTTTCCTGAGCAAACAGAGCACAGCTCGCCCCAGATCACCACACAGTCTTACTTTGAAATTATTGACTTTGAAATTATTCTTCATTTTTACAGAAGTCAGTCAAAGAATTTGGGCAGAGAATCAGGGCCTGGGGAGGGTCTCAGGAAGCCCCTTTACTGGACATGCAAAAAACTCTTCCAGCAGCAGGAGCAGCACTCTCCCAGCACAGGGAAATGCCTGCCTGGGGTTTTTAAGGGATAATAGTTTGGTGATGTCTCTTGCTGTGTCCTCAGGTCTGACAGGAGGCCTGGCTGCCCCTCTGGTTGCTGCAGGAGCTGCCACGATCATCGGGAGTGCTGGAGCAGCTGCTTTAGGATCCACTGCTGGGATTGCTGTCATGGCATCCCTTTTTGGAGCTGCAGGAGCTGGTCTTACTGGTAAGAGACTGACCAGACCATTCTCAGCCACTGAGGCACAGGATCATGTCTGCAAACACAGTTAATGACCCCACTGAGCTCTCTGCAGAGTGAGGGAAGCGATCAGAGGTGTAATCTGTGGGATTTTTATCTCAGTGCTGATTAAGGTACTGTGTAGCCCCTGGAGACCAAATAGGGAAGGAATATTTGGTGTGTGGTTCATGTAGGAAATGAAAACTTGCTGCTTTGGGTTGGAAAGATGCTGCCGTGGAGAAAAGCAGCTGTTACAGCAAAAAAAAAAACCTTCTGCTGGGTTCCCTCAGATCACACAAGCTCAGAAGGATCATGTTGGCTCCTTGCCAAGCTGTAAGTAATGCATGGGTTGACTGAGGATTTTGGAAAGGAGAAAAAACCCTCTCCAGATTACCCAATTAATTTCTTAACGAGCTCCTACTGTTAACAGAGGGTGTCCTTTCTGTGCCATCTCTGAGCCGGGTGTTTCTTCCTGGCTGTGTGTAGGATACAAGATGAAGAAACGTGTGGGAGCCATAGAAGAGTTTGAATTCCTCCCACTCACTGAAGGGAAGCAGCTCCACATCACCATAGCAATCACTGGATGGCTGTGCACTGGCAAATATGGTAAGAACATGATGAAGAAGCTGAGAGGAGCTCAAAGATCTGTGGCTGTGCCCCACTCCAGGCTGTGTTTGTGCTCACAAAGCACCATGTCTGCCCCACATTTCCATGGCATGGTAACTGAACCATGTCAGTTCTCACCATAAGACTTTGCAACCCAGTCTGCAATCCCAGGCAAACAGAGGGAAAAAAAGAGGGCATTAAGTTGGTGGTGATAGCAGGACTGGAGAG
Organism: Drymodes brunneopygia; assembly: GCA_013400955.1. Classification (NCBI taxonomy): domain Eukaryota; kingdom Metazoa; phylum Chordata; class Aves; order Passeriformes; family Petroicidae; genus Drymodes; species Drymodes brunneopygia. The sequence continues at coordinate 28,600 of VZTZ01010929.1, read as the reverse complement.
GCCATAGCAGGATTGTTTCTGTTAGGAACTGCTGCATGGTTTTGCCAGAAAAGGTTTATCTGGGAGATGATTGCCAGCACTAGCACAAAGTGTCTCTGAGACCTTATGTTTATCCTCTAGGAATTAACAGAAAATAGTGTGGTTTTGCTCTCTCTGTATCTGCCTGTTAATAAGGTTTATTGGCAAGAAAATTCTGTCAAGTGAATGCTGTTAAGCATGGCACTCTGGAGGTGACTTACAGGGGAAACCTTGAAAGGTCTGCAGTGCTTTATCTGCCTGTGTAGCTTGTCAGATAAAATCTGTCACCTGTCTGCTAATGTGCTCAGCAACCTGACTGAACAGCTGCCATAATTAACTCTGGATATCATTAATGCAGAAGGATGTCTCGCCCTGTCACTTGCCAGGCTGCAGTTTGCTGTCACAGGCAAGTTCTTTTCACTTTGCAGTGCTGTGCTTTGGCTTCTCTCTTTGTCTGCTTGCCAGAGGTCCAAATCCTCAGGGCTGGAGGGCTCCCAGGCACAGTTAGAGAGGCAAGTGTGTCCCTCCAGGAACCTTTTTGTGTCTGTTTGCCCTTAAAAGGGAGTTACAGATGACACACATTCTTCTTCCATAACTAGCAATCTGCTAGAATGTTTTAAAGAGCAAAACTAGGTTTGTCATCCATTTTCCTCCTTACAGCAGTGTCTGTCTGTGTACACACTCCTTCAAACAGAGGGACTGAGGACAGGAATTCTATGGAATTTGCCACCTTGTGATTTTGGAGGTGCCAGTAGCTGCCAATCCACGTGTCCCCAAATATGACAGACCACTCTGGGGATCTTGTGTCTCTTTGATCAGCAGCTGCCTCAACCTGCCCTGCACTGTCTGGGGGAAGGAGCAGTGTGGGAAGGCTTTTAATTAATTAAGATGACAGTCCTGCTCTGCCATTCAGTGTTGATCTGTCATTTATAGCATTGCCAGAATATTCCTGCAGGTTCTGTTCTGATCCTCTGTTGGGCTCCTCTTGCCAGGAATCAGCCATTGTGTTCTCTCCAAACATGAATTCCATCTTTGCACCTTTCCCAGGGAGCTTCACAGCCCCATGGAGCAGCATGTTGCACTCCAGTGAGCAGTACTGCCTGGCCTGGGAATCCAAGTACTTGATGGAGCTTGGCAACGCCTTGGATTCCCTGCTGAATGGTTTTGTGAACATGATGGCTCAAGAAGCCCTAAAATTCACTGTCTTGTCAGGTAAGAAACTAAATCATATCAGACCTGCTTGAGTGGCACTTTAACAGTTTCACTGTTAAAGGTGCTTTCCTAAAGAAGGGATGTTTTGGAGGAGGCAGTGCTGGCATTGCCCAGCAGAAGTGACCTGAGAACCTCCTCTACCACACCTGTAATTTAGCTGTGCTTTCCTGGACTGCTGAGCCACTGTGTCATTGCATCATCCTGATAAAGTTACAGCTGGAAACACCTTCCTTCACGTGTGACTGTTCATTTCTCCATTATTACACAACTACTGCTCCACAGAAACCTCCCAACACGCAGGTTACACTCACCCCCCTGTGCCAGAACATCAGATTCTTTCTTATCTTTAGTCCAGCAAAGCATTTCTCAGCACAGCTATTGGGAAAGAAGAGCTGGAAATGACAAAAGCTCCGAGGCTTAGCCTTTAACTTCAGTGAACTGTCTTGGTTTTGATGTTTTCTAAGAAACCTCTGTGTGTTGCAGGGATTGTGACAGCCTTGACTTGGCCAGCATCACTGCTGACTGTTGCCAGTGTCATTGACAACCCCTGGGGAGTGTGTCTGCATCGCTCTGCTGAGGTGGGCAAACACCTTGCTCACATCCTGCTCAGCCGACAGCAGGTACTGGCCAGAATTGTCCTGGAGTGACAGCTGGGAGGGAATTAGCCCAGGGATGGTCATGCTGCTTAAATGGTATCTTTCTAGGGAGACAAAAATTAATTAAAAACACCCTCAGAGAGTGCTGCATGAAGGTGAGCAGCAGATAATCTGGCTCGCTGGGGAAAAGGAAGAAGTCCCAAGTGGGTCAGAGAAATCCTGCTGAGATTTGTCCAGCTTTTCTAAATTAAGAGATCATAAATGACCAGTGGCACAACACAACCAGGCCCACTCACCTGGAGGTCAGAGAGCAGGAAGTGAGGATGGCTGAAAAGGAAAGGAGAATACAGAGGTTAAAAATATTTATTGATCATTAAGAGGCACCAGCAAAACAACCTGAGAGAAAAGTGGGTGGCAGCCGATGCTCAGTGAGCTGTGGCTTTGCCTGCAGAGAAGGAGAATGGGCTGGTACCTGACAGAAGTGGCAGAAGTCTCTCTGAAAAGGCTTGAAAAAAGACATTTCTGCCCCCCCAAGAGCCTGCCATCCTTTGCTGGGCCAGCACTGGTTTCTGCTGGCCACGTGTTTGTCTCACACCAGTCACTGTTGGTTATAGAGGAGCCCGAGGGGAGCCGTGGCCCCAGAGCTGTGTGTCCCAGCAAGGTGTAACAGCAGAGGAGGAACAAACTTGATTCCTCATAAAAATCCAACCCTGGAAAACTCAATAAACTTTATTTTATACAAGCCCTTTGTTTTGCTTGGGGGCATTTGTTCCTGCCTGTTAAGCATTTTGCTGTTGTGAAAACACACATTCCAGCAGGCTGGAGAGTCTAAAACTAGTTAATGAGATGTCTGGGGTGTCCATCACACACCTGCTCCCTGGATATTACAAAGACTATTTTTCATTGATGTTTGGATTAGGCTGCCTTTGATCTTACAGAAAATCTTATTAGGCTATTCAAAATAAAAGCTTAAAGCTTAAAAGCCACATCAGTTTTTATAACCATCATATGGTGCTGCTGTCACTCAGCCTGAAATCTGGAAGTGGTCAGTATTTTTGTATTACAGCTTCTTCTGTGTATTGAAACATTTCCAGGGAAATTTTGTTCCTTGAATAAGGTTTTCATTTGGAAATTTCAAACCAATGATTATCTGTTTTGGTTCTATTTGAAAATTCCACTTTGTTGTAACTCCTGATCATCAGGGTTTTTTCCAGTTGATTTTCTGAAGATCAAAACATACAAAATACTCAGATATATAGAATTCTCCATACTGAATTGGGCATAACTTTGAGGAGACCTGATCCCTTTGATACCAACCAAATTGCTCCAGTATTTCAAAGGTGATGCACAGGCAGGTGCTCTGTGTCTCAGGCTCTCAGGGATCCCAAGCCCAGTCTCTTTTTCCAGAGAAAACACCATTTGGTGGCAATTTTTCCTTTCCTTCTTTCTCAGGGCCAGAGACCTGTCACACTGATTGGCTTCAGCCTGGGTGCCAGAGTCATTTACTTCTGCCTGCAGGAAATGGCTCAAGAAAAAGGTAAAATTCACCTTCTAACCATTTTTTCTTATATTTTCCTTACTCCTGGTGAAGAATTTTTTTTTCCAAGAGGAAGAACACAGCTTGGTTCTTTTAGGAGAGGATGAAAACCAAATGAAAAAGAGGTTTCAATGCCTTTGGAGCCAAATTCTGCTGTCATTTCCCCCCAGTCCAGCAGATAAAATCCACTGTCTTCACTTGAGGGGTTTCAGTGAGTCACTTTGGTCTGTAAACAACACCCTGACATTTGTGATCAGTCTGGAGCTGCCCATGCACTGCCTGATCCCAGCAGAGGATGCTTTGCCTTTCTTGGGAGCTCTCTGCAGCTCTTGTATCTGATTCTGAGTCCTGCCTTCCATTTAAGTCACTGAAATGCCACTGTCATCTGCTATTTTCATGGTAATTTTTCCCCAAAGTCAAGTGTAAAACCATCTGTCATTTTATTACCCATTGTGGTTCTGTTTATTAATAGATTTCTATTTTTAATTTAGGAAAAAAATAAAAAAGAGTAAAATCATTATGATCAGTTGATGGAAATTGTATCTTGGAGTTGAGTCAGCAGTGAGTGTGTGCAGCCTGCCTTCCCCCACATAGCAATTTAACTGATTAACCACTGAGCTTCACAGTAAATCATAAATAGGGAATTTTATAGAGGAAAATGTCCAGTAAAGTCCAAGAAGGTGAGACAGCATCAAGTGAGGGTGGAGAAGGTCAGGACTGAGAGCTGTGTGCCAGGATTTCACTTCTGGTTTAAGATGGAAGTCCTCCAATACATGAATTCTACTCTCAAAATAAATCTAATCAAATCCAGAATAATCCATATGGAGTTACACTGGAGCCAGAACCCAGATCTTCATCTGGCCCTAGATCTACAGTTTTTGTGTCCTGAGAATGCCAAGGGCTGAGATATTTCCAGGTTTTCATTTCAGTCTGCAGGCTCTGGAATGACACGAGCCCATAGCTCAGGGAGGAAATCCTTAGGGGTCTGCAAGGTTGGCTGCCTCTCCAAAGAAATCCAAGTATTGTGGTGATGTATCAGAGCAGCTCCCACCATCCACTGATTTTTCAGTTCCTTAATTGAATTCTGAAAGCTGAGCTGCTTGGTGAGATGAAAAGCAACATGTTTAGCACAGATTGCCAAGGCATTCCTCACAGGCACATTCCAGAGCAAGCCACAGAAGGGATGGAGCTGGGACCTGGGACAGCTGAGACTGATTTGGGTTTGGACTGGGATGGCTCACACGAAAGGAACACACGGCCCTGTCATGCAGGGCTCTGGGTCCAGATGGCAGTGGCATTTCTGAGGACAAACAGCTAATGATGGATTGGCCAGTGACACAGCATGGCAGGGACTCAGAGTCTGTACAAATGCTTCTCTGCAGAGCAATGGAATAACCTTTGGCTACTTCATCATGGGTGACTTTGGGAGCCAGGGCTCTGTAGGTTTTCAGAAAATGACATTATGGCAGAAGCTGGAGTAAATGAGCCATCAGAGACACATCACTGCGTGGGAAGATCTTTGCTCTGATGTCTTCATCGTGATTCCCATGCATTTTAGTAAATAATTAGCAATTAGCAAACTAATGCAAATTGATGATGGCTGTTACCACCAGCGAGCAAACCCTGGAACCCAGCTGTGTGTGAGGTGTCACACCCTGGCTGTTTGGTACTGATCACAGCCTGTGTGACCAGAATCCCACTGGGCTATGGTCCCTGCTGTGCTCAGGTGTTGGGAACTCTGCTGCCAGCTCTGCCCTGGAACACCTGGACACAGCCAGAGCTGAATTCCAGCCTTGTTCTCCCTCCAGTCAGGACTGATGTGCTGAGGTTCTTTCCCTTTCCCAGGGAGCTGCATCCCAAGGGCACAGCAAAGCCCAGCTCCCAGGACTGGTTTTGGTCTCTGGGACAGCTTCTTTCTTCCACACCTTTTCTGCAGAAATCATCTTCATCAGGTTTGAATTTTGGCCTCTCATTCTCACTCCGTTCCCACCGGCTTGGATTTGATTGGAAATTTTCCTTTATAAAATCCTTATTCATTAGCTGCTCTCTAGGAGGCTAAATGGTTAATGAATTAATTTTTTTCCACTGCTTTTGCAGACTTTATTGTTCTTCATCATCTAAAAGATTTACAAAGTGTGAAATACATTTCATTTATCTCAAGCCTCAGCTGCTCTGCAGGCCAGTGATCTGTTCCCAGGTTTCCATCCTGTCAACATTCAAAGAAAACAAGCATTTTAACCTTTGTGCCAAGACTAAACATTTTTTTTTTTGTTCTGAGCAAGCAATAAGCTGGACAAAGGGCTGGAGAAACAAAAGCTTCCAACACCTTGCCCAAATACTCAGGACCCTGATGAATTATTTGCTTGTTTATTCAGTTGGCTCACGCCGTGGCCATGGAATTTAGAACCTTGGTTGGAAGGAACTTCCCCTTAGCAATGCTCTGGGTTTCCTTTTGATTGCCCATGATTATGGGAGCAGGGCTTTATTGCTTACAGATTACACTCACAAAATTGAATTGCTCCTTGCTCTTTTTGATTGGTGCAAAATTTGCTCTGTAATAAGAAGTAATTCCAGGAGAGCTCATTTGGATTTGTCAGGCACTGGGAGAAGGATGCAGGCACTGCAGGCAGCTCCAATCCTTTACTGATATCAGGGAAAAGAAGCTAAGTGATTTACATTTGAAAAGTCTACCCAGGCAGCACCTCTCCCTCCAATGTTGGATTTAGCTCAGGTCTGTGGAGCCTCATCTCCCACAGGTGCAGAGTATGGATTTGGAATGTTACGCTCATGAGTTTTCCATTGAACTGCTGTGGCATCAGAGGCTTCATCTCTCTCTACAAAGATTTATGGAAGATACTGATATATTGTTCAGGAGTTTAGGAAAGCAGCAGAGCTGCCCAATATTTGTCATTCCATCTTTATTTCTCCTGAAATTGCCCAGCTGCAGCTCTCTGATAAGCGAGGGAGATTTATTATGTTTAAAAGTCAACATTGCTGTTCAGCAAATCAGGCCCTGGGCATTCAGGTTACAGCAGAAGGAAATCAAACCAGTTTGATAGATCTTCTCTGTGTACTCACAAGTGCCTCCACTGTTGCTATTTCCAAATAGATATTAAGAATTTGGGATTTCCTCTTGCATGTTCAGGTCGTGTTTTTCATAGAATCAGCTGTGGGAAGAGTTCCTCACGATTCATGTATGACTTTTGCTCTCTCTGTGGGACCTCAGACCCTTTCACCTGTCTCAAAGCTCTGTGCAAACCCACAGCAGTGAGTCTGCAGAAAGACCTTTCCAGAGGTTTCCAAACCTTTCCAGGGGTTTGCTGCTTGAACAGCATCTTTCTGGGCAGGGGCCAGGCCACTCTTCCCTCCTGCATCAGCTTGGTCCTTTGCACTGTCTGAGGATCTTGATTTTTCACATTTACTAACTCCAGGTGAACTGTGGATCCTTAACACGTGTGCAAAGCTGTATTTATGATCCTCCTTTCCATTGTTTCTGTCTTTCAAATTGAAGCCACCTCAATTGATGATTTTGCTGCAGTGCACATCTGAACACAGCTCATATAAGAATATTTTCTGGCCCATCTTCTAAATCTGAGCTGTTCTGCTTTCACCCTGACAGACTCACAAGGGATCATTGAAGACGTTGTCTTACTGGGAGCTCCAGTGGAAGGAGAAGCCAAGCACTGGAAAGCTCTCACCAGAGTGGTGTCAGGCAGGATCATAAATGGCTACTGCAGGTCAGTGTGTGCTCAGTGCCCAGCCTGGAAAGGCTTTGGGGTATTTATCCCTTTCAAACACTTTGCATTGATCCAGCAGTGCCAGAGCCTCGTCCCTCCAGGCCTGTCCCTCAGATCCATTGGAGGTGACAGCTTCAGGAGGCACCTGAAGGCTGTTTGACCCAGCTCTTGGCTCTTTGTGCCACTGGAAGCCCATGGAGGTCCTGTTCATAGAGGGACAGTGTTCTACCAGTGTGTTTGTGGGTGTCATCTGATAAATGCTAAAGTCCCCTTAACTCTCAGCTTTATGTGAAGGACTATAAATACAGCAGTTCATTTCACTGACTTAAGGAATGGGAATTAGAATCTATAAAATCTTCGAGATGCAGTTCACTTGTGGCTGCTTATGGGAAACAAGATGTGAAAATCACAATGGCCCAGAAGGAGCTCCAGCAAATTGAAGGTTTTTATATCTGGAGTTTCTGGTCAAGATAGTCCACATGAACAAGATCTTTAACTTGCAAAGGAAGAATAGCTGGAATAGCTGTAGCAAATTTAGTAGGGATGTGAAAGAATACAAAGAATGCCTTCAAAACAAATACCGGCCTTTTAAAACCACATTTAAAAAACATCTTAGAAATAAAAGCAGACAACTGTTGTGGGAGCTGCTGGGTGAGAAGAGGGAGGTTTGGAGGCCCGAGACAGCTGAAGCAATCTCAGAAAAGCCATTAAGTATTCAAGTGACAGCTTCAAACCTAATGACTGTGTCTTGGAAGATAATTGTGGCAGGAACACTGCTTACCAGCACAATTAGATAAGGGGAAATTAAAACCAAGGAATGAAAAGGGGAAGACTAAAAGCGTGGGGAAATAAATTGAGAAATAACCAGGCAAGAAGATTAGCAAAGAACCTGCAAGTCAAGACAGTTTATAAAGCTGTGAGCCCTCAGGTCAAGGACAGGTGGAAATGCTGCTGATGTTTTCCATGCTCACATCCCCATGGATGCCTGCACACGTAGGTGGAGGGTGGGGAAGTATTGTGTTACTGTGATTCTAACAGAGTGTTTTAACTTAGAAAGAAGGATTAAATAAAGGAATTTAAAGTATTCAAGGTTAGAACGACAAATGATCAAGCCCATCTCTCAGCTAGGCTGGAAATCATTGCTTTTGTCCTCTTTGGATCCCAGGATTTTCAGGGATGCTGGGTGTAAACATCACTTGCAGTGTTTCTCCATGTGGCATAAGGAAAAGCTGCCTCCCTGGGAGTGCTCTGAGCTCCTCCAAGAAGCCATAAATGATAGAAATCATTGCATATAACTGAGTTTATCCAGGAAATATTGTCCCTCTCTGTGTTCTACAAAAATAAATTTCACTGTAAAAAGCTCAGTGTATCCATTTCCTGTAACACACACACAGAGACACAAACCCAAGATCTTGTTATGGTTTCTAAGCCTGCCTGTGCTGTTGGAATCAAATACAGGATGTGTGTGTCTAGGGAGTTATTCAGGTAACATGAGGGGCAGCTAGAGGAGGGAATTGAGACATTTGGTGAATTTCTGTGGGGTTTGAGGTGTGAGAGAAAGGTTATACAAACATTTTGTGGTAAGGCCTCACCTGATTCTGATTTTTCTGGTCTCTCACTTGCACTAAGGGTGGCCTCGTTCTGTCACTTCAGAAGTAACTCTATTTAGGTCAGATGAATTACACTGAACAGAATTCCTGTGAGATCAGATTTGAGCCCAATTGTTGAGCTTCACTCTTTGCTCTCCTTTGGCTTTGGAATAGGAGGGGACAGGGTGAGTGAGAGCCCTGTCAGCTCTCAGAGCTGTCCCCTCCCACTGAACAGTAGGGTTACAAATTCCCAGTGGGAAACCTCACCCAAATCACTTGGGCTGACTCAGCTTTTGAAAGAATCCATGCCTGAGCAGCGTGGATGTGTTGTAAAGGTTTGGCAGGGCTCTACAACTCCTGGTGTGGATTATTTGGGAGTAGCCAGGAATGGGCATCCACCTGCTGCCATCACAGAGCACAAATCCCACTCGTGTCCCACTTAAATCTGCTCTGTAGAGCATTTCAGTGGCATTTCAGTGCCCAGATTTTATGCTGTTGCTCAGCTCAGAAGAGTTTTGTATTTCCTTCTCTCCTCCTGCCAGTCTACCCTGAAACTGTCAGGGTGACTTATGGCACTGCTTTAGATTGGGAACAAACTCTTCCTGGTTCTGTCACTGAAGCCATGTATTTCTACAGTGCCTATAAATCAGGAGCACTCCCAGGAGCTTCACAGTCAATATTTATGTCGCAACATCAGTGTTGTGGGTCTCATCACCTTTACAGCTTTATGGGCTGGAGAACCTATCAGTACATGAAAAAAGATGAAATTCATCAATGTGCAATCCCTAAGCAAACATAGAAATAAACAGAAGGGTCAGATTTTTAACCTCACTGCAGGTAAAGAGACTACAGCCATGGATCAGGATTCAGTTCAGACTTACAGCCCTGTGTCCAAGGAACCTGCCCTGAATCCAGCAAGTGATTCCTGGTGTGATTCCTACATCACACAGACCTGCAGCAGGTCTTGGTCCAGACATCACTGGGCTTCCCAGCCTTTCCACTCCTCATGGTCTGAGTGGTAACACACTGGAAATGTCCTAGGCCAGGCTGGACAGGGCTTGCAGCAACCTGGTCTAGTGGAAGGTGCCCCTGCCCATGGTAGGGGATGGAGCTTTAAGGTCCCTTCCAACCCAAACTGTTCTGAAATTCTTTGATTCCTTGTTAGTTGGGCAACAGGATTTATTCCCTCTCTTCTCTGCTTCCAGGGGGGACTGGCTGCTGAGATTTGTTTACAGAACCTCCTCTGTCCAGCTCAACGTTGCAGGCCTGCAGCCAGTCGACCTGGATGACAGGAGGATGGTGAACATGGACCTTTCCTCTGTGGTAAGTTCTCATATTCTCATTTTTTCTCCATCATCCTCTGCCTGCAGCACTGTAACCCCACACTCACTGCACAGGGGAAGCTGGGGACTGAAGAGAGCCCCTCCAGGTACACTGTCCCTCTTTCCTGCCTTTGAGGGAACTCTCACCCACACTCCCCTCTGGATTTTGTTGGCCTAGCTGGCGCTCAACACTGAGCAAAGCAATGAGAATCGCCCTCTCCTGTTGGACCTGTTTGGGTATTTTTGGTTCTGACATATCTCTTGCTGGAGATAGAAAATCCTGTTACTCCTCAAGAAGGGCCTTGCTGTCACAGAATCATGGAATGGTTTGAGTTGGAAAGAGCCCAGGCCCTGTGAGGGTGGGTCCAGGGTGAGTGTGAGGTGGGATCAGCAGCTGGAAAACGTGGATCTCAAACACGCGCCTGCCTTCCAGGTGCAAGCCACTATCTTATCTTGGTGCAGCCTTCCCCACTGCTCAGGTTCAGCCAGGGGCAGCTTCCTGGCCCTTGTACCTTGGTCCCCAGGGCTGCAGGAGCCGGAACTGGCTGGGAATTACAGAAGCTCTGTGATAGCAATGGTTGGTTTGCCAGGTCCTGCTGCCTTTTCGGAGTGTGTGTGTCTCCAGGAAACAGGGAGAGATTCACTGGTGTATCTGGGAAACATTTCACTTCCTCAAGGCTATCTGGTATCATTAGTGATAAGCCACTGTTGGAACATCTGGCAATATATCTAAGCAATATTCAACTCAATTATCTTAAACTCATCACGGCGTTGCTGGCTCTTCCACAGAAGAAGTGAGCTCTTCCACAGAAAGCAATGCAGAACTTATCTTGTGGATCCATTTCCATAGAAATCATTGTTGTTTTTTCCACATCTTAACGTTTTTATTTGTTGTTTGCTCTCTGCAAACTGGAGGATGCTCAGCCCAAAGCTCAGGATACTTCCATGGTCGCTGTTCCTGCTGTGACTCTTCTTCCCAAATGTCCCCACGAGCTGCCAGGGACTGTCAGTGTTGCACTTTGAAGAGCTTTCAGATTTTTTGGAGCACCAGCTTGCTGGGCCTATAAATACCAAACTGTTCTCAGTTCATTTCATTCATGATAACTGAGCTCTGCACAGCCCTTGGCAGCACACACAGGGCTTGGTGCTGAACAGAGGGAATCAAAGAGAATGTTCCTCCAGACACTTGGAGGAACAAAACAGGGGCTTCCCAGGCGGAAGGGATTTAGTGGAGGCTTCTAAACATGGTCCATGCATCTCTGCATCTCTCTGGGTTGTCAGCATTTCCACACACTCCCACATCCATTTTCTCACCATCCCCAGAGCTGCCAGTACTCATTTGCTCTCTGACATCTGTTGCTGGCACGAAAATGGCCCAAGATGCCAAATAGTGGCACTGGGGTGACATTTCCTGACAGTCAGTCCATGTCACCCCTCTCTTTTTGAGTTCTCTTCAGAGAGTCTCCTTCTCATGACCCTCTGCTTCCTGAAGCATGAAACCCCCTGGAGCCCTGCACACTTTATCCTGCCTGGATCACAGCAGCTTCTCCACTCCCCTCAGAGGAGCAGGATTTGCATTTCAGCTGAATGAAAAACATTTGCAGAGCTGCTCTCTGCTCATCTCCTGGAGCTGTGTGTCTGCCTGGTGCCAGCACTCAGTCCCAGTGCTGCTCTCCTTCAGAAGGAATTGACACTTCCTTCATCTCCCTGCAAAGCTTTGGGGAGGAAAAATGTGTATTAAGTAGGTGTCATTGCCTTGATCCATTTTCCAGACCATGGGAAGAAATACAGTGCATTCTGGTGAACATTTTAGAAATGAAAGGAGCAAGAATGGGGAAGGAAATATCCAGGGGCAATATTTTTTAAAGTGGCAAGAAGGCAAAGATGGATTTTGCTGCAGTAACGTAACAGAAAAATACATATTGATATTTAGAGATATATAGAGATACAGGTTTTTTCTTTATGCAGACCAGCTTCACTCCTGCAGATGCCCTTGTTGGAGGTTCCTGTGAGTGTCCTGCCAGGAGAAGGACAAGCTGTGATAGCAGAATAAAGTATAGCTGATGCAAAGGTGCTCAGCATGAAAACATTACGAAGGCACCATCAGTATTTTTGGCATCTCCCAGTCCAGCCAGAATGAAAACTGGGCTGGATCCAAACAGTTTGGTTCTCTTTGCTGTGGTAGCACCAGAATCCTCAAATGAGTGGGGGATTAGGAGCCCTCAGTATAAATAGGAATTCACCTCCGAGGCCTCTGTCTCATGTCTCTCTTGATTAGTGTGTTTTTCATCTGACTGTCAGTGAAAAAGCAGAGAGAAAAATGTCCTCCCACTCAGCAAATGCAGTTATAAAATCCTTCCTCATGGTTACAATGGGGCTGATTTATTCCACAGATTTATTTGACAGCACCTGTTCGAGACCAAGGAAGTCATGGAGCTGCAGGGGATTATCCTGATTGCTGTTTGTTCCCAGGGGAGTTTGTTCAGTACAGCCTGAATTCACATTTCAAGATTGCAGAACTGCTCAAGGAGCACCTTCAGGGAGGCTCAGGAGGAAGCAACAAGTCAGGAATGGGCAGTTTCAAAGCAGCAGAAATCAGGGATGAACTTGCAGGTTTAGAGGCAGTGGGAATGTGTGGCTGGAAGTCCAGTGGAGAGCAGGGATGGATCACAGAATTGTGGAATTGGTGAGGGGAAAAAGCTCTCAAGGGACCATTGAGGCCTGTCATTGCCCCAGCACTGCCAAGGCCACCACCAACCCATGTCCCCAAGTGCCACATCCACATGGCTTTTAAATCCCTCAAGGAAGGGAACTCCATCCTTGCCCTGTGCCAGGGCTGAACAGCCCTTTCCATGGAGAAGTTTTCCCTAAGATCTGATCTAAATCTGGCACAGAGTGAGGCTGTTTCCTCTTGTCCTTTCACTTGTCACCTGGGAGAAAAGACCAACCCCCTCACCTGGATCCAGCCTCCTGTCAGCTCTCAGAAAAGGGACCAAAATTCCCATCATAAGGGAAGGCAGATTCAAGGCAGTCAGGTGCATCAATACCACAAGCAGATGGAAAGCCTGAATTTTGTGAAACCCATTTGATTTGGCTCTTCTGTGAGTCAGGCTTTTTTTCTCCAAACACATTAAACGGTGTTTTTTCCCCACTGTATTCCCAAGACTTGCAGCAAAGAATTAATTGTGGTTACAAAATGCGGATTAATTAAGAACTCTGGGGAGCTGGAAAGGCAAAAAAAAGGTTGCCAGCATGTCATTGCTCCTTTGTTTGCCTTGTTCCCAGCAAGCAGTGCCACCTCCCCAAGGGCAGGAGCACAGGAACAGGAGCTTGGAGCAGAACTCAGCTCCTGGAGGAGCTGGGAGAGCCCCTCTCTCTCTCTCATGAGGGGAACATGAAGGGCTTTGTGGAACAAAAATTGTGAAACAATTCCATCTGCCTGTTAGGCTGTGAGGTCCCAGGGATGGCTTCCACAGCCCTGGAATCACCAGTGCCTTCATCTTCTGTGCTCCTTCTTGCTGTTGGTTTGGGAGCTCCAAGAATCCCACATTAAATTCACGTTCAATCTGTTTTTCCCTTTGGGACACAAGCAGAGGGTGCTGGCAGTGTCACTGTGTTAGAGCAGAGGAAGAAACTGAAAAAGCTGCAGAAGAAAAGTGCAAACGAGGCCATTAATAACTTGCAGTTTGGTTTTGCTTTGTGGCTGACAAACCTCAAAGGTCGATGTCCCTCCTGACTCCAGCACACAGGGATTGCTCGAGCTGGATGTGCTTTTTGGGGGCCTGGGGATGCTCAACTGCTTCTAAAGGCAGAGAGAACCATTTTACAGGACTCATATTTCATAAGGCTGGTGCCCGAATTCCCAAATTCCCACTGGGAACCAGCAGAGTGCCACAGTTTCCTGCAGATTTACAGGAGGGATTTTCCTGTTCTCCCGTGGTGCCTGGAACACGGGTGTGTCCTTCCAGAGGGGATTCCCACATTATCTGTGGAGTGTGGACAGGGCTCCCAGCTCCCAGCTTTGAATTCCTGGGATTGCAGCTTCTCCTTCAGAAGAGCCGAGGGGACCAAGGAAGGATCCTCTCCAAGGTTATTGCTGCTCCTGCTGAAATAACCAAGCTCTGCAGAGCTGTTTGAACTTGAGGGGATCTTTTGCTGCAGAGTCGAGTTGCTCTGTGGACGTGATGGGCTCAAACCACGTGAGAGCAGTGAAATTCTCAGGTGTGACCTGTGCATTCCCCACCGCCCTGCTTGGCTCCACAGCCATTCCCTGGGGATCCATGGGGTATTTGGGGCGGGGGAGCAGGAGGAAGGAGCTGCCCTGTCCTTCCCCTGCCTGCAGGGAGAAGGGGGGTGAGGGACACTCGGCTGAGCTGCCCTGAATCCCTGCAGAGCATTTGGAGCCACGAGCTCCATCCCCGTGTTGGCTGCTCGGGATGGGTGGAGGAGCTTTCATCGAAGGGCACCAGACGGGATCTGAAGGTCGGCTCTGGGGTGAGCAATGAAGCCTTATCTCGCTGTGTCGAGCCTGTCCCTGTGAGGTCAGGGTTGTGACATCACTTGTTGTGACGGAGCCGTGCCTGTGCCCGAGTCCGTGGCAGAGCCAGGAACGTGGGGAATGTCACCTTTCTCCTGTCCCCTTCCCTTGGCAGTGTCACCTCCGGGACACGCCAGAGGGTTGTCTCCTCTCTCCTGTCCCCCTCCTTGGCAGTGTCACCTCCGGGACACGCCGGAGGGATGTCGCCTTTCTCCTGTCCCCCACCTTGGCAGTGCCCCGTGGCAGAGCCAGGAACGTGGGGAATGTCANCCGGAGGAATGTCGCCTTTCTCCTGTCCCCTCCCCTTGGCAGTGCCACCTCCGGGACACGCCGGAGGAATGTCTCCTCTCTCCTGTCCCCCTCCTTGGCAGCGCCACCTCTGGGACACGCCGTGTTCCTGTGGGTCAAACCAGAGACAAGCCGAGGTTCTTAATCCTCTGTACCCTACAGAAACACTTCCCTGCGAGTTTAATCGTTCACGACTGATTGTGCTCAGTGACATTTTTGATACTTTTGGGTGGATTTGGATTTGAAAACCTTTCTAAACTGGCTGATGGATCCCCTGGAGTTCTGGGCAGCAGCAGTGCCAGACACAGCTGGCTCATGGGTCCCAGTGAGTCAGAGCAACCATAAAGTCACCTAAACAATCCCAATAAACCCACCCCACTGCTTTCCTTTCAACAAGCAGGAATGTATTTGCTCTGGGTGCCGAGCACACTCATCCTTTGGTCCTGAAATTCCCCCTGCACTTTGTTCTGACAATTATTAAAAGAGTTCTTTATTTCCCTTTAATGTTTTTATTGACAATGTTGTAGATGTTCCTCTCCCATTTCCAGCACCACCTACCCAGCACAGGAATTCAGGCTTTCAGACTGAAGATAAAAACAGGCTTTAGAGAGCTGGAATTGCTGGATTTCCCCACCAGGATGGCTTTAAAGTGGCAGGGTAGTTTGTTTGCTGTTCTTTTACTGGTGGCTCAGTGCAGCAGAGAAGGGTCCTCCCTCCTCTTGCACTTCTCAGGGGTTGCTCTGGTCCAGCTTTGTGGAATCCTCTCCTGGGCTATCCTAGAGACAGGAATGCATTTCCTTGGAAGAGATTGAGCAGAGCTGCAGTCAGGACAGACCCTCACGAGGTCTCAGCTTCTCTTTCAGCTGCATGAGCTCCTCAGAATGGCTCATACCCAGCATCTCTCAGGGATCCTGGTGCGGAGAGGGGAGAGGAATTCCCTGTTGTTTCAGTGGAAGCTGCTGGATACTGAGGAGTAATGAAAACCAGTCCTTAGGGTGGCAAAGGAAATTTGTTCTCTCTGACTAATGACTCAGTAACACCAGGCTGAGAATCCCCAAGGCAGGGCAGGCAGATGGTGTGGCTGGAGAGGTTCTGACTGCAGCCAACCAAGAGCCTTCAGCCCCTGCTCCCAGTAACTCCAGTTCCTTCCTGTCTCTCCCCACCTTGCCCAAGGCTGTGCTCATTCCTTCCTCCAGCCCCCCTGACTGAGCAGTAAAAGGGTTGTATTTTCCCAGAGGACAATGTCCCCAGCCCCCAGTCCCTCCATGGTTATTTTAATTAACTAATCTGTTCAAAACATCCAGAGCCCCTTGAGCCATCTGGACGGATGCAAGTCACATATTTGTATTTCTGATGTGCTGGTTAAATCCTTCAGTTTGCTCCAAGCCCTCAGTGCAGTCAAATGTGCCCCTCCAAAGCTGCTTCCCACAAACAGCTCAGGGGGTTGGATTTGTGGAGAAAAGGTTTGGGAGCTTTAGCTTTGGGAGAGTTGTTCTGGGAACCCTGGTGCTGGCACAGGCCTGGTTTGGGTTGGGAGGGACATTAAAGCCCAGCCAGTGCCACCCCCTGCCATGGGCAGGGACATCTTCCACTGTCCCAGGATGCTCCAAACCCCATCCAACCTGGCCTTGGACACTGCCAGGGATCCAGGGGCAGCTGAAGGATTGCTCTGGCAGCAGGCAGGAGTGAGCAGGAGATGAGCAGAGGGACCTCTGCTTTATAGAGCTCTGTGAAGAGCTCTCACCATCATCATCCTTTCCTGGAGGAGTCATCCCTGTGTCTGGGAAGCAGGAAACCTGGGGCTGAGGTTACAGGTATTCCCTGCTTTGGAAATTCCCTAATTACTGGTAAGGTTTGGGAAAATAAAAGGACAAGACAGCTCTCTGCCTGGGTCAGGAAGGTTAAACTGCTAAAAATTGGATTTACCAGAGATGCTGAAACATCTGGGGATGCTGTTGATGCATCAAGCACTCAGAACACCTGGAATGGGGAAAGGAATTTCAGCCTCTCCAGCCACATGGCCTTTAGCATCAAGAACCTGCAGAGGAGATTTCCTCTCCTCCTGTGCCCTGACTGGAAGGGAACTTTCCAACATCCATCTCAGAAGGGGTTATCTTATCGTGGAATTCATCTTATAATAAAACTGTCTGGGTTTTTACACGTACTGTTGATCTTTATTTGGTTTATGAACCCATAACTCCTGGGCTCCCAGTTTTATACAGGATGGGATGGATCAATGCAGCTTCCAGCCAAGAACCTCAGCTTAGTAGTTATGTGAGACTGTTAATGACTCTGTCCTAATTTAAATAAGATAATCCTGGCTTTTACAAGGGAGCTGAGGCACCTGGAGGACACCTTTAGCAAGAGCAGGCAGCTGAGCTAAGAGAACTCCTCTCCTGCCTGGGTGTCTCTCCCCATGGCAGAGCTCCTCCTCTCACCCTCCTGGCACCAGGATTTGGGGGGTGAAACTCAGCCAGGTCCAGGCTTTTAAACATCTCAGGGGAAAATCATCCAGCACCAGAGTGTGCCCCAAACACTGCAGCCACATCAGGCTGGTTGATGGACACCTACACTCACCCAGTGATGGAATCACCACCCCTGGAAGTGTCCAAAAACCATGTGAATGGGGACATGGGTTAGTGGTGGCCTTGGCATTATGGACTCGGTGACCATAAACATCTTTTCCAACCTTAACAATTCCATGATTCTGTGATTTTTTTTCCAACCTCGTTCTTTCCATCTGTCAGAGCCAAACCCAGGTCTCTGGGTGGTGGCTGTTGGGATGATGGACTTGGCTGAGCTGGATCCCCGTGGGTTCCCCATTCACAGGATTCTTGTTCCCTGCAGGTAAACGGCCACCTGGACTACATGAAGCAGATGGACACCATCCTAAAAGCTGTGGGCATTAAAACCAAGGAATGCCAGCTGGAAGAGAAGGGCAGTGGCAATCTCTTTTCCCCTCAAGCCAAGAAATCCCAGCGGGCAGCCGGCAGCGACGCTCAGGGACAGGAAAAACCCAGGAAAGAGGAGGATGAGGCTGGGGGTGAGGCTCTCCCTGCTCACCGACGGGATTCCTCCAGCTCTGCCCTGGGAGAGCCCTCGCTGCCCGGCCCAGACTGCTCACACGGCACGGACAGCCAGGAGCAGGCAGCGGGGAAAGGAAATTAGGGCAGAGCTGCTCAGCCAGCACAAAACCCGCTGTCAGCACATCCGCGGCACTGCGATTCCCAGAGGATGGAGCTGGAGGAACCGCAGCTGCAGTTTCCAGCCCCTCCGGAGAAAAGTGTGGCAGTGCCGTGGCGCTGGATCAGCAAAGCGCTTGGAGCAGCCGCCCACGGGCACCTCCCCCAGGTGAGACAGGGCTGATTCCTGCCTGGGTCTGTGCTGCTCCTCAGGAATCCCAGACAGATCGTTCATCACCCCTCTCCTTCCATCCCCAGCTTCCTGCAAACCTTACCTGCAGATCATTCCTCATGGAGTCAAACACAGCTGGGTTTGGGGGTGATGCTGGGACCTAGCCAAGCACCATGGCTTGGATACAGTGCCTGGCAATTCCTCTCCCTAAATCCAGAATCCAGGGGGGCTCAGACCTGCTGGAACAGACCCAGAGCAGTGCCTCGGGCTGTTTTGCCACCTGCTGTTGGTGCTGTTGGCTGCAGGGCTGGGCTGGGATTTCTCTGCTGATCCGAGGGTTTGTCCACAAGCAAACACCAAATTACCCAGAACTGCCTGGATGAGGCAGTAAGGAATTATTGCTCTTGAATGTTTGGCTTGAAGAGCTCTCTCTCCCTCTCTCCATCTCCCGAGGATGATTTGTTACCAAATCTTCCAGACTCTACAGTGCCTTTTTCTGCTCCTTTTTAACTGGGGCTGTAGTCCAAGCTTGTATTTATAAAAAGCCATTGTGGGAAGATGTACATCTTGATCTCGGTGCTCAACACCAGCCCCAAGCTCCATCTGTGGCAAGATGTAGCCAACAGCTTGAGGTTTGAACCAGTACTCAGCCCTTGGCATGTCCCAGTCCCTCATCCCTGCCTCCCAAGGGATTTGTGGCAGAGAAATGCCAGGTTGGTCACAGAAACTCCTGTTCAGTTCTGGAACATCCATGGGCAACGTGGAAAGCAAACTGATGAGAGTGGCCTGGCATGTGGCTGCTTCTTCCAGCATCCCATAGCCAGGAGATGCTCTGTGTCCATTTGGATAGTGGGGAGTTCCAGGAGCACAATCATGGAATTAATCAGAAGGCTTGGAGGGAAGGGGTCCAGGGAGGGCACAGCAGCCAACTGCCAGCCCAAAGGCACTTGAGGAAGAATTTACTAAAATAATTCGTTTTATTTATTTTTTTAAGTGCCCACTTGCCACATCTTCTCACTATTCCCTCTGCTTATGGCTCTGGGGAGGGGGCTGGCATTAAAATACATTAAAATACAATATTCCTTTAGATTCCTACTTGGAGGGAGGAAAAGAGTGTGTTTTCTAATTGCATCACCGAGGAGGTGATGGATTGTCTGAGGGAAGTGCCAGCAGTGGGAAGCTGTGGGGTGGAGCCTGTGAGAGGAGCTGATCCCGTTACTACTGCGAGAAACCCACGGAGGCACCGTGAGTCGCACCCCACACCCCCAGTGAGCACCCAAAAATCAGTGTTGGATGTTCTGCTCCAACCTGAGCCCCCACAGAGCAGCTCTGCATGACGAGACACGGCGGTGCCACTGAGCTGAGCGTGACAGGAACCTGAGACAGACACGACTCCAGCGAGGAGATCCAGCTCCAGGAAGATGTGATGTTTCGTGGGCTGAAGCAGCTCCAAACCTCAGTGTTCCCGCTGAAGCAGCTCCAAGCCTCTTGTCCGTGTTTCCCCACTCCCCTCGTTGCACTTGGAGGAGATCTGCTGAGCTCTGTGTGCAAAACCAAGCCTTGCCTTGAGGTTAGGGAGACAGAGGGTCTGGAGCCCGAGGTTCAGACTCACCAGAGGTGGAAAGGCCACAGGAAGGGTTAGGGGATGGTGACAGTGATCACAGGAGGGATGAAAGAGAGAGAGACAAGGCAGGTTAATTCAACAGCAACACCTGGCTTTGCATGGTGTGATCCTCCTTGTGATGGTGCTGTCCCCTCCGTGAGCTGCACCGTGTGCTGGAACAGGGAATCTGGGAGATGGCTTGTGGCAAATCAGCCCCAGAGGGTTTGTGTTGGGCTCCTGGGGGATCCCTCCCGGCACACAGAGCTGGGTGTGCCCTGCTCAGGCCACGGGGGTGCCGAGCTGCAGCTCCGTGTCCGTGGGCTCCGCATCCCAAAGGCTGACGGAGCGAGCAGCGGGGCCGGGCGGGGCCGGGAGCAGCCTGGGCTCACTCCCGGCCGCCCCGGAGTCCACAGAGTCGGTCTCAGCCTGCAGGGTGAGGACGTTCTTGAGGGACGTGGCAGCTCGTGGGCCGCTGTTGGAGTTCCTCATGGACAGGGAGATGGCGCTGGGCCGGGGCTCCCCGGAGCGCCGGCAGCAGGGCAGGAATTTGCCCATGGCTCTCTTGAAGTCCCTCATGAAGAGTGGGTAGATGATGGGGTTCATGGTGCTGTTGCAGTAGCCCAGCCAGGTGAGCACGTCAAAGAATCCGGCCGGGACACAGCCACAAACTGCCTGGGGGGGACACAGCAGGGATTGGGGGATATTCCAGATGCCAGAGCTGCTCTGTACCCAGGATACCCTGGGTGCTGGGGATGCTCTGGACTCCAGGATGCTCCAGATGCTGGGGATGCTCCAACCCCCCGAGGCTCAGCTCTCCCCCCTCAGCTGGGCTGGGGTCCCTGCAGAGCTCTGTCCCTGGGGTCCCCCACCTCAGCCCCAACCCAGAGGGGTTTCCCAGGCACACCAACATTCCCCTTCCAAAGGAAACCTTCAAATCCCTTTTGAAGGGTTTCTTCCTTGCTGTTGCTCCCTGGGGAATTGCATCCTTGGTCCCGGAGATCCAGTGAGACCTTCAGGTGCCTCCGATTGAACCCAGCTGGTTTCCAAAGGAAAAGCTTCTGGAAACACGACATAAAAACCCCCACGGGTTCTTACCTGTGCCACGTTGGTGACGAAGAAGGGCAGCCAAGCCACGAAGAACATGCCCAGGAGGATGCCCAGGGTCAGGCTGGCCTTCAGAGCCTTCTTGCTGTGCTTGTTGGTGAACCTCCTGCTCTCACTGCTGGCCAGGGGCTGGCTCGGGGCACGTGGGACCTGCAGCCAGAGACAGGGAGTGGTGGGCAACTCTCCCAGCACCAGCACTGGCCTCTGCCCAAGAAATGTGGCATTTGGTGCTCCAGATCCTGTAAAAACCCTGCCAGTGATTCCCTTCTCCAAGGGGCAGGCGCAGGGCACGCACTGCAAGCCCTGAAGCACAAATTAGGAAGAGGAAGCAATAGAAACCCTCAACATTGAGAGTATTTTATTTATTGTAAAATACTTCTCATTAGGCTGCTCTTTGGTGAAAAACCCAGCTTAGTCTATGTGAGGATAAAGCCTGCCCTAAACAGGCAGCTCCAGCTGCTGATTACAGCAGCAAACTAATTACGGTTTTAAAAGCAAGACATGAAACATTTCAGCCTCCAAACACCACAACCCAGCCCTCCATCCTCTCCTGCAATCTAAAATTAAGTGATTATCTCAGCCTTCTGCTGTAATCAAATGATGCCCTTTTGCAACTCAGCTTCGAGCCCGAAAAGAGAACAAAAATCTCTAAAATGAGATGAAGATGGGAAAGGTTAAAAGATGAGATTTGAGGATTCCCTGGCTGACACCTTGTTTCTCAGCCAATTTGAGGGTCCAAGGAATCTTTTGGGCTTCAGCTGAAGGACAGGAGGATGGATGCTGCTCTTCCAGCCCTGGATATGCCCTGGCTCTGTTTGTGGAGTCCAAAATCCTGTGAGGAAATTAACACTTTATGATACTGTCTGTTTATTCTTTAATTCTCCTTTTCCTTTGGACCGTCTGGTGCAACTTATCACGTGTGGGGGAGCTGGCCAGAGTCCTGGCTCTGCTCTTGGAGAGAACAAACTGAATCAAGGTATTTAAAGGCAATTAAGTTTGCCTTTTCCCCGTAGGATATGAGGTCAATAAAGCCTATTACAGGGAATTAAAGCTGTTAGATTTAGTGGCAATTACCTTCTCCTGGAGAAATACAAACAAGTGCAGCCACGTTTTTGTTATAAAACCCACACACTCCGGTTCCACCGGCGAGCGCACGAGGAGGAGTTTGGCAGCTCCTGTTATAGGGCAGGTAACAAAAATAGAAGCTTCTGTTCAAAATAAGGTGCTCTTGGGAATCTGGCATTTGCTATTAGTTAAAATCCTTCTCCCCCGTATGTCTCACACCCACCACGGCCAAGATTTACGAGTGGAAAGTCAGATAAGATTAAACCCCTCGGGGATGATGACAGCCAAGAGTGGGGTGAAACTGCGTTTATTTTGCACCGCTGAGCGTTTTTGCCTGAATCTTATTTATTTCTACAGCTTTGCTCACGCTATTTCTGTGCTCACGAGCAGCCTTAGAGCTCTCCATTGCTGGGATAAGGCACGGGGCACCTCAGAGGATGTCAGGGAGGTGGATGTTGCCCAGAATCTCCTTCCCTGTGCTTGTCAAAGCTGGCTCCAACCCTGAAGCCGTCCAGGAGGCAGAAAGAGCCCAGGTGTTGCACAGTTGGCAGCAGAAGAAACACGCAGGTTCTAGAGTAGCAGTTGAATTTCTAGGTAGGATTAACTGAAAGGGCTTGCCCTTTTTTATTCTCTTATTTTTATATGTTTCTAAAGACAATGAGGGATTGGTGAGAGGGGTTAACATCTCTGTAAGTTTACAGGATCTATGGTCCATCATCTTTCTCTGCCCCAGGGGAAAGGAATGAAAAACAATCTACAAGTGCAAAACAATCCCGGCCAGTTAGAAAAAAATAATAACCATGTTTCCAGAAAATGCACGGGAACCTGTATTACAAAGCTACAACCATGGAACCCTACAAAAGCAGAGCAACACCCAGGCACCGAAATTTGGGCTCTGTCCCTGTGGGCACCTTACCTGCGGAGTGACCTCGTCAGCGGTGGCCACGTTGGAGGCCAGGGAAGCCACCTGCACCGCCTGCTTGCGCGCCGCCAGCAGGATGCGGCAGTAGGTGAAGGAGATGGCAGCGGATGGCAGGAAGAAGGTGAGGCACGAGGCCACCAGGGCGTAGGGCAGGCTGACCAGCAGCCGGCACTGGTCCTCGTCCCCCCGCCCGGTGACGTTCAGCGGCCGCACCTCGAACTCCAGCTCGTGCCACCCCATCTTGATGGGCAGGAAGGAGGCCAGCGCGGCCAAGGTCCAGGTGGCCACGATGAGCGCCAGGGCCCTGCAGGACGTCATGCGCAGCTTGTACCTGAGCGGGGAGGTGATGAGCAGGTAGCGGTCCAGGCTGATGACGCACAGGTTGAGGATGGAGGCGCTGCAGCACATGACGTCGAAGGAGGCCCAGAGGGAGCAGAAGTCCCCCTGCAGCACCCAGCGGCCATAGAGCTGGTTGAGCATGGCCGGGGGCATCACCACCAGCCCCACCATCAGGTCCGACATGAAGAGGGACACCAGGAAGTAGTTGGAGGTGTTGCGGAGGGAGCGCTGCGTGACGATGAGGAGGATGAGGAGGAAGTTGCCCGCCGTGGTCAGCAGGATGATGAAGCAGAGGAAGGCGGCCACCCAGCTGCTGCCCATCAGCAGGGAGTGCTCCCCCAGCACGCTGGCATTGGGGGCCCCCAGGTCCCCCTCCATGTCCCCCCAGCCAGGGACAGGGCTGGCTCTGGGGCTGGGGACCTTCTGCGGTGTGGGCTGTGCTACGTGATCATCGCCGGGGCTGGGGAAGGAGGATCATCTCTCTCCGCTCTGTGTCCGTCCTCCCTTCTCCTCTCCCCCTCTCCCTCTCTTCCCCCACTCTCTCTCTTCACTGGCACTCAGGGCAGAGTGACATTCCCAGGAGCCGATCAGCAGGACCAAGGTTCCCTCCCCATTACTCACAGCGGTTCCTCGTCCCTGTAAATCCCCCTGCTCTGGGATGCTGCTCCTGGATGCTGGGCACGAGCTGGATGGCAGGATACCCGAGATGCCAGGAGTGGCAGGATGCTGTGGATATTCTGATGCTCTGGATGCGCTGGACCACGGAATAATGAGACACCGAGATGCTCTGGATGCTCTGCGCTCAGGATACTTCAGATTCTGGGGATGCTCTGCATCCCAGGATATTCCAGATGCCAGGGCTGCTCTGTACCCAGGATACCCTGGGTGCTGGGGATGCTCTGGACTCCAGGATGCTCCAGGTGCTGGAGATGCTCCAGCCCCCCGAGGCTCAGCTGTCCCCCCTCAGCTGGGCTGGGCTCCCTGCAGAGCTCTGTCCCTGGGGTCCCCGAGCTCCTCCGTGCCCGGCGCTGCCGCTGCTGCAGCCGGAGCCGTCAGGAGCGGCAGAGCAGCCTCAGGCAAGGACCGAGATGCTCCCAGCCAAGCCCGCCCGGGAGGAGGAAGATCCGGAGTGTGGAAGGGATCTCTCCCGCGGCAGAGGAGCGTCCAGCTCACAGCGAGGTGTGAGAGTGGGTGTGTGCGGGTGCCAGCCCGAGTTCCACCTGCTGCTGTGGATGCACGCAAAGGATGCAGAAATGCCGATCGAGGAGGTGGGGCTGGGGGGGAGAGGAGGAGATGAAATGGAGCGCTAATGAAAACAGGGATCTGGGCTAAACTCCACAAAGTGGCAGCCGGAGAGTTCCCTTTTCTGCCTTAAAGAGACAGCCCCGTGCTCTGCCATCCCTGCCAGTGCTGGAGGCAGCTGGGCCAGCAGCTCAGTGGCCAAGCCTGGCCTGCACCTCCGAGTTCCAGGCTCCATCCTCCACACCGGGCAATTAAAAGCAAAATTTTGCAAAGTTAGATAAAAAACCCAACAAACAGCTGCACACAAGATCCCTCAGGATGCAGCCAGAGAACTCTGGCAGATATTCCAGCAATCTGCAGCCAGGGATGGAGGAGCAGAGACAAGGGCAGTCTGGGCCCTGTGCTCCTGGGTTATTTGGGCTGCCCTCGGGGCAATCCTGGGTGGACCCACGGCTACCTGCCCTTTGGCAAGTGGGAGGCAACACGTGAGAGAAGCCGGCTCAGAAAACCCTTCTGAATCCCTGTGTGCTGCTGGGAATTCCACACTGCCACCTCCACACTCAGGGCAAACACCTCGGGGTGCTGGGCAGGGACTGATTGGGGTTTTTTAATTCCCCAGCTGCTCAAAGGTGGGGTTTTCCCAACAAATGGCTGGGGAAGAGCAGAGCTGAGGGCAGTGGCTGCAGCACAGACCAGAGCTGGCACCCTGGCACCCACCCTGTGCTCCAAGGGCTGGGCACTGCCAGCTGCTGCCCATTCCTGCCCAAGTGCCCACTAAAGCTTTCCTAAACTCCCCTCCCCTGGGATTTTGTGCTGCAGATGTGTGGGTGAGAGCCAGCTGTGCATGCTGCACCCCAGCGCTGCCCAGCCGCCCACCCCGGGACAGAAATCAGCCTCTTTACCAAATCCTGCTGTTCCAATCACCTTCCCAACAAATCTGTTGTGCTTTTCCCCGTGCCTGAATGGGCATTCCAGGCCTGGAAACCATCTCTGAGCAAGGGCAGGGAGCTGGAAGGCACAGGGACACATCCCCCACACACGGTCACCCCCCAGCATCTCCGTGTCAGGCTGCCACTGGCCAAAGCTGCTGCCACTCGTGCCAGGACAGGCTCTGCCCTCCCTCTGCTGCCCCAGGAGCCTCTCCTTGGATGCTCCCGGCCAAAGCTGCTGCCACTCGTGCCAGGACAGGCTCTGCCCTCCCTCTGCTGCCCCAGGACCCTCTCCTTGGATGCTCCTGGCCAAAGCTCCCTGGCCACCTCAGTGTCACCGAGTGCTGGCAGGAGCCCCGGGGTAGCGCACGCACACGCCGGGCTCTGATCGCAGCAGGAGGTTTCCTCAGAAAAGCCTCTGCCCCAGGAAACCCTCGCTTCCCCAGCCCATCTGTGCTGGGAGCAGGGAGAAACCCCACCCTGAGCCCACCCTGAGCAGCCTCCCCAGGCAGGAGAAGTGCAGGCAGCAGCACAGATTTGTCCCAGCTGGATGCACAGCAATGCTCGGCGAGGAAACGATGCCACAGTGCAGAGCCAGGCTTCCTTCTCAGCCCTGCTGCATTCCAGCATCAGGAACAGCCCAGTTGGTCTCCAGAGCTTTTAAGGAAACACTCCAGGCATGTTAAGGAAAGCTCCTGAGAAGGAGATTGGACCAGAATCATGGAATCATGGAGTGGTTTGGTTTGAGAGGGGCTTTAAAGCTCATCCCATCCCACCCCCTGCCATGGGCAGGGACACCTTCCACTGTCCCAGCTTGCTCCAAGCCCTGTCCAACCTGGCCTTGGACATTTCCAGGAATGAGGCAGCCACAGCGCCTCTGGGCAGCCTCTTCCCAACATCCACAGCACATCCTCCACACATGGGAGGTTTTGTACTCTTGGTTTGGATGTGTTTGCTGGGGAGGCGAATCTGAACTGATCAAAGGAAAATGTGTTTAAAGAAACCTGCCTTAAAATGAGGTCCAAATCCTACCATTGTCCCTGCAAAAGCTTCTCCGTGCTGGCAGCTGTCCTGGCCTGTCTGTTCTGCATTTCTGGCCACATCTGCAGGGATCATGGGCTCCACCAGCTCTGCTCTCCAGTACCACTAGCAGGGAAAGCAAAACCACGTTGTCAACAGCCACCCAAGTGTCAACATGGCAAAAAAAAATATAAAGGGTGAGACAGAGAGAGTCAAGCTGGGAGCTGAGAGACCTCAGTGAGGACATCCAGGCAGTCCAGGGTGAAACAGAGCAATGTCCAATGGTGCAATGCACTCTTGGGATGTCCTTCCAGGCTTTAACTGGGAGGGCTCTTTGGGTTTGAATTTGGGCAGAGCCTGGCTAACTGCCTTGGTTTATGGCTTCATCTGCACACCAGCCCTCCACTGCCTGCCTCTGCTGGAGCTCAGCTTGTGTGGAATGGAGGTGGAGATGTCCTGCTCCAAACACCTTGAACTGCAGCTCCTGGAGTTTACAGGAGCAGCTCCCTGCTAAATCCAGCCTGTTTCCACTGTACACCAGTAAAAGGGCCCCATGATGGTGTTCAGTGACCACCATGGATTTCTCCACTTTTTCCTGGCTCTCAAGTAAAGCTCCCATCCTTGGGAAGTCACTTCACAGCCTGAAAACATTATGGGAACACCCAGAGCACCTCCAGCCCTGCCAGGCCCTCCCTGTCCAGCCCATCCCCTCTGCTGTGGCAATTCCTGCCTTAATCCAAACCCTCTCCCACTTCCCAAAGTGCAGGCCTGCCCTCCCAACCTGTGCAGAGCCCCCAGGACCTCACCGAGGGGGGCAGTGAGAGCTGGTCCCAGTAAGGGAGCAGTGAGAGCTGTCTGCTGGCCCAGCACAGCCTCCAGCCCCTCCGGGAGCTGATGGACCTTCCCCAGGCTCAGGCTGAGACCGAGGAGCATCACTGATCCTCCCTGAGGGCACATCCACGCTGCCCTGGCATCAGTGGGACCGAAGGTTTGCAAGGGCACACACTGCCCTTGATCAGGGAATGCCTGATCCAAACACCCTTGGGAAGGTCTCAGAAGGAGCTCAGCCCTTCCTTCCCCACCAAGGGATGTCCAGTCCTGTCCAGGAGCATTCCCGGGGGCCGTGAGCATCTGGATGCCAGGGAACACGCCGGGCCAAGACTGTCACCTAGTGGCAGCAGCGCCGGGGGAAGGTCGTGCGATGGATGCCACCGATCCCACACGAGTCCCACACAAGTGGGACCCACCCTGGCCGGCCACAGCTGCAGCGCAGCCTCCCCGTGCAGCCTCCCCGGGGCCACATGCAGCCCATACGTTCCCAATTTGGGCTGGGTTTTCCTTCCAGCAGCTCTCTCTCCTCCTTTTCCCAGCTGGAATGCAGCAGAAAGCTGCAGGAACTACGGCTCTCCCCTGCCCTGTCCTGGTGTCAGCACTGCCAAAAACCAGACAGGCAGCAGAGCACTGAGCAGTGGAAGGCAGAACTAATTTATTTAAGAAAAAAAAAAAAAAAAAACTTGTCCAAAGGAGGGGGAGGCATGGATTACAAGCTCTGGAAGCTCTTGTCAGGACAACGCCAAGGAAATCAGCTTTATACAACAGAGAGAGGGGGGCAGCAGAGGCTGTGCCCACCCTGACCCCCAGCCCTGCACGGGGACATTCCAGCCCTCAGCCCCCTTGTCCCTCCACCACCATCCCAGTGCAGCAGGGACAGGGGGGACAGGGGCTGGAACCTCCTCCCAGCTGTTGGCCTTCCCCTGCAGCCCCAAAATGTGAAGCCCCAGCGCTCATGATCCAAGTCCCTGATCCCCAGGGTGGCCCTGGGGACAGCAAGGGAAAGGCTGTCACCACCACGGTTCCCAGTCACCTCACACACGGCCCCAGAGGCACATCCTGGGCCAAAAACCCTCGCCAGGAGCCACCTGATACAAGAATTTGGGGTTGGACAAAGATCCAGCAGGTGCCAGGAGTGCGTCCACACTGAGCCCTTGAGGGTGGGCAGGGGGAGAGGAGGCAGAAGGGATCCTGCTGATCCTGCCAGCCCAGGAGAGATGTGGATCCCTCATGGGGCTGGAGAGGCTGCTTCCCTTCTCCCTCCATGCTGGGCACGAGGAAAATGCAGCAGGACTTGGAGGGCTCCCCTCAGGGCCTGCAGAGAGCCCTGGGAGTGCAGCCCAGCCCAGCCCAGC
>VZTZ01010928.1:0-31247 GCA_013400955.1 Drymodes brunneopygia | reverse complement strand
AATAAAATAAAATATTAACATTAAATGTAATAAATAAGATAAAATAAAATAAAATAAAGTAAAATAAAAAATAAAACTGAACAATTTATTGACTCAGTTGTCAGCACAAAGGGTTCATGGTGGGATCCTGTGCAGGACCAGCAATTTGGCTTAAAGATCCTTGTGAGTCCCTTCCAACTCAGGATATTCCACGATTTTTAAACATCCTGGGCACTTATTTGGCAAAACCAAGTGTGAACAAGGCAACATCCACGCTGAGAACTCCAATTGCTGCTAATTCCTGTTTTCAGCACACCTGGACTCTGACACTCACTCCAATTTTTGCCATTCCTTCCATTTATTTCCTTTAGCTCAAGTAAATCTCTTTTTTCCACGTCCCACTGCCCAAACCCCATGAAGTTTGCTGTGTCCTGTTAATTTGGATTGTCACCAGAGAGCAAAACCTGCATTTTACACTGTTTTTTCTGTGCTGGAAACAACAGATTTTTTCCAAAAACAAACAGCAAAACAGCATCATTTTCTATTTTTTTTTTCCTCCCAAAGCTGATGGAAAGCACGAGGGTGCCTTTCTTTGCCTCGTAATGAGGGTGCAATCACAGCCAAGAGATAAGCTGGGCTTAGATCAGGGCCTTGGTGAGCTGGGCTTACTCATGCAGAGCATTTGTAACACATTTAACAGCACCAGAAAGCACAAATCCTGCAGCAGTGCTGGGTTAGCAGGGACCTGGAACAAGATATTAATTATTTAGAGCTACATCTGGAGAAATTGAGTCCTTTACCCTCTGGGACCACCCTCTTCTCTCTCTTTCTCTTTCTCAACCTGCCATCAATTTATTCCTGAGATTAATTCAGAGCATGTTTCTCCTTCCCTGACACTGCTTTAAACTGAGGGAAAGTACATTGCTGAAAGCAGTGGAATTAAATTGGCCGTGCAGAGATGTGACTGAGAGATGAAATAGGCTCAGCAAATGGCTAAAAATTGATATAAACCCCGAAGTTTTGCGATTATTACGTCTGGATCTTTGTATTTTTTCTGTGGAAAACCAAATATCACCGGGGTGCTTTCTGAAAAATGTTTATTGCACCTTTGGACTTAACTCCTTTTTATTTTCCCTGTATTTATTTTATTCTTCCCTTTCCATCCTGTCATTGGATCCAAGAAGAAGAGCTCAGCACCTCTTGGGATCAGTGACAGTTGTAGAAGATCTGAAACAAGATACGGTTTTGGGCTTTTTTTTTAAAATAAAAGGATCACAGTGAAGGTTAAATTCTGCCCCGAGTCTTCACTTCCCATTCCACCTCCAGGGAGAGATTTCAGGCTGTTCTGGTAAATCTGGGCTTGCTCCCCTCAAACTCATCATTTCTACAACCCTCCACTAATCCTAATTTTAAAGTTCTTTAAAGCCCTTTTACGGGTGAACTATTGGAAAAATTGTCTGTTTTGGACCTTTGATAGGATAAAGTTCAGAATCCTCTGCTATAAGTGAGGAACACTTTAATTCACTTCCCAAACCTTCCAGCTCTAAGTGTTCTCTGACCTGCAATTGCGGCTACAAATCTCCAAACCTTGTCCCCCCACATCTCCTGGGCTCCATTATCCCGAGTTTCCCAGCACAAAACCTGGGATTGAGGGAGCTGGTGGCTGAAACAGCCGCGGGTTCCTTCAGCGTCCCCGTCTGCGGGAGCGTCTGGCGCTGATTTCTCTTTGCGCGCGGCTCGTTGCCTGAGCGAGATTTATTGTGATTTCTATAAACACAGCGGGCAGAGGCTCTGCCAGCTCCACAGGGAAATGGCTCATCAGCTTTGCTCCCGGAAAACAGCCCCAGGGGAGGCCTGGAATCTCCTCGCTTCCAGATTTAAGGTTTGCGGACAATTCCAGTTGGAGAGTGACGGCGCCCGTGCCAGGAAAAAAACCCAGCTGAGAAGAAAGTTTGGGTTTGTCAAGGCAAGAGCGTGGCTGGTGGATGGGAAGAAGCCAACACATCCATCTGGAGCAGATGGGGAGGATGGATTTGGGATTAATGGGCCAGGCTTGGATGCACAAGCCTGGGTTGTGTCTAGAGAGGGATTAAGATTTATCTTGCCTCGGGGCTGAGGGAGGTGCTTGAGGTGTCTTCGTGTGGGTTTTGGTGGCACAATTCTGATTTTAAGCAAATTGTTTCATCCCTGAGGGTCTCAGTTTGCTCATCAGTTTCATGACAAGGAGCAGGGGCTGCTCCCAAATCCAGGGAATTCTGAGATTGCCAGAAGATCCCATGGGCTGAAATCCTAAAGCGAAAAAGGGCTATTAGGGGGCAACAGAATGCTCCTAATATTGAAATCAAGGAACACAATCAAAAAAAAAAAAAGGAAAATGAAAGTGGAGATGATCCTGATCTCCAGGAGAGAACTCCACACATCATCATTCCCTCCTCCCCCTCTTCCCACGCCTGCTGCAGCTGCAGCCATGGAGATTTATGGATGCACAATTTCTGATTTGCTTTGTGTTTTGTCTGGGGGAAGGCACAGCTGTACAGAGCTACTTTGTCAGGAAAATGTCACATTGCACTTAATTGCCTGATGAAGAATGACAAGTCAGAAACAATATCATTATCGTGTTTAACTTTTACTTTTTTCCCCTCAATATGTAATTTACATTTTATAAAGCTTGGGTTTAAAGGAAAGGGAGCTGTCGTGAGATTCTCAGTAATGATTTCTCACCTCAAAAAACCACCCAGGGAAATGTTGCCATCCCCTCACACTTTCCCTTCAAATTTTGGGATAATAATCAGAGTTGACTCCTTCCTGACTGAAACATCTGCTTTGTGCTTCCATGGGTGAGATGAAGAACACATAAAAATTAATTCGGGCTGTAATCAATTGATTAATGGGTTTGGCAAATGCAGCTGAACCCTCCTGGAGCCCCTCTGCTCTGGAGCCAGGCTGGGAGAGCTGGGGGTGTTTAACCTGGAGAAGAAAAGGTTCCAGGGAGGTCTGAGAGCCCCTTCCAGTGCCAAAAGTGGCTCCAGAAGAGCTGGAGAGAGACTTGGGACAAGGAATGGAGTGACAGGACAAGGGGAATGGTGTGAAGATGAAAGAGGGGAGGTTTAGATGGGATATTGGGAAGAATTCTTCCCTGTGAGGGTGTGAGGTTGCCCAGAGAGGTTGTGGAGTCCCCATCCCTGGAGGTGTTGAAAGCCAGGTTGGATGGGACTTGGAGCAATCTGGGATAGTGGAAGGTGAACCCATGGCAAGGGTTAGAATGGAATGATCTTTAAGGTCCTTTCCAACCCAAACCACTCTGGATTCCATTCCTTGATTTCTGGAGCTGAGAGGCAGCACTGGGTGTGAACTTGGTTTGTGTCAGCACCTGAAATCTCTGGGAAAGCAATTAGGACTTTTAACAAAATCCCTGTCTGGTAAAAAGCAACCCCTTTAGAAAGGGAGGAAAGGGAGAACCAAGAAAATCCCCACCCAATCTCCATTTAATTTTATATGAAATTTCCCCACGGAATCACACCCTGTTTTTTCAGCTCAGTGTTGCCATCCAAATACCTGGATTCAAATTAGAGGATTTCAGGGTTCAACAAAACCATTTCCTACTGACCTCTCATGCCAGTGATGGTCAGGTTGTACCTGTGACCATCCTTCTGCTTCAGCCCGTGGATTTACAATGAGCTGGTTTGGGATCAAATAAAACACAAAGCTCCAAGCTCGCAACCTTTGGATCAAACAAAACACCTTAAAATTTCTGCAAGAATATTTCAACATTTTAGGACCTTAAAAGAATCTGTTGCTGCTTTTTCAGCTCTTTCAGAGGATTTTGCACAGGGAATTGGAAAAGGTTGGACCTGGCAGAGCTTCTCACTTCACTGTCCTGGGCAGATCTGTTGCAGGGGCCTGAAACAAATCCTTTGGTTTGCCTCAAATTTTTGCAGAATCTTAAGGTCATTTAGTCTGGAAAGGACCTCTAAGATTGTTGAATCCAATTTTAATAAAAACTTTTAACCAGCACATCCCTAAACCACATCCCCAAGTTCTGTGTAAGATCAAAAGAGTCTCATTAACTCCTGCACCCGGGAATTATCTCCAATTCATCTCTGGAGCACCAGGAGTGGATGAGGGAGCTGAGAGGTCTCAGCCTGGAGAAAAGGAGGCTCAGGGGGAACCTTCTGGCTCTGCACAATTCCCTGACAGGAGAGTGCAGCCAAGTGGGGATCAGGCCCTGTTCCCAGGGAACAAGGGACAGGACAAGAGGAAACAGCCTCAAGTTGTACCAGGGAATGTTTAGTTGGATATTAACAAAAAATTCTTCACTGAAAGGGTGGAGCCACCATCCCTGGAAGTGTTCAAAAAACACGGAGATGTGGCATTTAGGGACATGGTTTAGTGGTGGCCTTTTGCACTGCTGGACACGAAAGAAACACGCAGGTTTCAGAGCAGCAGTTGAACCAGCAGGCAGGACCACCAAAAGGGCCCTGCCCTTCTTTATTCTCTCATTTCTATCTCTTTCTTAAAACAATCATGGATTGGTCAATGAGGTTACCACCTCTATAAGTTTACAGGATAAAGACATGGTCAATCATCTTTCTCTGTCCCAGGGGAAGGAATGAAAAACAATCTATAAGTTGAAAACAATCTTGGTCAGTTACGAAAACAAAGATTATGTTTATAAAAAAATACATGGAAACTTTTATGACAAAAATAAAAACATAAAACACTGCAAAAAGCAGAACAACAGTGGCCCTGGCAGTTGCTGGACTTGATGGCCTTAGAGGTCTTTTCCAACTTCAATGACACTCTAATTCCATGATCTTTTGCTTCCATGGAGATGGGGCATTTAGGGACATGGTTTAGTGGTGGCCTTTTGCACTGCTGGACACGAAAGAAACACGCAGGTTTCAGAGCAGCAGTTGAACCAGCAGGCAGGACCACCAAAAGGGCCCTGCCCTTCTTTATTCTCTCATTTCTATCTCTTTCTTAAAACAATCATGGATTGGTCAATGAGGTTACCACCTCTATAAGTTTACAGGATAAAGACATGGTCAATCATCTTTCTCTGTCCCAGGGGAAGGAATGAAAAACAATCTATAAGTTGAAAACAATCTTGGTCAGTTACGAAAACAAAGATTATGTTTATAAAAAAATACATGGAAACTTTTATGACAAAAATAAAAACATAAAACACTGCAAAAAGCAGAACAACAGTGGCCCTGGCAGTTGCTGGACTTGATGGCCTTAGAGGTCTTTTCCAACTTCAATGACACTCTAATTCCATGATC
The DNA here is from genome assembly GCA_013400955.1 of Drymodes brunneopygia. NCBI lineage: Eukaryota > Metazoa > Chordata > Aves > Passeriformes > Petroicidae > Drymodes > Drymodes brunneopygia. The sequence continues at coordinate 25,986 of VZTZ01010928.1, read as the reverse complement.
TTTTGCTTCCATGGGCCCCCATTTTTCCTTTAGCTGTCCCGATCCCAATCAGGTCCCTCAACACCTCTCCCATACCAGGGCTCAACCTCCTCCTCAATCTTTGCATCATTCACTCGTTTCCCCATCAATAAATTCACATTTGCCTCCAGCAACCTGCAGAAAATAACCTCAGGTTTGGGAGCAAACCCTGCAGAACCTGCTGGGATATTTTTTGCCTTTTCCATTCATTTCCATTATCCACGGGCAGCAACCTGAGATCCGTGTTTTAGGTGGGTTTTAATCCGTTTTATTACCCATTAGTCACAACAAGAGCGCAAGAAGTCGCTCGTTCACAAAGGTTAGAGGGGATTGTTTGGGGAAGAAAACACTCAGGTAAAATCCCCTGGATAATGGGTTGGAACATTTTATTCAGCCATGGGAACATCAGTCAAGGGAAATGCCTGTGGGAATAACAGGAATGCATAATAGCTGACATTTCCAGTGCTGCAGGAATTGTTCACAATTACTGTACAACTCCATTCGTTTTCCTGAGGAAATTGTTCTTTCTTGAAGCTGGAGATTATAACAGCTTTGTACCAGGGCTTTCCACGTGTCCATGGAAATTTATTTTGCAGGATGCTGTGGCAGGAACCAAACCACACTCTGGTTTTTTTTAGATTCACTGCAGGATTCAATTTTGGAAGGAGCCAAACTGCAATAAAACCACTTCCTGTGGGTATTAAAAATGGTGTAGCCATGAAAATGTGGGCTGGGAGAATCTGTTTCACAACCTGCAGAGCTCTAACCATAGAGTAAGAATATTTTGTGGGAAAAGGTGGATATTTTAACCTCCATCCCAGGACATTGTCAGCACAGGACTTTGCTGGGCTTCTTTTCCCTGCCTGGAGCAACGTGATGGTTTTCAGTCCCAATTTTTAGAGCTGAAAACAAAGATAAACCTATCTATCCATTTTTTAAAAAATTATTATTAAAACAGCAGTTGCTCTTTTCTAAAGTTAATGACAGCAATTAATGAGCAAATGAAAACATTTCCCTGTTTTGGAAGTTTGTGGAATTACTGGCTGTTTTTTCTTCTCTGTTTTTCTCAGGAGTGGGAGACTGTCCTGGATTAAACATCCAGGGTTTATGGTTGGAGTTTCTGATCTGGATTTTGGGGCATTATGAGTTGGAGCCCTTTCCTTCTTTCTCCTTTGATGAGTGTGGATTAACACAAGCAAATCCAGTCCCTGCAGTGGCTCCTGAAAAACTTTCCCTCAAGCATTACAGACCCAGTTTCATTCGATTAATTAGACAAATAATAATAAAATAAAATAATAAAAGGGTGAAGAACTGGCACCTCCCACAATCTCAGTGATGGATCATTTTTTGTTCCTCCTCCTTCCTGAAGAAGATTCCCACTTTTTTCTTGGCTTTGTGACATCAAAGGTGGGTGACACCAGCCCCTCCAAAAAAGGCTGCTCTCCGTTCCTTGGAAAACTGCTCAAGTTGCCTCTGTCTTAGATATTTTGGGCCCTGGATCCCCAGTGGGAAAAAGTCAATAATTCTGGGTTTTATGAAACCCCATTGTGATTTTCATTGTGATAGGAACAGTTTTAAACTATGAGAGGTTTAGATGGGATATTAGGAAAAAATTCTTCCCTATGAGGGTGGGGAGGCCCTGGCACAGGTTTCCCAGAGAAGCTGTGGCTGCTCCATCCCTGGAAATGTCCAAGGCCAGGTTGGATCAGGCTTGGAGTTCCCTTTCCCTGCTTTTCCTCAGTGGAAAAGTGCAGCTGGAACGGTGCCTTAAACAGAATCCCTTTATTTCAGTCACACCATCCTACCTGGCCTTAACGAAGGTGAAAAAATAATGATAAAGGACAATCTAAGGAAAAAAGAGTGAAATTCACAGTTCTGGAGGTTACTCCCCTGCAAGGGCTGAATTTCTTTTGCCTGAGATGGGAGATTTAGGAAAGACAACTGATTTAAGCACCTTTTCTGCTTTCAGCAGTGATGTTGAATTCAGTGAGACTCCCTCATGTGCCAATGAGTCTGGAAAGTCAATTCATGACAAAATCAAGGGATTTAAACCTCAGGTTCAGCCTAGGCTGACCCATCCAGCCTCCCATTGCCAGGCTGGATGAAATTCTGGGAAGCCTGGTCAAGTGGAAGGTGTCACTACTTTCATATTTTCATAAAAACCTCACATAATTTCCAAGACAGTTTTCCCAGTGTGATCCCCCCCCTGTGCCTCAAATGGATCAAAATTAAAAGATAAGAAAAGGACACAGAGTTTCCAAACTTCTGATTTAAGATGTGGGCAGCTGAACGAGGCCTGTCTCAGTTACAGTCAAACTTCTCTCAGTCCTAAAGAGTTTTTCTCTTGGCAGATGTTAACAAACAGCTTTGTGAAGCTCAAGGGAAATTTCTCTCCCTCATGGAGCCTAAAATGCTCTCTTTTCTCTTAGTTCCTGGTTGTAGAGTTGCCTTTTACTTTGTTCACTTGAAAATTATGGGGTTTTTTAACTAAAAATTTGTTCTAAAGAAGATAAAAAACACCCAAAATAGGACTGGTTTTAACTACTGCCACCAATCCAACTGAATAACTGGGGATGTGGCATCAAGGGCAGGTGACCCTTGTATGAAATGTGATGCAAAGATGGACAAGGCTGTGTGTCCAGACTGGAAAATAAAGGGACCACAAAGTGTCAGGAAAGCCCGTGGGAATTTGAGACTTTGATTTTTTTTCTGCTTGCACATTCCTCTTAGGAAAATGGAAAAAAGGATAACTTTTGAATCAATCTTAACAACCTGGATCAGCACAGAGGGCTCATTCTTCAACACAAAGACAGGTGAGGAAAAGCAACTGTGAGGGAAAATGCAATTTGATTCCAAATATTGATGCCCGCAAAATTTGGGATTTAATCAGGATTTAGTCTAATTAAGTTCTAAGTGATCACTTATGAGGCAACTTTTAGCTGCCACGAGGAGAAGAAGACATTCCCCCACAGGCTGGAGGGAAAAGCGGAGAAAATCCACATCTAACTTGCCAAAAAACCTCCTTCCCAGTCTAAAAACTCCAGGGATGCAAACCATCTCTCAGCCTCCGTTAATGTTTCCCTGAAAGAGAGAGGCATTTGGGAGCTTTGTGACAATGAAATGTCAATGATGACATTAAAAGGGAAACAAATGTTCCCCGTGGAAGCTTGGAGAAGGGAGCTGCGATGGATCTGAGGAGCTCAGCTCTGTCTGCTCAGGGATTTTTTCCTTCTGCATATCCCTTTTGTTTTGTATCATTTTTCCTTCTGGATGAACGGCAGAGGCAGCTCCTGAAAAGTCAGGAGACACCAAGACCCTGTGAGCTTTTCTTATGCCACTTTTAACTGCCACACTCACTGTCAATCCCAGGATTTTTGGCTACTCCAAGGCAAGACAATGATTCCTAGGAGACATCCAGGGGTGACAATGGTCACCCTGCAGCCCCTCTGTGCCAAGAGGCTGATGGAGAAACCAAAATAGGAAAATGATGTCTCATCAAATCGTTACCTTTGGATGGTGCTGGAGGTGAAGAGCTGGAAAATGGAGAAAGTTGGGAAATGGAGGAGCTCTAGAGAGCAACTTGGAAACTGGAGCAGGATCTCTTGCACCTGGAGGTCTCACTGGGAAGAGATGCCTTGGCACGGTCCTGGTTCCTTGATCCCATTTCTCCTGTTCTGTCAGAACTTCTCAGATCTCTGTAGCCACCAGAGCAACCTGCTTAAGAACTTGAAAGCCCACAGAAATCACCCATCCCATCCCATCCCATCCCATCCCATCCCATCCCATCCCATCCCATCCCAGATGGCAGAATCCCATGGATGAATGAATCCATGAATGGTGGTGAAACACCTATAAAAAAAAATTACTGAATTTGGATTTTCCTACATTTGTGCTGAGGTGAGCTGACAGCAGGCTCAGGAAAACTTTAAACCAGATTCTTACAATTATTCCTGCTGGTGCTGCCTTTTTCATGGACTCATGGAATGGTTTGGATTGGAAAAAACCTTCAAGATTATTGAGTTCCAGCTCCCTGCCATGGGCAGAGTCACCTTCCATGATCCCAGATTGCTCCAAGTCCCATCCAACCTGGCCTTGGACACTTCCAGGGATGGGACATCCACAGATTCTCTGGGAAACCCGTGCCAGGCCCTCCCCACCCTCACGATGAAGAATTTCTTCTCAATATCCAGCCTAAATCTCTTCTCTTTCAGGTTTAGAGCCATTCCCCCCACGTCCTTGTAAAAGTTCCCTTCCAACCCAAAGCATTCTGTGATTCTATGATTAGTTTATTAACAACTGTTAATTTAGTGGCAGTAGGTGAACCTCACATTCAAGACCGGTATCAGCAAAACAACAGATAAGTTGCAATATAAGAAATAAAAATGTCAACAAACACTTTAAGATTTCCAAAAAACCTCATTTAATTATTGCTGAGAGGTACTCACAGATTCAGCTGGGTGTGAACATTTCAGCTCCCTCACAGAACTTATGGATTGAAGGGAATGTGGATTCATTCCCCTTCTCCCCCATCGTCCTGCAGAAGACGCGGCAGCTAAAATCTGTGTGTTTATAAATGAATATGTAATTTCATAAAACTGCTGTGCTTTAACCCCAGAGATGCTCAGTCATCCCCCCAGTGAATGGAGGAGAGAATTGAAAGGATAAAAGTGACAAAACCCATGAGTTGAGATAAAATCAGTTTAATAATTTCTCCAATAAAGCCCATTTTATGGGTGTGCGGCTTTGCCGCCAACCGCCCCTCCTTGCACGCTTTGATAAAACCAGGCCATTAAAAAGTAAAATAAAAGAGATGACTTCCAAATTCCATAATAAAGCTGGGGCCAAGCAGGTCATTAGTGGCTGTGAATTTTTTATGGCTGTGCCGTTGAGTGATCAAGCAAGGTGGGGAGGGAGACAGGAACATTTTGCTTGGGGGTTTGGGCTTTCCTTGGATTTAACACAACAGAAAGAGCTGGACCCTGCTGAAGTAACCCAAAACAAAACCAGGAACAGTCACAAATCTTTCCAAAACCCTTCTGCTGATTGCAGGTAAGACCTAGGGCAGTGAGAGCTCAGACTTCAGTGGTTTCCAGCTTGTATTACAAATTCAGGTTGTGTGTATGAAGTGCATCAATTGTTTTTCGCCTCTTTCTTTGCTCTTGTTCAGGTGATGAAGTGGAGTAATGAAGGCAGGATAAAAACTCTCTTGGGTTAAATGAACCCAAAACAATCAACTCCTTTTGTTGAAATAAACTTTCAGCTTGGGTTGAGCGGAGTAGTTACTCAACCAGCATCAAAAGCTTTTAGCCTCTTAATGGTTTGTTGTTTGGGGCTAAATTTCTAAATTAAATATTGTCTGTGAGCAAAGAAAAAGGACCTCAGTCCCTAGAGAAATCCTTCTTTTACACTGAGGAATTCAGCTGTTAAATGGGCCTGAATTGTTTCAGTCCAACAGTTCTGAAGAGCAAAAATACTTCAGCTCATTTTTTTTCCTTTTTTTTCTACATTAATGCCAATTCACTGGGGGTTTTTTTGGGACTTATTCTATTGCCTCTCTGCTGGTGACTGTGGAACTGCTCATGGCACAGTTTTTCTGTGTAGATAAACGTAGTGTAAAATCCACAGTAACAATGGATAGGAGGCAAATGCAATAATTCCTATACACACTTCAATTGGGCAAGGTGGAACGGCCTCAGGTTTCCCCAGGGGCAGTTCAGGTTGGATATCCTGGAAATTTTTTTTTTTCATGGAAGAGTGGTTAAGAACTAGAATAGGCCGTCCAGGAAAATGGTGGAGTCACCATCTCTGGAAGTGCTCCGAAGATGAGCAGATGTGGCACTTTGCTACCTGGCTCAGTGAACATGGTGGTTTTCAGTCAAAGGTCTGATTGGACGGCCCTGGAGGTCTCTTCCAACCCTAATGAATCCATGATTCCCTGGTTTTTACCTTGGGAGCAGATGTGCTCTGTCCTGGCTGGGCCTGCAGGGAATGTGGGCATGGATTGCACTGGGTCGAGTTGAAGAAGAATTAAAGGGAGACGTTCCACTCAAATCTTTTTCCATGGAATCCCGGAATGGTTTGGGTTGGAAGAGACCTTCAAGACCATCTCATTCCAACCCCTGCCATGCGCAGGGACACCTTCCACTAATCCAGGTTGCTCCAAGCTCTGTCCAACCTGGCCTTGGACACTTCCAGGGATGGGGCAGCCACAGCTTCTCTGGGCAACCTGTGCCAGGGCCTCACCACCCTCACAATTTCCTCCCAATATCCCATTTAACCATGTAAAATAAACCAATTCCAGACTGTAGCAGCCCATGCAGACCAGAGAGGACAGATGGGCTTGCTCTGCTTCACTCCTGATTTATTGTCTCCATATTTTGACCTTGTTTTTCACTCTAAAACTTCCACCATGGTTATGAATGTTCTGCTTTCCTTCTCACGGTGCTGTGTAAACTTTGAGTCACAGCCACTGTTTGGCACTGCAGGCCAGGAGAAAATACACAAAAATCCACATCCAAACAGAAAAGTGGAACTGGGGACAGATCTGAGTGTTTTCCTCCTCCCAAAAGTGGATGAGCAAACCCAGACCTCTTAAGGATTCATCCAGCCCTCAGATGATGTGATCCATGTTACTTCACTCCCATCAATGGAGCCTTTTCCATGCGGAGTAGGATGAAAATGGAGAAGGTTGAGGTGCCCTAAACTCTTCTGATCATACTTGAGGGAACGGTTAAGTGAGGTATCACTTAGTCCTGTGCTGTTCTGAGAGGGCCACGTTATCTGCCTTAACCAGGAGCCTGCAGTGACTTAGATCATTATGCAGAGATGGATTTGACACATAAAAAACTCGTATCTCACATCATTAGAGCTCAAATCACCCTCTACGTTTTATTTCCCCAAATAAAATGATTTGGAAGCCTGCAACAATAGGGATTGGTGGCATTAAAGCCTCACCAGGCACGATTTGAGGAAATAAAAAACGAGGGGAAGGATCAGACATGTTTTGAATATCTCCACATATTAAAATATCTCATTGTTTTATCTGCTGTTTCATTTTTTTTTTTTCTCTGAGTGAACAAACCCAGATCTCAGAGATAAAGTTACCCCAAGAGTATCATTGCTCTGGGAAGTACTTGGTGCCTGTAGTGATAGGGAAAATAGTTGGAGGTGTGGATGAGGGAAACTTGAAGGGGTGGGATGATACAACCCCGTGGCCTTGAGTCCTAACAGGGTTTTTTCATCTCCAAATTAAGATTATTTCATTCCTCCCTCTGCTTCTTCAGCATTAGCTCTTCAAAATGCTGCTGGATTTCCTAAACCATAAAAAATCCTGAATTTTGAGGGCCCACCCTGAGCTGTGCCAACCTTCATTGAACAAAGATATCCCAGTGAACTCTGGGATGATTCTTTGGGATCAACTGGGGAATCTGTCTCTACTAAACATGGCACCAACAGCCTTGATGTTGGTTGGATTTGAGCTCAAATTCACATTCCTTACATCACCTGAGTGTCCAAAAAGCTGTTTTTGTGGCAATTTAACCATGATTATCCAAGGCTGGGTTGGATAGGGGTAACCTCCCCATCTGGACCAGCAGATGAAGGTTTGAGGGACACCCTGAGGTCTGGCAGGTCCATACCAGGCAATCAAATTGCCCTCCAAACACAAGGTGTTCAAGACTGATGTGAAGGAGGTAAATTTTGCAAAAAAAGATTCAAGAAACAGTGGTTGAGAGTGGAAATGAGAGCAAAAACAAAGTGGATATTTTTTACTGATAATATAATTAACTGTCAGGCACAGCTGCCAGGAGAGGGAGGAAAATTTCAGCTTCGAAATGCCTCAGAAAAAGAGCAGGTTTTTAAAATATCAGCTTTTGTTCTTGTCTGCTGTTCTAGAGATGAGACAGAAAATGTTTGTTGAGATAAGATTTTTGCAGAAAGATGAGCTTGATAAACAATAATGCTCTATCAGAGGAACACGGAGTCGCAGAAGGATTTGGATTGGAAGGGACCTTAAAGATCATCTATTTCCATGCCCCTGCCAAGGGCAGGGACATCTTCCACTTGACCAAGTTTAAATATCCAAATTTCCTGATTACTTCAGCGTGAACCACCCAAAAAACAAATCTTTCTGCACAATATCAGACCAGAATTCAGTGGGAGATAAATGATGGCAGCAGGTCCTCCATGAGCTTCCTCACAACATAAAATTCCTCTTACATTTCCCTTCAGAATCCCAGCATCATTTAGGTTGGAAACATCCAAGACTGAGTCCAACCTGTGCCTGATCCCCACCTTGTCACCAAACCAGAGCACTGAGTGTCACATCCTTGGACACCTCCAGGAATGGGGACTCCACCACCTCCCTGGGCAGCCCCTTCCAATGCCTGACCACCCTTTCCATGAAGAAATTCTTCCTAATGCCCAACCCTGGTGCAAAAAAATCCATGCTCAAAACCCCAGCCTTGCAATCAGTAACCAAACCACATCAACATCCCAGTGCCAACTTGGAAATAATGATAGGGTAGCAAGAAGATAATGGAAATTATCTTCATGGAAATTCCTGAGGCAGCTGGGGCCCTGAGGACTGAGTGCAATTATCAGAAGGTCGATATTCCCTCAGAATCACCCCCTGCTCGCAGTGAAAACAGCCAGGCAGTTAGACTGGAAGAGAATTTGGGATGTCAAAAAAACCTGATGTTTATTTGGCAGCAAGGGTGGATTTCCTGAGGAACTGGAGAAGCTGAAATACCCCTGCTCATTTTGCAGCCAGAGGGAAAATGCTGCTGGTCATGGGGCAAAGAATTTCCTTTAGGAATCACAGAATCTCAGGATGGTTTGGGTTGGAAAAGACTTGGAGATCATCTTATTCCAACCCCCCTGCCACAGGCAGGGACAGCTCCCACTATCCCAGGATGCTCCAAGCCCCATCCAACCTGGCCATGAGCATTTCCATGGATGGAATATATTCGAGATATATTTGAGAGATATATTTGTGATATATTTGAGAGATAGATTTGGTTTAGCAGGATACTGGACATGAAACCTGGGAAGACCTTCTGGAACCAAGACTGAAAGCCTCAGGGGTGAAGATTTATGAATATGAAATCGTGGCAGGTGCCAAACTTTGCTGTTCAAACTTCCAGGTGTTCTAATCCTCATAGAACAATACAGAGTTTGCAATAATACTTTAATATTAGTTGGTGACAATAAAGATCCCTTGATCTGCAGGCTGAGGGCCACAGGGGAATGTTTAGGCATTTATTAAGCATGGATGAATATTATTTTAAGGTATTATGGAGAATATTTCTGTAGCTGCTCACAGCATCTTCTCTGATTGTTTTCCAGTTAATTGTCCCTCGTTAGTCAAGCTCTGTTGCTGTTTTCGTGGTTAAAAGGAAGCAAAATTTAACACTGGTCAGCTGTTAAATCTCTGAGAGCTTTTTAATTCCAGCAGTTGGTCATCCAGGAGCATTCAGCAGGATCCAAGCTTTTTATTTAGTGGAAAATCTCACTGGGAAAGGAAGAGATTGTCTTGTTTCTCTCCTGGTATCCCTTACTCTGAGTGCGGGATCACGGCCTGTGCTGACTCATCTGAGAGAAAAATAAATTTAAAAAAAGAAGAGAAAAAATAAAATACTAATAATAAAAAAAACAGAGTAAATGTAATGCCTGGTCCTGACTCCTGGGGAATTTTTTTGTGAATTTGGATCAGGGGCAGCCCATTCATCATTGTCCCTCAGAGAATTACTGCAGACAGCAGGAGGCTGGAACTGCCCTGCTGGGGATAAAGCCATATCCAGCTTTATGGCAGGGTTTTCCAACAGAAATCCCAGCCACGCTGGTGAAAGGACACAGGGAAGCAGACAGGAGCACAGAGCAGACTCTTCAGCAGCTGTGAGCACTGGGGAGTTTTCAGGGATCTGGCAGCTTTCATTCTCTGGGAGATTTATTTTTTTCCCTCAGGGAAGCGAAACCCATTGAAAAACTGGAAAAAGTCTCATGGAAACCATCAAGCTGGTCAGGGAGAAGGAGCACAAGCAAGGAAAAGGGCTCAAGGCATGGATCTGTTGGAATGAGACCAGAGGAGGCCACAAAGATCTGAGGACTGGAGCCCCTCTGCTCTGGAGCCAGGCTGGGAGAGCTGGGGGTGTTCACCTGGAGAAGAGAAGGTTCCAGAGAGACCTCAGAGCCCCTTCCAGTGCCTGAAGGAGCCCCAAGAGAGTTGGAGAGGGATTTTGGAAAAGGGATGGAGTGGCAGGACAAGGGGGGATGGTTTTCCACTGCCAGAGAGCANGGGGGAATGGTTTCCCACTGCCAGAGAGCAGGGTTGGGTTGGATATTGGGAAGAAATCCTTCCCTGGGAGGGTGGTGAAACCCTGACACAGGTTTTCCAGAGAATCTGTGGCTGCCCCATCCCTGGAAGTGTCCAAGGCCAGCTTGGATGGGCTTGGATCAACCTGGGATAGTGGGAGGTGTCCCTGCCCATGGAATGAGATCATCCTTGGTTGGATCTTCCTTGGTTGGATCTTCCTTGGTTGGAAGATTCCTTCCAACCCAAACCATTCTGCAACTCCTTGATTCTTCTGGAGCTAAATTTCATGGGACCAGAGTTGTGCCCATGGTCTCCAGACCCTCAGTCTTGCTCTTCTGGAGGGCATCACCAGGACTGTGAGGCCCCAAGTAAACAGACAAACCAAAGGTTTCCATGTGGACATTGAATGCATTTTGCGTTTGTGTGTTTCTTGACACAAACGCAAAATCTTTGAGTTGAGCTCAGGAAAAAACGGCTTTTATTTGGAAAAAGGCAACAAATTCCACTGATGATTTTGATGAATGAAGCTCAGCTAAAGGCAGCTCCAGTTCTTTCAAGGAGATGATAATGCCAGTTGAGGAATGTTGATGTCAATGTTTGTTGATGAGTAAGAACCTGTGACACTGCAGGAACTTCCTTACGCTGCTGAACCTTCTGGAAATTGAGCCCCAGCCACAGCCCTGGCCAAGAACTCCCTTGGGAGAGCACTGATAAACTGTACAATCCACCATGAATTAATTCAGCTCCTGAGGAGTCCAGATAACAGCAAAGTGCTGACACAATTTATTTTTTTCCTTTCAGATTCTGGGCTTCATTGCAAATACGTCTCATCTTTGTTTTAGGAGGGTTGCAAGAGATGGAGATAAAGGCAACCCAGAACTTCACTTTGGGAAGTCATCTTGACATGAAAAAAAAAGTCTTTGCAGGCTGATCTGTCCTCTTGTTCCACTGAACAGCACATTTTTGCAGTTTTGGGTGAAAAAGAACTGATTTGGGGATAAAATTCACAGAATCTGTACATCCTGAAACACTTTAATCAGCAGAGAGACCTTGCTTTATTACAGTTTGTGTGTGGGACGTGATTCTTAATTTTCACCTCCTTTGTGCTCCAAAATACCCCCAGAGCCCATTGAACCAGGCTGAAATTTTGCAACGGCAATAAAATAAAATAATAATAAAAAAAAAGGTGCTGTTTCAAATGATAAAATAATTAAATACAGCTAAATTTGAAGCCGCTCCGGCAAAGTGCAACAGTAAAAGGCCATTAAATGAGCTGTCCATTTATAGAAAACATAAGCTATAAAATTCATTTTTAATGGACTGTTTCCATGGAAATGTTCTTTAGGAGGGCCGTTTTATAGGATATTAAGCAGCACAAGGAGTTGAGCTGAGTGGAGTGGTGGCTGTAATGCAGGGTCTATGGTTTGTAAAAAATTGAAGCTGTTAAAGGCTTTATGGCCAAGAGAGTGAGGAATAATTCAGAGCCATTTATCACTCACCCGGCAAAATTAAGTGCTAAAGCTCAGCACACCTGAAGTGGAATCCCCTCATTAGCTCCTTACCCAAATGTCTCGGAAAGAGAGGGAAAAATCTGTTCCCTGATTATGGAGGCAATAATAATCACAGGTAATTTGTACATCCTCATTCCGTTAATTGATGGAATCTTGAGGTGTTTTTTTGAAATATTAATTAAATAACTCGCTCTGCGTGGTGAAATCACCCTGCGCGATAAAACCTGGCTTTTATTTGCAGCCTGCTCCTCGTGCCCAGGCCTAATGGTTGTCGTTTAATGTTGGAATTTCATTATTGTGCTGCTGAGGCTGTGGTCTAAGCAGAAATTCGTGGCTGAGGTCCAGAGGCAACCTGCTCTCTGTTCCAGGGGCTGGAAAAAAACAGGTAAAAATGGAAAAGACTGGGAGAGAAAAAAAGGAGAGGCTTGGAAGGGGGAAAAGGTTTAGCTGTGATTTTGAGGCATTTCTAGACAAAGAAGATTCCCCAGGTAGGTTCAGTCAGGGTTTGTTTTCCAGTGAGGCAGAAAGCTGGAATGGTTTGGGTTGGGAGGGATCACGTTGTTTTAGACCCCTCAGACTGAGAAATTGTAGTTGTCCCATCCCTGGAAATGTTCAAGGCCAGGTTGGATGGGGCTTGGAGCAATCTGGGATAGTGGAAAATGTCCCTGCCCATGGCAGGGAGTTGGAACAAAATGGTTTTGAAGGTCCCTTCCAACCCAAACCATTCCATGATTCCATGATTGAATTCCGCTTCCATTTTAGGGCAGAAGGTGCAGAACCGGGAAAAACAAAAAGAGACCTGAGTGACAGAAATGCATTTAAAATTCAGCCTGGCTGCACCTGGGTCTGAGTGTACAGAGAGAAATCAAATTTGGAGAAGCTTTTCACTGACTCTCCGGTCAGGCCCAGCCATAACAACATTTTGGAAATCCTCTGGAGCACTCAAATCCTGACACAGCAGGAGCATCCCCCTCCTGCTCTGTCTGAATATGGATGAGTGCAACCTCAACTGAGGATCTGTGGATTATTTCAGCCTCACACAAATGGGGGAGAGCTTTTCCTTTCTCCGTGGCCACCAGCACAGCCCTCTGACACAGCACAGCAGGAATTAAATCCAGATGTCAAACTGCTGGGAGTTTGGCAAGCAAAAGATCTCTTGGAAATCCAAAACCAGATTTATCCACCACCTTCCTGCCTGTTACACAGGGAGCCACCGCTCTGGAAAGAGCTGTGACAAATGACCCTGCTCCTTCCTCCACCCAGCAAGGGGAAGGGTTTATTTGGCTGCCAGCTGGCCCTGGTTGATGAAAAGTTCTCACCAACGACCCCGAGGGATGTTCAGACGATTCTCTGATTTTTTTTGTCGTTGTTGTTTCCCTCCCTGGCGCTCAGAGAAGCAGAAGGAAGTTGCTTTAACGGGAAGTGACAATTCACAACTGAGACCATTTCTTGCTGTCAAGGAAGAGCCTTCAGGTCTGCAGATGTCCAGCCACAGGAGTTTGCTCCAATGTCACTTCTTGTCCCTTCTCAAAGGGTCAATTTACAGAGTTCAAGCGATGCCCCAGCAACCCCCATCCTCCCAGAACCATCCCCACACAGCCAATTACATCCTGAAGCTTTAATCCCTCCAAACCTGGTCTATTTTTAACCTCCTTTAATCACATTTTTCAAGGATTTTGGGCACTTTAGTATCCACACACACACACAGAAAGTTTTATTATGAAGGCTTAAAAAGTACTTCTTTAATCTGTTTCATTTCCCTTTTCATTTAAAAATGCTACAAATTGTTTCTAGTGGTGGGGTTCGTGTCAGCCCAGTGAAATCCCTTGAATCTTGTGGTTAATTCTGGGCGAAAAGTTTTGGGACAAAGCAGTGAAGTGATTTTTTTAATTTGGGGGGTTTTTTGTGTCTTTTTTTCCTTTTTTTTTTGGTGTGTGTGGGGACTCACAAGCACAAATTAAGGCCAATTTCTTGCATGATTCTTCAAAAGAGAAATCACCCAATCACTGCTAAAACCCCATGGACACCATAGATGAAAAAAATCCCCCAAAATATCAACCAGCACATTGCAGCAGCTCTGTTCACTCCCTTTGTTAACACCATTACATTCATTTACTTTCAATATTTGCTATTCCTATGGACAAGGGGCTTTGTTTATGGGTTTTAATATTTTCTTTTCAGGAGGTTGATCCTGTAGTTTGGCCAGTGAGATAAAATTGAATGTCTTTGCCTCTTCTCTTTGACCATGGTTGTGGTTCCAGATAGGACATTTAAGAAACTTATTCATTTAAAAAAGAGAGAAAAACATCAGATTACCTCAAAATAAATGAAAGAAAAAAAAAACTAGAAGTGAGACAGGATTCTGAACCATCGTGGATAGCACAGGAAGTAAAAATATCAGGAAAGGGAAGAAAGTGGCTTCAAAATGTGATTCTCTGGCCTGGATCCTGGATATTGAATTAGTTTGGTGGGGATAAATCAGAAAGAAACAGAAGTAAAATATCAGGAAGGGGAGAAAATGGCTTTGGAGAATTTATGTCTCATTGGAGAACCAGGAATTATGAAGGGAGAACCAAAGGTGGGAAATCCAAATGAGTCCAGGAATTGGAGAGCCAGAGAATTGTTCCCTCCCTGTTCTTCAGAGAGATGAACTCCTGAGGGATCACAATTAAACACTTGGAACCACTGGGATCATTTCTGGAATTGAAGCTGTTGTCTGGTAATGACTCCAACAGAGCTGGTTTTGTTTCTTGATTTTATTTTTTTTCTCATGTATGCATTGACTTGTATCTCACAGGGCAAAAAATTATATAGAACAAACAACAAAAAAAATCAAATCCAAACATTAAAAAGCATTAAAATCCCCCAAAACACACCAAAAAAATCCCATAAAATTATTTATCTTATGGAAATTGCCTGCTCAATTTACTCTTGGGCTCAGATTTCTAAAAGGAAGGCTTAGACCAGAAAAAACCCACCCAAGGCACAGGCTGAACATCTAAAACCAGTTGGGAAGAGAAGATTTTGTGCAATTGTGCCTCTGGGAAGGAAAACCATCTGAGGAAAGGGGAAAATGGGAAGGTCAGTCTTTAATCCATGGGTCATGATGCAGAGATATCATCCTACAGCTCTGCTTTTCCCTCAGTCTCTGTGGATTTTCTTGGATACAAGGTTGATCATGGAACAAGTTTAAACTAAAAGAGGAGGTGTTGGATTTTGGGAATAAATTCTTCCCTGTGAGGGTGATGAGGCCCTGGCAGAGGTTTCCCAGAGAAGCTGTGGCTGCCCCATCCTTGGAATTTTCCAAGGCCAGGTTGGACAGGGCTTGGAAAAATGTGGGGGATGTGAGAGAGGTTGAAACAAGATGATAGAACTGGAAATCCAGTAAAGAAAAGTGAGACAGAACCATCCCCTTCCCTCCTTTGGCCCATAAAAGCCTGGATGAATTCAGGCCAAAGTGAGCCCCAGCACTGAGCAGATATTTAACATCTAATAAATCTTTACCTGCAGCAGGAAAAACTCCAGATCTGAAACTTTCCTTCTCCTGGCTCGATTCAGCAAAGCTTTGCAGTGACCAGACTTGGAACAGCTTCAGGGCTTGCCAGGCCGTTTGGCATCGTCTGCTGTCCTGTCTTTTATCTCAAGTACAGCCTCTTTTTTTTTTAAATAAAGGCTGTAAAATATTCCTTTCTTTTATGGCTGCACAAATATTCCTCACCTATCAAGAAAAAAAAAAGGCTTTTCTCACAAAATCTGAGCATATGTAGGTGACCTGAAACCTCGGTGTGAGAGATGATCCAGCCTGGACAGAAAGCAGAGATATTAAATAAAACTCTCCTTGGGCTGCCCATGCACCTAATGAGGCTTTTCTGTTTCCCTCTCCCCTTTTTGCTCTGCTGTCCCCATTAATGTCCCTTTTTCTCCTGGTGGCTGCTCCTCACGTGCTGCCCATTAAGGACAGATTAAGCAGTGATGGATGACAGCCCAATTCCCTGGAAGCACAGAAATTCGTTAGGAGCAAGGTTGGGTTTGGGGATAATAAACACTCCAGCAAAGTGCTCAGAGAGCTCCCTGACTCCCCACCCTTCTCTCCTGTTGGGGCTGAAAATTCTTCTTCCAGCCAGAGACGTGGAGGGTAAAATTGGGAAAAAAAAAAAAAAAGGAATAAAAAGGAAATATAGGAAAAACTCGAACTATTTCATAGGTTTGAATGATGAAAAGATCAACACTGAGAGGAACTGGGAGGGGAAGTAATGCAGTGCCCTGTTTAATGAGAAATTGGTGGGACGGGGGAAATCATGGAATTGTTAAGATTGGAAAAGACCTCCAAGGTCATCAACTCCAACTTTTCACTGAATGCCATCGTGCCCACTAAGCCATGTGGCAAAAGTGCCAGGTCTATTCCTTTTCCAAGCACTTCCAGGGGTGGTGGTGGCACTGCCCTGGGGGTCCTGTTCCAGTGCTCAACCACTCTTCCAGTGAAGAAATGTCCCCTAATGTCCAACCTGAACCTTCCCTGGCTCAACTTGAGGCTGTTTCCCCTTGTCCTGTCGCTTGTTCCCTGGAAGAAGAGACCAACTCCCACCTGGCTGCACCCTCCTGTCAGGGAGTTGGAGAGAGTGATAAAGTCCCCCCTGATCCTCTCTTTTTCCAGGATGAGCATTCCCAACTCCCTCAGCTTCTGCTCATCCGGATCGATTTCCAGGTGTGGGAATTCTCACGGGAACTACAACTCTGTGTGACTTCCAAAAGCTGATTCTTCTGCTCAGAGCCAGGACTGACCCTAAAAAGTCTCTCTCCAAGGAATAATCCTTTTGCACAGCTGGCTATGAAAGAAACACGCAGGTTTCAGAGCAGCAGTTTGAACCACCAGGCAGGACCACTCAAAAGGGCCCTGCCCTTCTTTATTTTCTCATTTCTATATTTTTCTTAAGACAATCATGGATTGGTCAAAGAGGTTACCACCTCTATAATTTCACAGGGTAAAGACACGGTCAATCATCTTTCTCTGCCCCAGGGGAAAGGAATGAAAAACAATTTAAAAGTTCAAAACAATTTTGGCCAGTTACGAAAACAAAGACTGTGTTTATAGAAAATGCATGGGAACTTCTACTACAAAATTACAACCATGGAACACTGCAAAAAGCAGGGCAACATAATCCCACCAATTCAAAGCAGGACCAGGAAACTCTTTGCTCCACTGGGGACCAAAACACCTTTAATTCCCACCAGGATCATTTTGTTTTCCTGATGCTGAAGGAGAAAATTAGACGTGTGGAAGGGGATGCCACACTAATTAACCTTGCCCGGGATGGAGAATTACTGCAATTATTTCCCAACAGGTCTCCAAAGAGGGGAGCTCTGGCTTTACACCTCCTGCATCCCCACGATTATGAGCTGGATTAGCCCTGGCAGGGTGTGGGATTATCCCACTTGTGGGGTGTGTAATATTCCAAGAGGGAAAAGTCAGCTGGAGACACGGGGAGGGCGCAGAGCCTCCAATCCAAATTGCCTCTGCAAACTGGAACAATTTTTAACCAGGAGCTCCAAGGAGCAGCCACGAGCTGTTCTCCAGGGAAGTCTCAGGCAGGAAAAAAAAAGAAGCAAGGCATTACATTCACCCCCTGGCAAAAGTTGAAAAGTTGAGCCACGGGAAGCAATTGGAAGATGAGGACTTGCTCCAACCCAAAGGCTGCACTCGTTTCTCTTCCTTGTTTTCCACCACCGAAAAATGCCAGAGGGCAAATGGCAGCCAAGAGCTCCTTCCTTAACTGTACCAGGACAAACAGGTTTCTCCATCAACAGCTTTCTCTGATCTTTCATCAAAAAGAAAAAAGTCAAAATAACCTTGGGTACCAGATCAAACTGAATGACCGGGAAGGGAGGGAATGTTTCCAGCTCTGAGGACAAAGCTCGGGTGTTTCCTCAAACCAAAGGCAGATCAGAGACAAACCAAAGGCTTTGGAGTTGGGACTTGAGGACATCCCTTCCAGATTTTTCTATGTGACACAGACAAATTTGTGCACAATGCAGCAGTTGGGAGGAATTTCAGCAGAACTGGGTCAGCTCAAGGACCTTGTGAATGGGTCAAAGGCATAAACTCCTGGCCCAGCTCTCTTTTCCCTTTGCAGGTGTAATTTCAATAACATCAGAATTATGAAGCTGATGAACAAATCCATCATCCTCTCCCTCAAGCGTAGGTGACAACTGTGGCTGCAACAAAGCCACGTCCTGAAGGACGTTCAAGGAGCTGCTGCCGTGTTCCACATTTCCCAAACTCCACTTCTGTCAGCAGTGGAAAGGGATTTGCATTGGTTTGAGAGTTTGAGAAAATGAGGACATTAATGGTGAAGAATTCACCGCCTCCAGCTCAGTCCCAGAGGATCTGCCCTGTGCACAAACCCCTCTCTGTAAATTCCTTCGTTTTTCTCACCTTGTAGTGGAAATTCCAGCTGTGCTCTCATTTAGGAAATGTTTTTCCTCTGAATTTCAAAAGGATGGGAAAAAAAAAAAAACAAACCAGGAGAAGAATGAGCCCCACAATCCCATCCCTGAAAAATCCAAGCACCTTTGGAGTGAGGACATCTGCTGTGCGGGATAAACCATAAAAATAGTGCTGGGATTTGCAGAGAATTGTTGGGACTTTTCCACTGAACTGATCAGGGTTTAATATTTGAACGGTTTAATATTCAACTGAATATCTTATATTCCAAAAAACCACATTTATTGATTTATTAATAATTTGATTTCTTGTTTTTTACCAGGAGGGAAAGTGAGTTCAACAAGTGTTTGAGCAACACTTCAGCCAAAAGTTGGGATTCTTGGGCTTTTCTGTGCAGGGCCAGGAGTTGGACTTGATGATCCTTGTGGGTCCCTTCCAGCTATGATTCCATGAAATCCTGGTTGCACGAGTGGATCACCAAATACCTTTAGGCCTCTAAACAGAGGAAAATACATCAAATGATGAGCTACAGATAAAGCAGGGAAATATTTTTACTCTTTGAGGGCTTTGGTCTCTCAAAATCCTATCCAGATGTCTGAACTACTGTGGTTAAAAATCATGGAATCGTGGTTTGGGTTGGAAGGGACCTTCAAGATCATCTCATTCCAACCCCCTGCCATGGGCAGGGACACTTTCCACTATTCCAGGTTGCTCCAAACCCCATCCAAGCTGGCCTTGAACACTTCCAGGGATGGGGCAGCCACAGCTTCTCTGGGCAACCTCTGCCAGGGCCTCACCACCCTCACAGGGAAGAATTCCTTCCTCATATCCAATCTAAACCTGTTCCCTTTCAGTTTAAAGCCATCAAGGATTTATATAACCAGGCACCACCTGATCCTTCTCAAGTTTTGAACAAATTTAGGGCCTTAAAATTCAGAGTTTTGCTGACACTCACAGAGAAGGGTTTTGGGGGATATTATTCCAAGATACTGTCAAGACTCTTTTTTTATCCAATGCCTTGATTCCCAGTGGAAAACTGCTTAATAAAACGTGGCAGGACTCTGTTGACTCACTTTGCACCTTTATGAGAACATCAATGTCTGATGGAGCAGTGATGCAGTGGAAGAAGGATGAGAGAAAAAAAAAGAGAACAGATTTAAAAAAAAAGGAAAAAGAAGAGCAAGAAGTGATGAATCTGTTAAAAATTCCCCCAAGCTCCAGGCAGTCAATAATTTGACATGAGCTGTGCCTAGGGCAGGCTCATATTTTCAGACAAGATATTAAGACATGCAAGTAGGAAAAAGAGAAGCATAAGTGACTTTTGCAGATCCCACTGGGTGGTGAGGAAGTCCCAGACACATTTTTGCCTCTCCTTCCCCTTTCCCTTTGTCTCCCAGATCAGGTTAACCCCTTCCCCGTTAACACTGGGAATTTTTGGGTGTTCTTTGCATTTGCTGCCATTCAAGAAATAAATCTGCCATCCAAACTCAGGAGAAGAAGGGCAAGGAAGACACACGGCTGCAAAATTAATTTGCACGAGAGTTTTAGCAGCAAAAAAAAAAAGTTGCCTTGGAGCTGCTCATTAGCCAGGCTGATGACAAAGGGAAAATAAAAAGAAGGTGAGTTTTAAGGCATCTTTCCAGCCAAGGCACTCAAACATCCATTTCCATCTGCCCAGGATGAGCAACTTTGCATGAATTAGGCTCATGTGCACCATATGTCTCTTTATTTCCATCTTTATCCTCTTTGCAAAGCCGTTTGAAGAAAAGATGCCAGGTTGGTGTTTTAGAGGTTCGGAAAGTTCAGTGCCAGGAACACAAAAGCAACAAGCTCAAAAAAAAAAAAAAAAACCCTCAAAAAGCCTCCTGGAACAAAATAAAAATAAAACAACCCCCCTGCCTAATCGTTCTCACCAAATGATTTGCATAATTTGCCTCCACTTTCGATATTTCCACCGGCAGCGCAATCGTTTCGGCGAAGCAAGAGATAATTAATTACCAATATTCACTTAAACTGAGTTTAAATAACCATTAGAAATGCATCAATTACCAGCAGGCACAGGGATATAAAGCAGAAACCAAGGGCTGGGGAAAGCAGGTCAGTGAGTCCTGAGTGTGTGGGCCCGAAGGCAGGAGCAGCTGTTTCCAGGCTGTAAAAGACAATGTTTGTCTGCTCCTCTCCTGGAGATTTCTGCTCCTGGCTGGCATTTGGCTCAGGGACTGCAGGCCACTGTTGGGAGGCAGCTTTGAGGCATCATCAGCACTTCACTGGAAGTTAAATAGAGCACAAACGAGCCCTGTGAAGTTCATTTCTTCACATAAATCACAGGTGGGACCTTCTGCGAAGTAACGACTTCTGTTTGGGATGGAATGGAGGAATCCACGCAGGAAAGCATTCTGGAATGAAAGAACCCACACAGAAAAGTGTCCTGAGTGCCAGCTTTGGGATAAAAATTAGAAAAGGAAGGTGATGGCAAAGATTTGGATATGAAAAATCCTTGGGCAGTTGAGATCCGGTCCCTTATAATTTTAAATATGAGTTTCATGCCGTGAGGAGAAACAAGCAGAGGAAGCAGAGTTTTCCTAGGAAAATCCACAGGTAAGGTTTAGATTCTGCATTTTATTGCCTTATCTTCAGGAAAACCTCCCTAATTAGCTTTGGTTTTGGGAGAATCATGGAATGGTTTGGGTTGGAAAGGGACCTTCAAGGTCATCTCATTCCAACCCCTGCCATGGGACACCTCCCACTATCCCAGGTTGCTCCAAGCCCCATCCAAGTTGGCCTTGGACACTTCCAGGGATGGGGCAGCCACAGCTTCTCTGGGAAAACCTGTGCCAGGGCCTCACCATCCTGAATTTCTTCCTGATATCCAATCAAAATCCAACCTCTGTCAGTTTGAAGCCATTCCCCCTTGTCCTGTCAATCCAATGGTCTCTCCTCTTCTTTCTTGTCAGCTCCCCTCAGGCACTGGAAGGAATTTGGGTAAGTTGAGTTCCTTAGTTCTGAATATTAAAATTTTCACTCACATGGACTGACTTGGCTCATCTTGGTCCAGTCCCCCCCCAAAATTCCAATCTCTCTGTAGAATCCCTACTCAGAGGTAATCATCACCTTTTAGAAATGCTGTCAGCAGGGGTTTTATTCTTCTTCCCAAATCACTGACAACGATGATTAAAACTTCTGGTTGAACCTGTGTCAGCGCTGATTTTCCATTGACAAGTTCTTCCTGAGAGCAGTTATTTGACCAGCTTTTAATTGATTCCCTATTTATATTTCTCTTTTATTTTCCCCCTTTTAATACGACTGTCGGAAATGAATCAAACCCTTTAGAAAAGCCTCACACTGAGGCTATTCCCAGTTATCTCCTCAGAAACAAAATCAGGCTGGCTTGACAAGGCCCCCCTTCCATAAAACACCTAAATTGTGTTCTGACCCTCTGGTTTTTCATTGATTGCATCATTTAGCAATTTTTTTCCCCCACTGTTTTGTGTGGGATTGATGCTCAGGCTCAGAAACTGATAATTGCCATCATCAGCTGATAATTCCCACCTCATTTCTCTCCTGTCCCACGTGGCATCAGTTTGGGACTTTTCCTGGATCTTCTTGCCTCAACTGTGGCACTTTGATGAGCTTTATTTATTTAATTATTTAATAGGTAATGGAATTAAATGGTCTCCCAATTTTAATGGTTAAATTTTAAATTTAATGGTCTCCCAATCCAACCCAACCCAACCCAACGCAACCCAACCCAACCCAACCCAACCCAATCCAACCCAACCCAACCCAATCCAAGCCAAGCCAACCCAAGCCAACCCAAGCCAACCCAAGCCAACCCAACTCATTCCATATTCCCACGATTTAGCAACTGAATGACCACTGAGAGGTGTGGCCCTTCCTCTGCTCCCTGTCTCCACCAGGAATGTGCTCCTGGAAAGCCAAATCCTGAGTGAAGAGCAGGGAGTGCTGAGTTCCTGCCTGGAAATTCCCCCCTCATTCCATGAAAGGTGATCTTTAGCTGTCTCAAGTTTTTTATTTTTGCTTATACACAAAGAAAAATCTTCCTTTGGGTTTCCCTGCCTATTTCTCCCAGGATAAAGCTGGGATATTTGTATTTGGCTGTCCTGAACTGGTAGGAGTTCACAAAAACCTCCTTGTGGGAGGTGACTGCAGCTTTTTGCCCATTGGACGAGAATTTTGTGATGACTTTTAAGGTCTTTTCCAACCCATTCCACATTTCTCTGCTAAACTGCTGCAGTTTCACATCAGTGGAGTGCAGGAGGACGGGAGAGAGCTCAGATCAGCTGCTGGAATTTCTGCAGGGGCTTGTTAACAGCACAGCTGGCCCGTGACTGAGAAAGGGCCACCCCAGGACATGCCCAATGAATTATCTCCTATTTAATTCAGCAGGAGAGGATTTTTTTTTATCTCCCGGGCACTGGAGATGAGGTTTGATGTCAGCAGTGGCAAAACCCTGTAACAGTGAGCTGCCCAGAGCTCAGTAATTCCAGAGGTCTGCAGAAATCTGAGTGCTGAGCCTGCAAGAAGCAGCTTGGTGGGGGGTTCTTTGAAATTGTTTTGTTCTGATTCATGTGTTTAACCACTCACTCAGGTCATTACAAAGCCTCACTCGTGGCTGGCTGCGTTTCCAGCCTGGTTTCCCAGGAAAATGGAGTGCATGGGGTACAATTTAGGAGCTGTTTGTCTCATCCCTTGTACCTGTTCATCTTTTTTACTGACCTGGAACAGGCAACGGAATTTGTTGGCCAAAAAAAAATGTGGTTGCCCCATCCTTGGAAATGTTCAAGGCCAGGCTGGACAGGAACAACCTGGGATAGTGGAAAGTGTCCCTGCCCATGGCAGAGATGATTTTTAATGCCCTTTCCAACCTGAACCATCCTGGGATTTTCTGAAAAGAGGTTTGAAGCCCTTACTGTGTGATTTGCTTGGTGAAACCCCTGTCTGGGAGGGGAGAGCTCTTGTCTGCATTGCAGGGAGGCAGAGTCAGGAGGTGGAGATGAAGGGAATTCAGAAAGAAAGGAGGAGCTGGCAAAGCAGAGGAAGTCACAGGGAAATAGATACAGGTGAATTTCAGATCAGACTGGACTGGGGGAATTATGGAATGGCCTTGGAGAACTGAAAATTTGAGCTCTGAGGGTGTGGGAGGATGGACAGTGAATTTCATTTCCTCATTAACAGCTTGCCCAGGGATTCTCATCCCTGATTTTCCACAGTCATTAAGGACAGTTCACTTCCAGCATCTGCTTTTGGGTGCAGGATCTGATGTCCCTACAACACTTTTCCAGGTGCACTGCACCTCTGGCAGCTGAGGTTTTCCAGGCAGGTGAAATTTCCCTTGTTTCCCCATTTTTTTTGCCTTTTCCTGCAGTGCCTGCTGGTCAAACTGGGATTGGTTATCAGGAATGGTCTCAAGAGGGAGTGAAAGTCAGCAAACTCCCTCCCTCCCTTCTGCTGCATCCAACACACAGAAATCCATGCACAAAAATCCATGCACACACAAATCCATGCACAAAAATGCTCTACACACCCGCAGCATGCCCAGGCATGGATAAATCCCTGTTTTCTGCACAAACTCACCATTTACAGTCACACCAAGCAGCAGAAATGGAGATATGAGAGCCTTGTGCCTCCCCCTCACAGCCTGGAAAAATTCATCCTGGCTCCCTGCACTCAGTCACACACAAATTCTGTGCTTACAACAAGCTCAGAGCTTTTTACACTGAAATATCCCTGTTTCCTCAAAATAGCCCCACTTTTCCTTAAAGCCTCTCACTCTGGGCTTGCACACCACTGGTGGACATCTCTGAGCACTCTGTTTTCTTTGGATGGGTATGACTCTTCATATTTAATATAAAATTTATTATAAAACCAGAGAATCACAGAATGGTTTGGGTCGGAAGGGATCTGAAAGTTCATTTTTTTTCCACCCATTTTCCACCTTCCACTAGACCAGGCTGCCCCAAAACTTCATGATCTGGAGCACTTTGAGGGATGGAGCATCCCTGGAATACCTAAAACAGACCCCCAAAATATCATTTAAATATAGATACCGCATCCATTTTTGAAGCAGCATTAGGTATTTCCACAGACCTCGCCTGGTTTTAAGTTCAGCAGGCAAAGAGAACACAGGCAGATCTCCCAAAATACTCTCTCCAGGCACCTGCACACACAACAGCTCCCGTGTGGGTGGATGTGTGAGGAAAAAAATCAATTTTCTGGAGGTTTCCTGTGGTGCCTGTCACCCCCTCAGCTTAATTAAACATGAAAAAATCCATGTTTCACATCCCATCCATCAGCCTAAAGACACAGTCACCGAGCTGGCGCCCTCCACGCCTCCATCCTGTGGGTCAGGGAGGGTTGGAGAGACAAATTTCTCCGTGGTCACATCCTGATTTGGGTCTCCCTGCATCCAGCTGAATGATATTCCCAGCTCCTTTCCAGATCTTTGCAATTTCCTTCATTTTTGGGACTTTTATTTGCTCCTCTCCTTGTTTCTTGTTTTTTTGGGTTTTTTTTTCCTGTCTCACATTTCAGGTGCAGCCACGGGTTGTTGTTGTGTTCTGACCCTTCCTGCTTCCCGGCATCCCAAACACGTGTTGGTATCAAGGATGTCAGGAAGTGTGGAAAGGTCGGGCAACCGCCCTGTTCCCATCAATTTTCTCACTTCTGAGGCTCAAAAGCAGCACCAACAAAAGACCTTTTCAAGTGCTGCTGTAAGAAAAAAAAAAACCTGCACAGCTTCCAAAGCAGGGGAGGGAGGGGGCAGCTCAGCAGGCACTGAGGGAGGAAAAAAAGGGTCATCCAGGGCTGAAGTGCTGTGATCCTGGAGAGCTGAACACCTTTCCTGGCTGGATATCGATTTTGTGCTCAAATTCAGATTTGTCTGAGGGCAGTGTGGGGTTTTCCACTCCCCCAAGCCCTGAGTTGGGGTGATGTGACTGGGGCCAGGTGGGGAGAGCTCAGATGTTCACCTTTTGGTGGAATTGTCTCTCTACAGGCAGGTAAAAATAGCCAGGGCTGCTCGTCTGCCTTGGGGATGAGCGAGACTTTGCTCCATCCACAGGAAAATCCCTCCTCACTCAGGGTATAAAATGGATTTTCCCATCTGATTTCAGGACCACAACCCCCTGAAATCAGGTGTGTGGGAAGGGACAAGGTGACATTTTATCAGTGGCAGGGCAGAGTGTGAGGTGTTTGTCCCTGAATTCCGGCGTGTTACAAAGGAATGAGCCTTTAAAAAGGTAGCAAATCAATAACGTGGAGAAAAAATGTGTGAGTCATCACATTTGGAGGTAAAACTCATCTCAAACCTCCTTTTCATCTTCCAGAGGAGGATTGGACAGGACAGGGCTGACCACTGACCAAGTGTCTGTCCCTTCTCCCAGGTGACAAATGATGGGACAAGAGGAAACGGCCTCAGGTTGCCCCAGGGGAAGTTTGGATTGGTTATTAGGAAAAAACTTCTTCCCCAAAAGGGTTGTCAGGACCTGGAACAGGCTGCCCAGGGAAGTGGCTGAGTCACCATCCTCAGAGGGATTTTAGAGATGTGAAACTTGGGGATGTGATTGAGTGGTGGGCTTGGCTGTGCTGGGGGAACTCAATGATCTTGGAGGGTTTTTCCAATCTAAATGATGCAATGATTTGGAAAAAAATTCATCACCCAAATGGTTGTCAAACCCTGGAAC